>PVHY01000020.1:44610-454821 GCA_004024945.1 Uropsilus gracilis
ACCTAGTCTCAAAAAAAAAAAAAAGCACAAACCAAGGAAGTGGCATTTAACACAGAAGGTGCCGGCCTGCCTGGATGGGGCCTGGCCCTCAGCCTGAATCTGGGAGCTTGAGAACCCAGGCTGCATGGTCTTCGGCCTCTGCTGTTTCCCCAGAGAAATAGTGCGTGACCTCTGACATCTAGAGAGCGGCAAGGATGTAAAGCTGCCATCTCGGGGAGCAGACCGGGTTACTGGAGACCAGAGAGTGGAGGCAGGGCCGGCAGGTATGCTGGCTGCTCGCGACTGTGTTTTTCCGACAGCCACGCTCAACACAACCTCAACACAGGCCTGTCGCCATGGGATGGGTGCGAAACTGGTACAGAGCTAATGAGAACGCACAGTGGTGCCATCGGTGTTTGCCCTGGGCCAGGAGGATATGGGAGGGCAGGGCTGGGAGCCTGAAAAGGGCTAAACCAGTGGAGCAAAAGTTCCTGCAGCCTCCGTGAGTCCAAGAACTGTTGGCCTCTGGGGATGAGAGCAAAGCAGAGCCAGAGGGCTTGATGGTTAGTGAGAGGCTTGCCATCAGGATTTTGGAGATAGTTTGGTTGTAGAAGATGGCAGACTCTTGGAGAGAATGGAAAATGAAGGGAACGATCAGTTGAAACAGTGCCAGGACAGAACAGTGAGGATGGAAGTGAGCTGTCTTCTCCACAAATGGCAAAGTTGCCGGCAACAATAACAGATACAAAAGATGAACAGGGAGACAGAACCACATCTCGAAGCCAGACATTCGCTGATGACTCTGAGGAGGAGGCCCGGTGTACCCTCTGATGGTTGGCATTTTCAAAGAGCCAGCAGTTTGAAGGAGGAGAAAGAGAAATCTGGAAGAGAGGTTGACAAGCAATGACCTCCAGACCCAGTTCATCTTGCTTGCCTGTGTGTGTACATAAAGTTTTATTGGAACACAGCCACCCTCTTGTATGTATTTACGCATCGTCTCCAACTACTTTTGATACCGCAGCAGAGCAGAGTAGTTGTAGCCAAGACTGTATAAGGCCTGTAAAACCCAAATCATTTATTATCTGGTCTTTCACAGATAAAGGGCTAGTGAATCCTGATGTAGAATTAACAGTGAAGAACAATGACCTCCCAGTGACAAGTAAGCAAAATTAGTATCGCAAGAACTTGTCTTGCACCACAAATGTCACATCTTTCTTGCCTCTCGGCCTGGGTCTATTCACAGTCACCAGATCACCCATGCTGATGCCACTGATGTTGCCCTTGAGTCAGCGCAGGGGCTGACTAAAGTGACAGAGTGGCTGGCTCTCTCTGTGGAGATGTTTATGGAAGCCCACGCCAGTGGGCACAATTTTCACGAGTGTCATTTACACCCGGGGATTACATCAAGTGCAAATTCAGATCGCCATTCATTCCCAAATGAATGGCGATGCTGTGCTCTGGGGCTTATAGTGTATGTTCTGTGGCCTGTCAGGGTACCGAGTGAAGATGCCACTGGGTCCGTGTGCCACCACCCATGCCCTGTGTTGGCTGCTCCTGCTGTGACTCTGAAGGATGGAAAACTGTCCTACGTGGCTTCGTTCAGTGTAACGAGGCTGGGCGTGGACAGCACCCCTCAGACCAGTTAATCGTAAGCTTGCTGTCGTCTCTTACCTCCCTTCTCTGGCAAACCTGAATGGGACAGTACCGACTCCGAGAACGCTTAGCTGCGTGCAGCGAGCAGCAGTGTTCACGGACCAGTGTTCATGTACGCTTGTTTAGCTCTGACACTTTTCAAAGTCCTTGCTCTTCCTGGAACTTGGACTCGAGAAAGCTTCCCTTTCCAGGAGATCGTTCTGCTTCTGCTTAATACGGTCGTGACAGGAACATATTTTGGATGTGCCACCATTGGGTGGCTCTGCTCTTTGTGTTTTTTTCCACCGGAAGGGGCTGGTTTGAATGAAATGGATTGAATGAATGAATGAAGCTCACCTGTGCACGCACGTCCTGCCGGGGGAACCTTCTAGCTTGAAGGTGTTCAACAAGCTGGAGCAGACGCTAGTCCTTAGGCCCACATGATTACTAAGTATCTGGTTCTTGGGCGCAAGTGGGTTCCTTGACTTGTCTCTCCTAGGATTTCAGCTGGGTTCCCCGGGCCAACAGCCCTTTGTCATCAGGAGAAATGAAAGTAGAGGAAGCAGCAACTCTTTCGTCTTGGAAGGCCATGATCCGTAGGTGCCCCCGGGACAGACTTTTCTCGTCGGTTTAGGAAGCACTGACACTTGAATAGCAAGAGCCATGGGGGCCGCTGGCCACCCAGAGGGAGCCTGGGGTTTCCCTCAAAGCATTTGAGGGTCACCCTGGAAGACGTTCATGAACGACAGCATCACCTTGACTCCCCCCCCCGCCATTTTCCAAGCTGGACATTCACGATGGTGCTTGCAGGTCAGTTTGCCAAATGTGGCTGTTGCAGTTGCATCCTGGACCTGTCTTGTGGCCCTGATGCAAAAGGACTTTAGAAAGCCTGGCCGCCCACCCTCGCCCATAGTCGCTGGTGGAAACAGGCCCTGTTGTACCTTTTGGCGCATTAAGAAATTCTTCCAGGCCGGTCACTTCCTGCCTCAGCGGAGTTTGTGAAGACGTGCTCTGCTCTTGGCCATGGGGCAGTGGAAGAGAGGAGGAACAGGTGTGCTTAGCCGCTGCCGTGGGCACTGGCCGAGAGACCTGGATGTGTCTGGGCCGCTGGGCACCTTGCTGTCCTGGCTTTCCCCGACCCTCGCCCTGTGCCTGCCCGACAGGGGCCCCTCTCCCCCTGACTCTGTTTCTCGTTCAGTAGCTGTAGATTGAAGGCAGCTGTTCTGCTCTGGCCCCCACCAGTGCTGGTGATGCCAAATTGGTTGGTTAATGAGGCTGGCAGAGCAGACTGTTCTCCTTGGGCTGTGACTTTCCGTGGCTCATGTGATAACCACTCCAGCTTGGGACCAAGACAGTTGCTGCTGAGGGGAGGACGGCTCAAGCCTGATGAAGGCTTCCGACTGCTGTGCGGGAAGAAGCCACCAGAAGAAATGACTCGCTACAAACCCGCATCTTCTTGGACTCATCCTCAAGGGCAGGGGCCCATCTTGAAGAAGTGGAGAGTCAGACTAATGAGCTTCGCTGAATTAGTTTGCTAATCGGGAAAGAAGTGGCTCAGAAATAAGTGGGGAACTTGTTTCTCCTCAAAATGGAGTCATAGGACAAGCCTTGGCCGCTCCCGGGAAGGGAACACATCTCCAGAAAAACAGTATGAACACGTTACTGGTAGTGTTGGCCAGTTGCCGTGGTGTAAATTTGCCCGCCCCGGCCGACTACAGAGCTGACGTCGCTGAAGGCAGAGTTGGAATCAGAAGTACAATCTTCTGTTTTTGAGGCCGCCATTGCCACCTTCTAGAAATGATGAGACCATCTTCAGCAAGTCTGGCTCCTGGCAGCTGCTCCAGAGGACCGTCCCGAGAGTGAAGGGGTGCTGGGAGGATGGCACCTTTCACTGCGCCGCACCTTTATGCCTCAAACGGAAGCTGAGGGCAAACTGACTAGTGGGATGTGGTGGCATCTGGCCACACTGGGTCAATTGTGTCACTTCCGCTACGACAGCCTTTCATGTCGACGCAGAACTACGGCAAAGCGTTGGGTGAGTGTGGGGGGCCACCTCAGAGCAGAAGAAATGAAATAGGTCATGTGTCTGATAACGGCCAGCGCTGTGGAGACAGGGGCCTGGGGGCCGGGGTTGGGGGCAGCGCTTGTACACTGATGGGTGCGGGGCACCCAGCTTTCTTGTTCCAGCAGAAACGCGGGGGGCCAGGCTGCAAGGAGCCCCCAGAGCACAGACCGCAGATGTGAACAGTAAGGCAGGGCCAGCCTCGCTGAGAAGGTTTAAGCCAAATCCCCAGGTGGGGCCGGAAGTCGCTAGGGGGAAGCCTGAAGGCTGCTTCCTGCAGCCTCTCCTAACCCTTCCAGGCAGAGCAATGCCAGAGTGGAAAGACCACGAAGCAGGCTCTTAACTCGGGACAGCAAGGGGGCTTTGACACTAAGTCGGGATGGATGATGGGGCTGCAGTGGATGATCTCAAAGAGGCCAGAAGCAGGTGCTGGTGGAGACCGGAAGCACATGGTCTTCGAGATGTTTCTGAGCTCTGCTTTGCTTTTCCCTATGTGTTGCCATGGAATCTCCCAGTCCATTATAATAGGAATTCTTATCCTGGGACTCTATGGCAAGAATCCAGGTGGCCCGTCCGTTTCAACTGAAGTCTTTCTTGTCACTAGCCTTGCGCTGACATAGGGGACCCCCTTTCAGTGAGGAACGCAGGTAAGCTGAGTGCGCCACCCATTGTCTCAGAGATAGTTTGCTATTAGATCGCAGTTTTTCCAAAGATTCCGAAGCACCTTTGACGCTCGTCACTTCTCTGACACAAGTGCTGTTAGTTGGCACGGGACGGTGATCCTGCCAACCCCAGATCAAACAACAGAGTTAACCATTTCCACAACTGGAGTGAAAGAATGTTCTGGAGAATTTTGATGTCTTTGGAAGAAGATTATCTTCAGTTTTAAAAATGAGCTCTACAAGCTCAGGGCCACTCACAGCAGTGTATTGTTGTCCGATTTGGGGGTTCCTGGAGTTTGGGTTTCCTCAGTCCTTGACTATGGTGTGGGAAGAAGTCACAGTGCGTCTTGGTAAATCAGAAGAGAGTTTATTGAAGGCGGAATGAAACTATGCCTGGCAAGAGGCCTGGGTGGGAATCTTCTGGAAATAATAGCTGTAAAGGAATTGGGGGGGGGAAGCTCTTATCTTAAATGGGGTATAGAAGCTCAGCCCATCCCTTCTTGGGGTGCACTATGCAGGCCTTCCCAGGGTGTTGGTTTATCAGTTCAGGCAGCAGTTTCTCAGGCACGCCCCCTTCTCCGATGCTCTCGAGGTACAGTTTTATCAACTGGGTGGCAGCTTGGGGCAGGGGAGAGAGTTGGGCTTGTGTTGTGACCACTGCCTCCATCCTTCCCTTGGGATGCGGGGAGAGGATGGGGGGGAGGGGTTTCACACCCCAAGACCTCCCCAGTTTCAAGGAATTAGCCCCTCTGGTACTTCTTGCTTTCCTAAGGCCTGCATGTTGGGGTGCAGGGCTGCCTTTCTCCCCCTTGGGTGTTTCTTGGCTCTCCCAAGTGTCCCCCTGGACAGACAAGTGTCTCCTCAGGCCCTGAGTATAGTTGGCTATTTATTTTCTGTAGGCGTCTCCCTCATGGCCCTAACTGTCTGGCAGTGTCTTATGGACTGGCATTTCAACATCTGTAGCCGTTGAAACACACAAAAAAATGATGCTGCCTGGCCAGCCTCCTCCTTCCCCTGCAGCCTTCTCAAAGACGGTTCTCTTGACCCTCTGCCATAGCAGCCACCCCACAAGGAGGCTTCAGAAGCCACCGTTGCACCTCTATGCTTGTGCTTGTGTTATATGGCTCTTTTATTGTTGTCATGTAGGGCTACAGCAAAGACACGTTTAAATGCCTGTGCCTGTTTATACATTTCACTTATTTTTAAAGCTTCATTGAGACAATCCTTCACAAACAATCCATAGAACTCTACCAGCTGCAAAATAGATAGATAGATAGATAAATAAATAAATAAATAAATACAGCTCAGTGAGAACATTTGCTATTAGCTGTTCCAAAGAGATATACCAGGTCTCCAGGATAACAGCTGGTGTCTTGAGAAATTGAATTTTCCAGTGCCAGGTAAGGTTGATGAGGTATTCGTACCCGAATGGAATATATCATATACGATTGGCCAAGCTTGAGTGAATACCTAATGTTCTCAGAGGGGGGCGGGCGATGATGGGAGAGCCGTCGGGAAGTGCTGGCGAGGAGGCCACGGACTGTGTGAAAGCGGAGCTATAAAGAGGCACCCCGCCAACAGGGCACAGGCGCCCGGCCTTCAGAGCTTGTGAGGGTAAAATGCCAGTGACAGAGATGCATGCACACACCGGGGAGTGGGCACCTCCCCGGATGTACCCTCCCGGTAACCAGCCATGTCTGTGCTCGGCCGCTGGGAGACGCTTCTGCGGAGGCTGTTGAGAGGAAGACTAGGGGCTGCTCGCCATGCTCCAGCCAGAGGCCCGCGCCTCGGCTCCTCTCAGCTCTGGCCTGGGCTCTGCCCCCTCGGACAATGAGGGTCTAGGCCCACAGCCCTCAACCAGCAGTCGGTCCGGCAGCCCTTTCTCCAGCCTGAAGAAGCTTCTGGAAGCTTCTGGGGTCCTCCTGGGCCCACAGTGGTCCTCCCGTGGGGGCCGCTGCATGACGTCCGGAGAGGTTTTGGTTGGCACAGCTGGGTGCTACCGGCCCTGGTGGTCGGGGCCAGGCCGCAGTGGTGGGCGCAGATGCGGTGCCCAGAAGCCCCGCTAAGATGCCTGGGCCAGAGCGTGAGCAGCGGGGCGCCCCTGGGAGGCTGGGTAGGGAGGCTGGCGCAAGACCCCCGAGCTGTCGCGCCTGCGGGTGGAGGGTGTGCGGGGAGCCAGGTGGGCGCGCCGGAGTGAAGAAACGCGGTCCCTTTTGTGTGTTCCGACACACTTGCCAGACGTGGTCTGCTCGGAGCGCCAGGTCCGCTCACGGAAATGACGCATTTCTGCCCCCCCCCTCCAGCCCTGGGCTCAAGGAGCATGGCCGGGCCCAGGGAAGGCGGCAGCGGGGCGCTGGTGTGGCCAGGACAGCACATGCGTCTGGGCACCTCTGCTTCCGCCCCTCTCCACTCCGCGGCCTCCTGCTGGAGTGCGCACTGCGCAGGTGCGCTCCTCAGAAGCAGGTCCTCTTCAGCTCCTGTCCTGATAAGGAGCTTGATGGGGTCCTGACACCCTTGGGGGAGCCAAGGCGCTGGTGGTCGAGGGGCTTCCAGGCGCTGTTCCAACCTAAGGAGACTGAGGAGCTCAGCTAGCCCCGGGCAGAGGCGAGGCCATGTTGGAACAGTGGAGCTGGGTGGGGGAGAAGGCAGGCCGCTCGTTGTCAGGGGCTGATGGGAGATGGTGACGGGCTCAGGACCTGCCGCTGACTGAGAAGTGGGGCATGTAAGGAGGGACTGTCCCCAGGCACCCCTTGCCGCCCCTTTGCCATCTCAGAATCCATGACCCCCCTATTCGACCTGTCTGTCAGGCTCCCAGTGCCATTCTGTATAAGGAGGGCCCTTCAGCAAGCCAGGCCCTCCATGGTGTCTGGACAGGAGCTGAGAGGAGCTCTAGAGGTGCCTTTGAGAGTAGCTCATTTCGGCCCACGGACATCCGAGGTCTTTGGTGGCGCTTCCTGTTTCTTCTGTCCTTTTCAGTCAATTTCCTTGACTTCCTTCCAGCTCTTCCAGGAGTATGCGGGCCTCTCATTCCTTGTGGCAGACCCCTTTCTGCTCCAAATACCCAGAATGGTTTCTGGTTTTGTGGCCAAACCCTGACGTGTTACCTGATTTCATGGGGAGAAAAGGGTCTAGGATTCAACTTGCCAATGTTGATGGTTAAGGGGGGATGATAGAAAGATACAGCCCAGGTGGCAAAATGAAGGTGGCTTGAGAGATGTTAGAACAATGAAGCAAGTACATTCTATTGGAAGTCAAGGTGAGAACCATTTCAAGGGGAAAGGGATCTTTGGTGATGAATTTCCACTTGTCTCCCAAGACGGGTCTGCCTCTATCAAACCGATGGATATAAACAGTGTAGCTTTTTGCATTGAGGGTTTGCAGCCTTCTAGAAGTCTATGCGAGTGGATGAAGAAGGAAAGACTAGCCGACTGTGGGAACCTCATTAACTTGTATGCGCTGGCTGTTATCTGACTCCTCACGGGCGCTGATGCAGTGATACTGGGAATTGTGTACTGAGTGGGGCGGTGGAGTAGAAAGTACAATTTACTGCAGAAATTAAGAATTCTGTGTGACACTGCACTTCATGAATCTGTCATATAATGCTTCCTTGACAGACCAGGAAGGTGGCATTTTAAAATATAGGGATTTTTTGTTTTTAAAAACTCTTCAGCATGCTGCAAAATAGATTAAAGGATTCCTTCTCCTGTTGTTGGAGTAAAATAGGGCTCTGGTCACTTGAGTCCAACTACCTGAGCCATAGAAAGAGTGAACACTTAAGTTAATATGTTTCCAAGGTAGCCAAATACCTTGACATTCTATATACAATACAGCCCCCCCCTTTTTTTTTTTTTGCATTTTTTTTTTTTTGCCCGGAGATTTTGGCAGAGTATTTTAGCTAAGAATCCTGATTTGTAAACTTTGAGGGTAGACTTAAAGAAGGCACTCCAGTAAAAAGGCAGATGGATGAGTTGGGGTTCACCACAGAAACATAATGAGTAGAAGATTATATGTACATAATAGGCTCACATGATTGTAGAGGCTGTCATCAAGCTGAAGACCCAGGAGAACGGGTAGAACGGGATGCTGTAGTTCCAGTCCAAAAGCATGCAGACCCGTGATGGAGGAGGTGGTGACATGGGGCAATGGAAGGGGGAAGAAAACTGATGTCCCAACTTGAAGGCAGTAAAACAGGAGAACCTCTGTTTTGCTTGCTAAGAGTCAGTCTTTTTGTTTTATTCAGGTCTTCAACTGATTGGGTAAGGCCCAACACATTATGGAGGGTATTCTGCTTTACTCATACTGCCCAGTCAAGTTGACACATTTAATTAGCCAGCACAGTGCTATGAAAGGGATCATGTAATTTCTGGCCAAAAATACCCAAAACAGATATATGTAAGCATTTGATAAATATTTCCAAGCTCAAATTCAGGAAGAGTTTCTGTATCAGTTGTTAGAGATACAATGATCGTGACCATATATTTAAGACTCCCCCAGACCACAAAAGGAAAAGATGAGATTTGGAAAACCATGCGTTATAGTGTGATAGAGGCACACACAGGGTGTGGCACGTGTGCCAACAGGTGCCAGCACTCTGCTGGAGATGGGCTCTAAGAGGAGATGGACACCGAATCTGTGTCTAAGAGGACCAGCTCCGTTTAGCTTTATGGAGAGGAGGATGGAAAAGGTATGCCAAATAAGGGAGGCAAGGAAGAGACAGCATACTCAGGAAGTAACAAATAGCTACGAGAACACAATGAAATAATGTCTTTAGCACCAATGAAATAACAGCTCTCAGCACCAATGTCTAGCACTCAGTAAATGTCAACCTCTGTCTGCCTCTCTCCTCCCCCTTATTTTGCTGTATATTCTTGGGGGGGGAGACTTTTCAAATGTCAGACAGTATTTGGGTAACAGGAGTACTTCCATGTAATTCCCTCCCCTTAAAGAGATTACTGCTGCCCTGGAGAAGCTGTACTTTAACAGATGTTCCAGAGCGAATTTATTCATCATATCAAGCATCGCCTTGCAATGTGGGATGCTTTTCAACAGCCCCTTTTGGGGGAACAGATTGTGTTGCTGCTGAGGGAATTCACAGGAATGAGGCAATCACTGTAATTCAAACAATTTCTCCTCATTTAAGAGCACCAACTGTTTATATCAGCACCGACATGATCCATTTATGAAGCATCTCAGCACAGTTGTCTGAAACGCTTGGCTGTCAAATGGGCATCAGAAGTGAGTTGGCTCTGATCGCAAGCACGACCCTTCTCATCTCTTTATCTCGTTATCACAACCTTGACTGAACAGCCGCCATGTTGCGGTTCAGTTGGCTGACTTACATGCGACGCTCTGGCATGAGGGAGGAGGGACCTGACTTCTTTATCACCAAGGAGCATTGTTTGTGTGCCCGCCATGCTCTGCTGGCATGAGGAACACAGGGACAAGTGATCCCCCGCTCAGAGTCTCAGTTTCGTAGGAGAGAAAGATAAACAACTGCAGCAGAATCTAACCAATTATTTAACCAATCATGTTCAGGAGTGGTGACGTGGCGAGAAAGGGGGCCTTGAACTGGACTTTTAATGTAGAGAAGTCAGAGAGGAGGAGAAAACGGGTAATTATCAAGGACAGCATTGCCTCAGACTGTGGAGCAGGGAGTTTGAAACAGCATGTGCCACTGAGAAAATAAGGAATTGGCTTGGCATTGTAATGTGTTAGGAAAGCGTAGAAGATGAGGCTGGAAAAGCAGGCAAGGACCAAATCATCTGTGTGTGTGTGCACCTGTACATGCACGCCTGAGAGCCCCCCTTAAATTTACACTTTACCTTTGACCTTTATATATGATGGGGTCCCAGTGGGTGCTTATCAGCTTCAGAAGCATTGCATTTTCTCTAATACGTCTTTGTAATGAAGGAGGTGTGTCAGTCAAGCTACACCCCTAGATCATGTAGTGTTGTTTATCAGTGTTCTGCACTAAAAAATGCCGCAATTAAAAAAATAAATAAATAGTTGGGCATAAACAAGTCAAATATATTTTGTTGCTATATGCAAATTAAAAAAGAAATGAATTCTTTGCTGCTTAGTCAGGTGATAAAGCTACTCCTGACAACTCGATAATCCATCCAGCTCCCAATCTAGCTCTCGCTTTTCCTCAGTCACGGCCATGTTGAGTAAGACCCAACTCAGTCTGTTTTCGCTGAGAGGCTGGGGTTGTGCGCCCATGAGTGGCCCTGGCATGCTCAGAGCATCATGTAGAAGTGACCCAGCACCTGATTTGTGTTCCAGAAAGATCATTTCAGCAGCCGGTAGTGAAGAGTGCAGGGATAAAACTAGAAGCAGAAAGATGAGGAGATGATGATATTCATTCCCGAGAAAAGAAGAGGTTCCCAGCTGGCCCTGTAATGTTGGGGTGGAGAGGGAGGCTTCTGTGGGCAAGAGGACATTTGCCCCAGTGTTACTGTGTTATTATTGACGCAGAGCATTGATGCATTTCAGGTACGTTGTGATGATTGGATGCCCGTATGTATTGCAAAAGGATGACCACTAGGGGGGAGCTGAACACCTCCTTCACCTCACCTCATTAGCCGCGTGTGGTGAGAACATTGACCATCCACTCTTTCAACCGCTTACATGGACACACGGTAGTCTCACTCGCTGTGGGCATCATGCTGATGCTAGGCCCCACAGCTTACTCATCTTGTAGCTGGCTCTTTGTCCCATCTGACCAGCATCTCCCCGTTGCCCCCAACTCCCAACCCCTGGCAGGCCGCATTCTGCTGTTTCTCTCAGCCTCGCCGTTTCTGTGAGTCTACGATTCCACATGTAAATGACGTCATATGCTGTCTGTCTTTTTGTCTCCCATGCTGCTTAAAATAATGTCTTCCAGCTTTGTCTGTGGTGTCACACATGCATTTTCCTCTTTCTTGTTACTGAGTAATATTCTTCTGTGTGTGTGTGTGTGTGGCATGTATGTGTTGACAGTCAGGATGTTTTCATGTCTTGCTATTGTGAATAATGCCGCAGTGAACATGGGGTGCAGAGAGCTCCTTGAGATTCGGATTTTGTTTCCTTTGGACAGATGCCCAGATGGTTCTATTTTTAAATGTTTTTTGAGGAAACTCCACACTGTTTCCCATCGTGGCTGTGCTAATTTACATCCCCACCAACAGTGCACGGGGATCCCTTCCCTCCACAGCCTCCCCAACACATGTTCCCCCTGTCGTTCTGGGTCCAGCCTTCCTCACAGGTGTGAGGTGGTATCTCACTGTGGTTCAGACGTCTGCTTCCCTGACGGTTAGTGACGTGGAGCATCTTGTCACATGCCTGTTGACCTGCTGGGTCATCTTTGGAAAAGTAGCCATCCAGGCCCTCTGCTCATTTTTTTGAACTGGATTGTTTCTTTTTCAGCTATTAAGTTACACAAATTCCTTCTTTATTTCTGCTATTAACCCTCTCTTCTCTCTGACACTATCAGCAATTCCAAAATTTTAAGACATAAACCTTTATTTGGGATATAAATGAGCAGACCTGACATAGTTTAGTCTTGGGAGTCATTTAGAGCTTTGGGAATGAGGGCTGCAGAGAGCTGGGGTCTTGGTCTCTTGGTCCTTTCTGCTGATGAGTCTCTGGGGGCCTGCTGCTGCACCCTGGTCTCTGCCAGGACCAGCCAGTGAGTCAGCTGCCACCGTGGGGGTGGGGGTGGGTGGGTAGGGATGGGGTGAGGGGGGCACTCCTCTCAGGTCGGCTCTCCCTCTTGGCTCGCCCCTGTCTGGATGCCATGGCTCCCGGAGGCACATTGTTTGTGATTGGGTGCCAAGTGGGTCACGAAGGTCAGACAGTAGGTAATGGGGGTCAGGAATTTGCTCGAGACTTCCCAGAGAGAAAAGAACCCCAGTGCAGAGGCTCTTTCTGCTCACACCTCCTGAAGGCCTCATCTAACCTGGCTGGGAATGCTACCTTTCCCACTCCTGCGTCCCTGTTTTCTTCTGTTCCCTCTCAAATAAGCTGGGGCATCCTCTCCTGACTCCCGTGCCACCTCTGGTCTTCCTGGAACTTCAGGCTCTCCTCTCCATGCCAGACATCCAGAGTTCTCTCAGCAACGGGGTTCATCATCTGGTGAGTGACTTCAGAGAACACCTTTACCTCTGTACGCTGGCTGGGGACACGGCTATTTTTCACAAGATGGCGCCAGGTGGTGAGAGTTTCTCACTTTATGACCCGTCCTGAAAATACTCACTCGGTGATGACACCCCATGGGTAATAGAACCGTTCCCCCAGAGTCCCTATTTCTAGAAAGTTCCACCAGGTGCCTCATCTATGATTTCAGGGAGTCTGCTTTAAGGTCTAACAAGATTGTTGTTTCCTGGCTAATTAACCAGTTTAATAGCTCTTGGAGTCAAAAGCACTGATTTCCACAAGTACCACACAGACTCAGGCTTTGAGGAAGGAACGTGAAAATCGTCAACAGTTTTGACACTCTTTCGGTCACAAATGCACCTGACAAACAGTTCAGACTCATTGTCAGGAAACACTGGCTGCCTTTCTGGTCTGTAGGACATGCTGGGCTGGCTGTAAACATATGACCAGGCGGTCATCCCTGCTTCAGGGGGCTATAGCCTCCTGGCTGTGTTTGCAGACACACAGTGTAAGACAGTCCTCACTGTGCTTATAGACATGTGTGGGAAAAGCAAGTGTGTAGGTTTTGTTTCCCACTCACTGTTCACGCATGGAAACAAAAGCAGCTGCTAGTGATCCAGCGCTGACTTTAGCAAGTGCTGTTCTCAGCACCCTATATACACTCATTACTTTATTCCAAACCTTGTTATTACAAGAGGGTATCACACCCCCCATTGCACAGATGAGGAAACTGAGGACTGAATGGTGGAGTCCCTTGTCTAAAGTCACATAGTAAGTCAATGGAGACGCTGACATTGGAAATCAGGGTGCTCTAGAGCCCCCATATTTATCTGCAGCAATATACTACCTATCTCCCTTTCTATACCTCTTGCTCCATCTGTCTCCATCCATCCTTACCCATCCATCCACCTATCCAGCCATCCCCTATTGCAAAAGAGGAACTAAACACACACACACACAAAGCAGGTAACCATATCATAACAGGACAAAAACCAAACGGAGGTGCTTGGGTTGACTGAGTCAGGAACATTTTAATGGAACTCTAAATATGGGTATGATTTTTAAATTTGCGGGTGGCATGGCGAATGGAGCCATTTCTAGCAAAGCTTGCCGAGG
The DNA here is from genome assembly GCA_004024945.1 of Uropsilus gracilis. NCBI lineage: Eukaryota > Metazoa > Chordata > Mammalia > Eulipotyphla > Talpidae > Uropsilus > Uropsilus gracilis. The sequence continues at coordinate 58,195 of PVHY01000020.1, forward strand.
ACTGACGTGTGTGAACTGAAGACATTGTAGTGGGTTATGGTGGTGCTGGTGGTGACAAAAAGAAAGATAAAACTCCCCCTTTTCTGATTTCTGTCTTGCAGCCACCTGGTTCCATGTGCGCTAGCGAAAAGCTAGAGCTCTTTGCACATGGGAGTTATTGTGACAGGCGGGGGTGGAGGTTGCCTCCATTGTCTCGGGCATTGCTACAGCCAAAGACCGGTGGGCCTTGAACCAGAGGTTGACCAAGAAATTAAGTAGCTGGCAGGGCAGATTTATGTGTCTGAGGGTTTAATTATATTTTGCTGTTGCTGCGTTTCTGGCAGAAGTTCCCGTGGCGCATGGTTTGTTAATCTGTACACATGTGCGCTGCAGCTGGGGTTTAAATAAAGCCTGTTTATGCCCTGTTTCTTGCCAAAATGGAGCAGTAGCATCTCTTTGAGTCCAGTGAAAATATAAACAGACTCTTCCCCGAGGAGCCGCTTTGTCGTGTCATCCAACAGCAGCGCTTGGCGCCATCTCCTTGGGCCCCAGCCGCCCACCTTGTCACCAAGAGTCTCGGGGACAGCTTTCACTTGCTCTAAATCGCCGAGCTGCAAGATCGTCTTCCTCCCCCAGTGCTCCGCAGCCGGGGCGGGAAGGGCCTCAGAGGGTGAGCTGAGCTCACCTGGGTTACTCAAAGCTCGTCTTGTGCCCGCCCTGGAGGTGCGGGCTTCAGCTCTGCGCTGGGGCCACCCATGCAGACTCCGGAGGCCCGCTGAGGTGACCAGGCGGGCCCGGGTGCGGCCCCCTCGTGGGAATGGTGTGTTCCAGCGCGTGGACAAATCGGGTCCGATTCTAGCCTGTGCAAGACACTGCCTTCCTTTGATGTTTGGCCCTGAGTTTCGCACTAAGATGGCGACTCACCCCTGGAGCCCAGCCTGGCGCAGCGGCCTACAGGGACCGTGGGGGAGACCGCAGATTGAAGACACCGATCCGTTCTCTTCTGGGGCAAGGGTCACTGTGGGAGGAAGGTTGCCAAAGCAGCCAGGAATTCCATGATGCCCGGGTTCCTCGTGGGTGGTCACACGGCCGCCTGTGTACCCCAGTGCCCCCTTGTCACAGCTTAACGTCCCCGAGCCCAGCACATGAGGGGCTTTCTTGCCACAGAGCCGGGGGGACCCCAGGACGACGCATTTTACTCATCTGTCTTGGTGACTGTGGCCCAGGGCAAGCGGGAAGACCATTCTGAGAAAGGGGGAGAAAGGGCCGCTGGCAGGTGCTTGTCAAGTGAATTAGTGACGTGAGCAAGGAGCAGGAGAAGAGAGCAGAAAGGAGATGACAAGTTGGAGAGAGGCGGAGAGAAGGGAGAAGGGGGGAGCCCGGCCCTGTGCAAGGTGGGCACCGTGTCACCGTAGCCGTGGCCGTGGCCGTAGGGAAGCATGTGGTGTGTGCTCCTGGGCGCCAGCCTTGAGTTCCCTGGGGAAGCCTCCGTTTTGAGGCCGCTGCTTTCCACCAGTGTTTTAGGGTCCCCCCCACCCCGCAGTCACCGGGTTCGCACAAGCTGCTCCTTGGCTACAGGCACTCCCGGGGCTCACGGCGCCGACTATTTGGAGATGGGGGGGCCGGGGGGGCCGTGCGGGGGGCAACGGGAGACGGGGCACGCTGTGTAGGACAGATGGACTCAGATGTCACATGCCAGTGTTCACCCGTTTGCTGCATCCATCTAACTGAAGCCGGAGATGAGGTTTCGCCAACGCTGCCGCCTCCTCTCGGGTCCCAGGGCGCGTGACCAGGGGCCGCCGTGGCGTTCCTGGGCCTCACAGCACTTTGCCCAGAAGGAGGCTGCACGTGCCCCCGGGTCCTGGCGCGCTCATGGCCAGCCAGGCCCGGCAGAGGGCAGAGGGCTTGAGCGGGCACTGGGAGCTGCGGGGTGGGTATGGTATGCACCCAGCGTGAAGGTGGGGCATGGACTGCCCGCAGGTTCCCGGCGCACCTTCCCAGGCGGCGCTCTTACCGGTCTCGGCTGTGTCCCATGAGCTCCTTCCGAAGTAAACCGAGAGCTTTGTGTGCCCACGGGCGCCAGGTGGTTACTGATGCTGCTTCTTGAAAAGTTTGAGGGAAGCCGGTGTGGGTGAGCATCCCTCCCCGAGCGTCCTGGGCACGAATGACTTTAGTATCAGCATTAGAAAGCAAAGGCGTATGGGTACTTGGATGGTGGGGGGGGGTGACATGCATCTTGACGGGGTGCTGTGAGGAAATGGAGTTGATCGGGTTATTTCCTCCGTTGGCCCGCACAGGCAGCGCGCGCGGTACTGTGCTGCCCCAGGATTGTGGGGCCAGTGGGTGTGCGCATGTGTGAGTGTGCACACCTGGGCCTAGGAGAGGGGGATAAAAGGGCACAGAGGGCACGTGAGAGCACGCGAGAACACGGGATGAGAGAGCGCAGAGAGGGAGTGTGTGAAGTTTCCTGGGGGGGCTGGGGACTCCCCTGCCTCTCAGCCCCACCACCCCTCTTCCCCCTGCCCTGCCCGGTGTGTCTGTGTAACTGCCGGAGCCAGGGAAGAACCTCCGCAGATGGGTGAGCTGCAGCTTGTGCTACAACTGGCGGCGAGACTGGTTACTTTACAGGTGTGAACTAGCCCCCTTAATGGTGTGTACGGTGGTCAATGTTACCTCAGTAAAGGGGGGGAAATTGGAAACAAGAAGAAAAAGGTAGTTTTCTAAGTGGAATTAGCCAGGCAGAAATACAGACACTGTGTGAGTGCACCTCTGCGTGGAATGGCGGCTTCCAGGCCCTCAGGAGGTTGGGATGGAATGCGCAACACGGGGCTCTCGTTCACTGTGCCGTCCTGGCTGCTAAGCGGCTAAGACCGTAGTGGGCGCAGGACACACGCGCATACGCACATGTGTACGCAGGCACGAACAGGTGACTACATCAGGTGATGAATGTGTTAATCGGATTGTGATCATTTTACAAAGTATACACACGTCAGGCCGTCGCACCTTACAGCTCGAATATATATATATATATATATACATTTTCTTTGTCAATTCCACCTCAGTGAAGCTGGAAAGATACAAACTTAACTCTTTTAAAAAGATTTTTTTTCAGCTTTCCTGGGGAGAGATTTAGCGAACCTTTATAAACATCACACCCTTCATCCTCCCAGCAAATATGAGATTTGTGACCTCATATTAAGTTGGAGGAAATGGGGGGCACAGATGAAGTGACTTGCCCAAGACGACACGACTCTTCGGTCAGACTGAGTTGTGCCAACTGTACCCACGGGGTTCCGGCCGGGTTTGAACAGCTGTACTCTGCTGTCTTCATGTGAGTGGGACTGACGTTGGTCTCCCCGGCTGCCACCATACGGTCTCCAGCGGCCCAGCCTCTCAGCTGTTACTCATACCCTTGAGGAGAGGATCCTTTATTGTTTCAAACTCCAGGCTCTAAGTTGTTGATACTGCCAGAGTTAGGAGGTCTCCAGGGAGCTTCTTTGTGAAGGGCTTGAGAGATTAATTTTGGTGAAAATGCTGGCAGGAAAGAACATGAAATGGCTGATGCTTCAGAGATTTAAAACAAATTATTGTGGTGTGTGTGCGCGCGTGTGTGTGAGTGATTTCCTTCTTGCCACACTCTTGGGAGTTGAATAAAGGAAAGTTGTGGGATGCTCACCCTGGTTCCAGTGCTATCCCAATAGCAATAGCACAAAAAAAGGCCTTGTCTGAGGTGGGGTCAGGTATTTGCCTGGAAGAGGAGGCCAGGCGAGTATAGAAAGCTACCTGTGACTGGTGTCAGATGGGGAGATCTTTCGTCTGCCTTGTGAATGGATTACCAGTTGGCTTTAAGAAGTCACTCCTGACTTTTGACTGTGTAGACCTGGAGGAGGGGCTGTGCTACATAGTGAGGTTGCAAATCATGGGGGAATTAGTTGTGTATCAGCAATCAGCAAAATAAATAAATAAAATAAATAGCTGTCACATTGTTTCCTCATGTCAAACTGGGATGGAGAAAACCACCCATGCAGGACCCTCCCTATCAAAGTTGGCAAGTTTTGCTTTTGAAAGCATGGATGGCCTGGGGCTGCACTGCCTACTACCACAGCACCTAGCTCCACAAGCTCCAGAGCGCCTGCAGGGCCATATCAAATACCTAGTGGGAGGAAAGAAAGCCAATGGCACCTTGATGTTTTTTATATTGTCTAGGACATGTGGTGCTAAGTACATAGTCTGCTGTTAAAATTAATTCCTCCTGTTTAGTTTGCTTTTTCAAATTTGACTAGAAAATTTTAATTTTACATATTGTCATTTACAAATTTTAATTTGCATATTGTCATTTACATTCCAATTCTATGGCCTGGTGCTCTGGATTCTGAGTGTGGGCTTTGATGGCCAACAATTCTGTGTTGAAAGTACCTTGGCCACCCACTCGCTGTGTAACTCGGCTGAACGCAGCACACGCTCCCTCTCCTTGAGAGCTGTTCTAACGGGAAAGGCAGGAGCAGATTAAAGGTGGCCAGTGGACCGAACGTTCCAATCTTTAATCTGTTTCGAATTAATTTTTTTCTTGTTGCATGTGGCCGTCCAAGTTTCCTAACACCATTTGTTGAAGAGGCTTTCCTTTCTCCAGTGTGTAGTTTTGGCTCCTTTGTGATAAATTAACTGTCCATATTTGTGTGAGTTTATTTCTGGACTCTCCATTTTGTTCTTTTGGTCTGTGTTTTCCTGGGTTTTGTCCAATACTTGCTGTTTGATTACTGCTATCACCATGTAGTAAAGTTTGAAATCAGGGAGTGTGATTGCCCCATTTTTCTTCTTTTCTCTCAGGGCTAGTTTAGCTATGGGTTTTTTGAGAATCTTTACAAATTTTGATAATTGTTCTGTTTCCTTGAAAAATGTCACTGGGATTTTTATAGGTACTGTGCTGAATCTGAAAATTGCTTTTGATAACAAGGACATTTTAGCAATGTTTATTTTTCCAATCAATGAACAAGTGCCATCTTTTCATTTCTTTGTGTCATTTTTTATTTCTTCTGACAGTGCCTTATAGTTTTTGGTATCTAGGTCCTTTACCTCTTTCATATGTCCTCCTTTTTGGTGCAGTTGTAGATGGGATTGTTTTCTTAATCTCTTTTCTCTAAATCATTGCTTGTAGGTAAACCAAAATCGTTTTTTTTATATTGGCACTTTACTGTATTGCTTTATTATTTCTAATAGTTTTTGATAGAGCCTTTTGGATTTTCTGTGTATATTATCAGGTCATCTGTAAATAGTGATAGCTTTACTTATTCTTTTTCAATTTGAATCCCTTTTTGTCCTTTCTCGCCCAGTTGCTCTGGCTAGGACTTCTAGTGATGAGCATAGTGGTGAAAGTAGGCATCCTTATCTTCTTGCTGCTCTTAGGGGACATGCCTTCAATTTGTTATCAGTGAGTAATGATGTTGGCTGTGGGATTGTCACATATCTTACCCTTTTAATGTTGAGACATGCATCTTTTTGTTCTTAATTTATTGAAAGTTTTTATTATAAATGGACATTCAATATTGTCAGATACTTTTCAGGTTCTTTTGTTAATGATTGTGTTGATTTTTATTTTTCTTCTTTTTTATGAGAGTGGTATTGAGTTACATTGGTTGAACCAACTTTATATTCCTGGAATAAATCCCCCTGGGTGATGAATAATTCTACTCATACATTGGTGGATTCAATTTGTCAAGACTTTGTTAATTCAAAATGAACTGAAATCTTGGACATAAAGCCTGAAACCATAAAACACATAAAAGAAAACAGGTGCTACACTCTTGAACATCAACCCCAGAAATGTATTTGGAGACTCAACCCTAATGGCAAGGGAAACAAAACCAAAATAAACAAGTGGGCCTGCATCAAATTAAAAATATTTGTACGCTAAAGGAAAACACCACAAAAACAAAAAGACAGTCTGTGAAATGGAAGAAGATATTTGCACAACACATGTCCAAGAAGAGCTTAATTTCCAAAATACATAAAGAAGCCATACAGTCCAAAAACAAAATACACATATAATCTGATCAAAAAAATGAGCAAAAGACCCAAATAGACACTTCTCCAAAGAAGACATACAAATGTTCCACAGGCACATAAAAAAAATACTCAGCATTGCTTATTGTTAGAGAAATCCAAATCAAAAGCCCAATGAACTATCACTTCCCCCTTGTGATACTGGCCTATATCAGAGACTGAAGCAATAAATGTTTGTCTTTTTTGATTGACGAATAAGACCAACATTCATCAATGAAAAAAGGCCAACATTTATTGTTTCAGAAAAAAAAAAGTTGGTGAGGATGTGGTGGAAAAGGAACATTCATTCACTGTTGGTAGGAATGTAAATTGGTACAACCTGTATGGAAAATGGTATGGCAACTCCTTAAAGAACTAAATTGGAAATCCCATATGCTCTAGCAATAGCCCTCCTAGCTATTTACCCAAATAGGAAAACAATATGAAAAGACTTACTTTTGCATTTCTATGTTCCTAGCAGCATTAATCACTCTCTCAGAGGCCTGGAATCAAGCTAAAAAAAAAAAAGAGAAGATATGAAAATTCTCTATTTTTATTTTAAAATGTTTATTTAGGTGTTCATTGACTATAGTAGTATCGAATAGTCATAAAATTCTCATTTGAATATATTCTGTAATAAAGAAATTTTTATTTACCTCTAAAAAAATAAAGACCCATAGAGAAATTGTGGAATCTATACTCAAAGGAATGCTACTCAGCTAGTTATCAAGGTGAAGTAGTGCCTTTTGGAACAGAATGGGTGACTCTTGAGGTAACTATGCTAAATGAAATAAGTCAGAAAGTGAAGGACAGGTACCAGATGGTTTCACTCATTTTGTGGAGTAGAAATAACCCAAGAAAATAAACTGGAAAGCATAACAAAAAATAACTTGTAGACTCTGAAAAATATAGCGGTAACCAGAATGGTGAGGGAGGGAGGAGCAATGCTATGAAGATCATATGTGAGGACACTGGCCTTTGGTGAAGGCTGAGTGAAGCATGTGCACATATGGAGGGTGAAGTTGTTCTCCCCACCAATGATGTATTTACAGAGACAAACTACTAGTCAATAATTTTTGATTTAAAAAGAATGGCCGGTATAGTAGCCCTTAGAAGAAAAACACTCATTTTCTTCCTTTTTTTTCCCCTCTTGCCCCATAATTTTTAAAACTTGAGGAAAATAATTTTGAATTTTGAATCCTATACCCTGACAAACTACCATTCAAGAATCAAGAAAAATGCAGATGTTTTTGGATATGTGGAGACTTTCCTTAGAGATAGCTGTTAACAGAAGGAAATGAAAGCGAGGAGGAGAAAGGGGATGATTGTTGAGAGTAACAAAAATGAGCACACAAAGAACAGCAAAAGCTGTTCATAATTGTCCATCATCATAGATACAAATGTAAAATGTTAATAATAGTGAGAATATAATTCTGGGTCTAAAAGCCTCAGCATTAGAAGAGATAAAAGAGAGAGAGAAGGAAGGGAGAGTTCTCTTCCTGTTTCTTATTCAGGAGGAGGCTTTAGGGACTAATGGCCTTTGAACACAAAAAGTACTATAATGGCAAACATCCTTTTTTTTAAAAGAGACTAGGTCTCACTATGTTGCCGTGGGTAGTCTCGAGCCGGTGGACTCAAGTGACTCCTAGCCTCAGCTGGGAATCCTCCCAGGTAGCTGAGATTACAGGCACACACCACCGCACCTGGTTCAAACATACTTTTGTTAAAAAATTAAAAATGTAAAGTAGCAGAATAGAAACATGACTAGTTCTAGTTACTAGAGAAAAGTTAAATGTAACCAGATCAGTCAGTCAGCACATTTGGTGGGCAAGAAGGTCGGAGGACGTGAGAAAGAAGAAATTGTGGAAACAGGAAAAATGAAGTAAGGTGGTGTGGGTAAATCCAGTAATATTCATCATGGCATTAAATGTTGATAGACTAAATGCAGTCTTTACAAAAAGAAAAAGAAAGACTGGCTGCAAAAAAACTTTAGCTGTGTGCTGTTTTCAGCAGACATAGAAACAGAAACATGAAAAGTAAAGGATAGAAATGACATCATATAGTGTTAAAATGAAAGAGTCGAAACAGTGAAAATATTAATGTTCTTAGAACTTAAGTTCTAAGTTCAACTTAAGCAGTAAAAGATAGTTCATACTGACAACAGATATAATTTTTTTCTTTTTTAATGTTTTTAATTTACCATATGTTATTAAAGTAACATTAGTTCACCACACTGTATATGATAATAGATACAGTGATTTAAGAGACAGCAGCATGAAACAACAGAATTTTGAAATAGACAGAAAATATAAAGGAAATACAGGATATACAAATCCCTGAGTATACCGGTAAAATTTAACACAACTTCCCAGAAGCTGATATCAAAACCACAAAAACATTGGTATAGAGAGAGAGCTTTTAATTGCCTGTTTATGAAGCTTAACCAGATATTTTTGTAACCAATGAACTGTAGCTAATATTATTTTCCAAGCATATATGTCAGCAAATTCTTTGAAGTGGAAATCACAGGACATATTCTCCAATCACAATGTAATAGAATTAAACATGAACAAGTTAAAAGCTGAAATAACCCAAATTACTCTTGTAACAAAGAGAAGAAAGCATGTTGTAATGTAAACTGGTCCAACCTCTATGGAAAGCTGTGTGGAGGATCCTCAAATTAAAGAAAATGGAACTACCATTTGACCCAGCAATTGCTCTCTTGGGGATCTACCCAAAAGAGACCTCAAAGTGGGTACATAGGGACACCTGTGCTCGGATGTTTACCGCAGCACTATTTATAATTGCAAGGTCATGGAAGCAACCTAAGTGCCCCAAAACAGATGACTGGATGAAAAATGGTATATATATATATACACGATGGAATATTACTCATCAATTAAGAATGACAAATTCGACGACTTTATGACAACATGGATGTACTAGCAGAAGCAAGTCAAAAATAGAAAGACAGAAGTCAAATGGTTTCACTAATATATGGGATATAATGAAAAAAAATAAACAAAAGTCATGAGGAAAAGACAAAACAAGCTAAGCACCAAACTGAAGCACACAACTATGGGCAGGAGGGAAAGGGGGGGATGGGAGGGGAGGGTAGGGGGGTAAATCCCTGGGATTGCAATGATGTGAAATTTATATATAAATAAATTATTTAAAAAAAAAAAGAAGAAAGCATGTTGTAGTTACATCCATCAAGGTCTAAGAGAACCTTACAAAGAACAAAGCATGGGGAACTGCCAACCAAGTGCTTGGAGAAAAATTGACATTAATAAATATGTTTCTCAACTGTGGGGACACGATGTCACCATGTGCGCTTATGCCCTCACCGGGCTGGGAAGACCTGGGACTTCATTTTGGAGAGGCCTTCAAGGAGAGCAACACATCCTCCCCATACTACGGGAGAGAAGAGGAAGACCGAAGATGGGGTAATCAGCCCCATCCAAGCTGCAAAGAGGAGATGATCTTTTTTTTATTGAATCATTTACTTATATATATATATATATATTTCATTTCACATCATTTTAATCTCTGGGGGTAACCCACCACTTCCCCTCCCCGAATGCTCCAGCTGGTCCCCACTCTCCTGTTGTGTACTTTCATTTGGTTGGCCGTATATTAGTGAAACCATTTGGTTTCTGTCTTTTTCTTTCTGACTCATTTCTGCTAGTATAATTTCTTCTAGGTACATCCAGGTTTCCATAAAATCATTAAATTTGTCATTTTTAATTGATGAGTAATATTCCATCATGTATATATACTACATTTTTTTCATTAGTCATCTGTTTTGGGGCATTTAGGTTGCTTCCAAGTCCTTGCAATTATAAATAGTGCTGCGGTAAACATCCGAGCACAGGTGTCCCTTTGTACCCACATTGAGGTCTCTTTTGGGAATCTACCCAAGAGAGCAATTGCTGGGTCAAATGATAGTTCCATTTTCATTAATTTGAGTGTCCTCCACACAGCTTTCCATAGTGGTTGGACCAATTTACATTCCCACCAGCAGTGTAAGGGTATTCCTTTCTCTCCACATCCTTGCCAGCACTTGTTGCCCATTCTCTGGTGTAAGGTGGTATCTCATTGAGGTTTTGATTTGCATTTCCTTTATTGCTAGTGATGTTGAACAATTTTTCATGTGCCTGTTGGCCATTTGTATTTCCTCTTTGGAGAAGTGTCTTTTTAGTGCTCCCTATTTTTTGATTTGGCTTCTTGTTTTGCTTTTGTTTAGTTGTGTGAATTCCTTGTGCATCTGTGTTATTAAACCCTTATCACTCTTGTGGTGGGCAAATTTTTTTTCCCATTTGGTTGGGCTTCTTTTAGTTTTATTCTGTTGTCTCTTTTGCTGTACTGAAGCTTTTTAGTTTGATGTAGTACCATCTGTTTATGTTTTCCTTCAATTTTTTGCCTTCTGTAGATGTTTCCAGAAAGGGATTTCTGAATTGTACTTCATGGAAGGTTTTACTCAAATTTTCCTCTATGTCTGTTATGGTTTCAGGTCTGACATCTAAGTCTTTTATCCATTTTGAATTGATTTTTGTACATGGTATGAGGGAGTTGTCTTGGTCCATTTTTTTTTGCATGTCTTAGACCAATTTTCCCAGCACCATTTATTGAAGAGGCTATCTTTGTTCCAATGTAAGTTTTTCACTCCTTTGTCAAAGATTAGTTGACTGTATATGTGTGACTTTATTTCCGGGCTCTCAATTCTGTTCCATTGGTCTGATTGTCAGTTGTTGTACCAGTACCATGCTGTTTTAATTATTATGGCTTTGTAGTATAGCTTGAAGTCTGGAATAGTTAGGTCTCCATTTTCTCGTTTTTTGGTGAGGAGGTTTTTTGATATTTGAGGTTTTTTGTTATTCCATATGAATTTTTATAATTTTTGTTCTAAGGAGATGATCTTTAAAGGGCATTCACAGATGCTTATATTCACAGAGAAACTTCTAGACCAACACTGGCTGGGGGCGAAACCCCCTAAATCTGACACCAGAGCCATAAGATAAAACAGCAAAGCAACAGAGATAAGTTTGGAGAAGATGGCCTGCAACAAGAAAACATGGACAGATCACAAATGAATACAGACTGGCTGCCCAATGCAAACTTAAGATTGAAAACCTACCAGCAAAGCTCGCCTGATTCCAACAACACAGTCCCTCACCCAGTGAAAGGACACTGCCAAAGGAAAGAAAGAGATGAATGGATTTAGCACAACTAGTAAACAACAAAGGGTGGGGTTTGAGAGAATGGAAGGGGCACCAGAGGGAGGAGGTTGTGATCTAAAGAACAAAATAAGTAATATTTTTTAAAAAATCATTTCTCAGAGAGACTGAAAGAAATTTGCTTTGGAAGCAAAAACTCAATAAGGGAACAGAAAAACCTAAAAAAGGGGTAGAAGAAAATATAAAGCTGAAACAGACATCAATGGTATTGTTTCCTAAAAGTCATAGGGTTGAGTTATTACTTATTTTTAAACAATCTTATTTTAAACAATCTTATTTTTAAAAACACCCTCCAAATAGTCTATCATAGGGCATAAACAGATAATATTATGTTCATTTGCTATAATTTAATTTCTCCCACACCTTTAAGCTCAGATAGCTTTCATGCTTTGTAAACTATTGCAGATCATGTAACAATGTGAAAAGCTTCCAGTCTCATTTTTTGAATATTATACTAATAGAAAAATCAGAGATCTACATCCCCATGAATATTTTACCAACTTCACCGTGAGCTAATATACAGAAGTCCTAAGTAAATTTAGCATTTGAAATATAGCAGTGCAGTAAATCAATATTCTATAACAATTAAGTAAGGTTTATTCAAGGAATGCAAGAAAGATTTGGAATTTGAGCATTTGCATAGGCTATTTATGACAGCAGATTAAAGGAGCTTACTAATTACTGCATGCATGATGAAAAATCACTCAATAATTAAAGATTCATTTTTTCTGTACTTAATCTGGAAATGTAAGTTTTTATTAAATCCTGAGGAGGACAAAATGCCCATTTTCACTACTTTCTGCTAAAACGGGAACAGGGAAAAGATACAGAGATTTTTAATATTGAGCAGAAGAGAGAAAAGTGTCTTTGCCTGAGGTTAATACTGATTTTCTGCTTTGAAAATCCAAAAGACTTCTGTGAGAAATTACTGATACTATTAATGATACAAATATAATTAAGGAAATAGAAAATAAAAATAAAATCTTTAACGGCCCTCTTGTACTAGCCATTACTAGTTTAAAAATGGATTTAAAAAACATATTTGCAGCACCACCACCAAGAGCAAATAAAAAAAATAATAAAACCAGGACTAACCTAAGATTCAGATGAAGAAAATTAAAAGAAATTTCTATGAAGGATGTTAAAAAATCTGAAAAATGCTGATTAGATCAGTTTTCTCTTTAACACACAGTGTTATAAAGATGTGTTTTTGTCAATACATTTATAACTCCGATGCTTTCCAACTCAGGATTCTAGCAAGAAATTTTAAAAGAAGTTGACAGTCTAACCCAATAGTTTATATAAAGGGGAAAGTGCCTTTTGAAAGAACCAAAAGAAGTTTGAAAAAGAATAGTGAGGATAACTTGGAGGATCTATGGAGCGTGAGGCTCTATGGGACTAAGTTAGGAAAAGAAATTGATATAATTTGCTATCTGAATGGAAACCAATATTTTAGATTTTTAATTCTCACTATTGTAGTTCTATATTTTTATTTACTAAGGTAGATTTCAATTAAATTCAAGACTTAAATGTAAAATCAGAATTGTGAAATTATTAGCGTCATCTTAGAACAGACATGACATAAAATTGTCTTCAAGCTATAATGCGATACATATCATATGTTGCGTCCAAGTTAAAAAAAAAATCACCTAACCAAGGAAATGGAAGGACCATAGCAATATACTAAGAGCAGTTTCTTCTAGAAACTACTTAAATGTTCAGCAGGGGGAAAATAGCTAAATTATGAAAATCCCTGAACTACAATATTATTTGACTATGAAATGAAGAATGGTGAGTATCTGTATCCACTGACATGCAGTCATCTCCAGGACATTTTCTTGGTTGAATCAAAAAGGCAAGCGTGCACCTCTGTGTCTAAATAGGTGGAGGTGGATTTATACCGATCATGTAAAGCCATAGAAAGAGCAACGCAGCACAGACAAGGACTGGGGTAACCGAGCATCATTTGAAGAGTTATGGGTAACGATGGCATACTTTGTTGTTTCGTTCTTCAGAGCCCCCTACTAGAACTTTCTGTGATGAGGGAAATGTTTGTCAACCTTTTGTGGCCTGTAACTGTTGAGCTCTTGAAATATGATGGGTGCCATCGAATCTTTAATTTTATTTAACATTTTACTAGAATAGTCACATATGACTAGTGGACAGAATCACATATGACTAGTGGACAGAGCAGCTTTATAAACATTTGTGCTGTTGAAAAAGCTTTTTTTGCAACAATAAAAATGCCTATTTCTTTTATGCTTTAGATTCTACTGTAGTGAGGATGAACAGCCCCTAAACCACTCTGGGACTCAGTAAATGGTTACTTCTATCATCACCTGGCTTGTGGGCACTCACTGAGTCCTGTCATCCTAGGCTTCAGGTGGAGGAAACCTCCAGCTCTCTCAGGGGCAATGGAAAGCTTGTTTGGAAGGAAGGAACATTCTTTACTGAAAATCACTGGCCAAACAAAGTCTCAGGGTCTTCAGAGTCCAGGAGGGTGGGGAAAGGCGAACAGACCCTGTGCTGGATAGAGAATCTGTTACAATCCCAACAAGGGCAGCATTAGTATAGTTTTCTCTTTAATTAAGAAAAGCAGAAAAGTCAAGTGAGAAAACTGAGTTCAGGCTTCTGTGACGGCATTCCTGAAAGCATAATCAATATTTGAAAATGGCCATCCCATTTCCTTCCTCAGTTGATTGAAAACATAGCCACCTGCCTTTACAAAGCTGAAGAACTAAGAATCCACTGAAAAAGTTGGCTATTGTTTCTACAGGCGATTTTGCTTGAGTTTGTGGGGATATGTCAATAGGGCTTATCATTTCTTATCTGGTAAAGTTTTCAGACTGATTTTGGATGCATATCTATTTTTTGGATAATTTATTTCAAGAAAGGAAACCAGTGCAGATGTGATTAATGATATGTCTGCAAGGCGGGCATGTATCCCATGTTGATGGCATCTGGAAAATTGGTAGCAGTGAGAATTTAGTGCTCATTTTCCCTCCTCAGTGAGTGCAAATGAAAGCAATGCGGTGTGAGAAAGTATAAAACACTTACTGGGAGAAATTCGGAGGTAAATGAACTAGGTATTTGGGCCACACTAACTCTAACGGATGAGTCTCTGGGTCCCTGTGAGGTGTGTTTTGCTTACTCTTGCAGGTTTGAGTCTGTAAGTAGCTAATGTGGGGGGCACGCACCCATTTGAACCTACAGAACCTTACTTTATCTTGTTGGAGTCCAGGCACTAATGGGAGAATAAATCCAGTCACTCTGAATAGATCACTGACTATTCTATTCGGAATTTATAGAGGAGGCTCAGGCTTTTCAGTGGCGCTTCCTGCCTCTGTCGAGGAGCTAGCACCTTGCCTAGTGTGAGTAAATCCTAAATGCACTTGGTGATATCGTTTGTGTCTCCTTGACGCTGCTGAGCTGTGTTCAGGATCAGTGTCTCAACCCAGGCCTCCCCGAGAGCACTTAATATTATGAATAGCGATGGGCTCTGGGGAGTAGACGGGGTATGTGTGTGTGCGTGTGTGTGTGTGTGTGAGAGAGAGAGAGAGAGAGAGAGAGGGAGGGAGGAAGAGTCACTCTAGGAACACACTTCCTCACATTTTCTTGCCACAAGAAATACACCCCCCCCCCCCGAAGAGCTGTGGGCATGTTGAGTCCCCTGAGGGGGCTTAGGCTTGTGCTCAGTCCTGAGGGGGCATCCAGGAGGTCCTTCTGTGGCACAGCAGCCTGTGCTCTGTCTTCTGTGGAGACAGTCGAGGTTCCCATTTAGAGTGCAGGAGAATGAATAGCACATCATGTCTCCAAGGGAAACAAAACCAAGAAACCCGCTAGGAGCTGGAGGGCCTCTTCTCGGGCGCTTGCTGTCAAGGAGCGGGGCCAAGATGGCGGTCGAGGACCTTAGTAATGGGTCTCAGGGTTGAGGCAGGCTGGCATGCTGGCGCCCACCAGCAGTCTTTTGTGCTGAGGACAGCGGGCGTGGGTTGGTCTTTGCGGCTGTGAATTGGGCTGCTTCTGGCTACGGTCTCAGGGTGGGCCTGCCTGAATGTGGTCCATTTTCTGTCAGCTCTGTTTCAGGTGCATCAAGCCACTCGGGGTCGGCTACAGCCGGCCTCTGCTGGGCTTGCTGGCTACCTGCTTGGCCAGGGTAGCTTCAGGACCGCCCCTGCCTCTGGTGTCTCATAACTCCCTGAGAGAGACTGGCAGCGGAATGTGTGAGAATGAGCTGTTGAGGTTTGGGGAGGAAGAGGCACCTGGACACACCTCAGGAGGGCGGTACAGGTTTGACAGGGCTTCTGATGGAAGCAGGGCCTGGAAAAGGAGCTGGACTTGAGAAGTGAGTTGATTGTATCCAGCTGAGCACCAGCGCCTGCCCGGTCACTAGCTAGACACGCATGGAGGAAGACTGGTGACTGCTTTCCTGGCCTCAGCTTCCCTTCCTTCCCTACAGCCATTGGCTGCCTCAGCCTTGTCGCAGTATACAGCCTGACTTTGGATGTCGGTCTTGGCTATGTGCTTCCTTTGGCCAGTGTGATTCTTAGCAGATATAATGCAAACAGAAGAGATTCCTTTGAGGAAATAAATCTTTCAGATGAGAAGAGCTTGCTTAAGCAAAAGAAGGGAGCAGGTGTGGGAGGCTGAGCTTTCAGGGCAGAGGGAAGCATCCTAAGGAGATCCAGAGGAGGAGGAGAGCTTGGCATTTCATGGACGGGACGTGCACTGAGGCTGGTGAGAGAGGCAGGGACCAGAGGGAGGTTCGGTTTGTGGACTGCAGAGCCGATGTAGGCATCTGTCCTGGCAGTGATGGAAAAGGAAGGAAGAGGTTTAACCTGGGAGCGACATGATCTAATTTGTGATTTTGAAAGCGTGCTTGGGCTGTCGAGTCGTTCTCAGAATTAAGGGTAGAATTTGGGACAAATGAGTCCTAGCGCTTTCCTCATTGTCAGGGTGCCACACGATACAAATTGGCTCTCTCATTTGTTCCATTAAAATCATTGACTTTGTTTGGCCAAAGTGGCTCCTGGACATCGTCCCAGAGAGGGGTTAGAAGAGTTCTTCATAATATTCTAAATTTCCTAAATGAGAATTCGAGAGTAGCCAAGAGGATTGATTTTGGGGTGAGCCAACAGTCCTTGGTGGCAGCAGGCCAGGAACGGAGGGCCCTCACACTGCCTTCAGGAGGCCATGGCCATGGGTACGACAGGGGGTGCCATTTTCTCCCAATGATGACTCATTGCGGAAAGAAGACCGAGAAGAACAAATAGAATAGTTTCAGGTGAAAACAGAGAAGATACCTTTCCAGCGTAGCCTTTCTCTAATTATCCCGAGTCAAGTCTCATTAGACTCTCATTTAGAAGCTCAAGAGGACGGATAACACATCTCTCATACAAAAACAAAATTAAGTCAAAAGCAAGATCAAGGGACAAGATCTTGGCATCTTGAAATTCTGAGAACAGGAAATTAAATTATAAGCAGAAATTTGGCAGGCTTTTCTAGGTTGACTTATTTGTTCTCAAGAATGAAGAATTTTGTTCATATGCCCTTCCAGTCCTCCTCTGTGGGCTGTGAATTACTGATTTTGCTGGTGCTTAAGGTGTAAGGCCTGGTTTGATTTTATAACCTGATGTATCGTGCTTTCTTTCCAAGGTGAATGGCTTAGGAGGCGAGCTTTGGGACATGGTATGTGAGCACATTTTTAGGACGTTGACTTGTGAGAGCATCAATTGTGTTAAATGTTGACAGCAGTTTTTAGAGTTTCTCAAGTTCAGCCCTGTGGACATTTCAGGCAAGATAATTCTTTGCTACAGAAGACCGTTGAGAGCATGGTTGGATGTTTAGCAGCATCTCTGACCCCCTCCCCCCATGCAAATAGCAATTTCCGCCCCAGCAAAGTGACAGGTGCAAAGGCCTCAGATGCTGCAGACATCCCCTAGGGCGCCACCACATGCCAGGGTAGGAACAGCAGGGCTAGATGCTCTCTACACATTGTCTTTGAAATGAGCGCTGGGCACATTTGGACTGCTTCTTACTGGCAATGTGTGCCCGATGAGAAGGTGGATGGTTTGCAGGTAGAGTCACAGCTTGGCGCCAGCCTGAGAGGAAGGTATCTGGGTATGTTACTCTGAGGTGCTCTTGTGGCTGGAGCTGTGAGTCAACACTAGTCTCCGATGAGGGCTGACACATTTAAAAGGAGTGTGCATGTATATGAGTGAGAGGGAGAGTGCATGAGAGTAAGATTCAAGATTAGCCTTTTAAAGTGCTTGCAAAGGTCTCAGATTTCAATATATTTTATGCATGTGACATAGGATGAAAAATAAATATTCATTGAATGAAATATTCATTAAAGTCAAGTTTGCTTTTTTATGTACCTTTCCTTTTTCGAAGAGCCATGGATTAACAGGATGGAAGGCTGTTGGCTGAGGGCGTGTGACCACACGTAGGAAGGGCCAAATAAAATGGGTGACCACAAACAAGTGATAAAAGAAATTGAGAGGATCGTTAAGAAATGACTTTCATTTAGAGAATTACTGGGCTATGAAATGAGGCCCTGTGCTCCCGGGAGAGAGCGCTGAAGTCACCAGGCATCAGCTCATGTGAAATGGGGAGGGATGACTCATGGCAGGACTGTGGAGACTTTGTCTATCCCAGAACTAGTGCTGGGAAGATGAGGCCAGAGAAATGAACAAGCTAAATGTACTTTGTTGTCGAATCATCAAAGATAGTTAAGCTGGAAAGGAAGAATACAAAAATACAATAAAAAAGTGTGATGCTCCCATCATGCAAATACATGTGCATGGCAGAGGTGAACTGTGAGTGTATAAGGAACCCGCAGTGGTTAAGGGTGTGAGCCTGAGTTGCATCTAGCGCTACCACTTATGAGCTGTGTAGGCTTGAGAACATTGCTTTTTCTATGTCTCATTGTCCTCACTGTGAAGGAGAAAGTAGCAGTACACCCTTACAGGCTGGTTGTCAGGCTGGTTGTCTAGCCAGAATCAGGTAAAATACACAGAGCACTTAGAACTATTTTGTTCTATTTAGAAAATGTAAGCCTTGATCCTACATAGGAAATGTTAGTTATTCTTATTAATCAAGGCTCAAAGCAACTATGACTTGGTTGACCATAGATCTAAGCTAGCCCTTAGATTCCAGGTTCACATCCATTTCTCTTATCTCAAGCTGCTCGTTTCCATGGAATGCATTTGTGTGTATGCACATGTACACGTATGCACATGCGTACATGTGCCTATTGGTGGAGGTGAGAGATAAAAGCAACAGTAGCAAAACTCAATTGTTTATTAATTATTTTATATCTCGTTTACAGCATTATCATATTTTAATCTCAAGCCAACTTTATGGTATATTTAAAAAACCCACTCTCTACAGGAACAGAAATTCAGTAGGAAAGTTCAGCAGTTTGCCCATGATATTAGAGCAGGCGAGTGGTAGGATTGGACTTCTTCCTCCCATTCTGTGTCTCTCTTTGTACCCTGCTCCTCACCTGTGGCTAAAGATGAGTTGGGGGACAGTGACAGCAGGAACATAAGTGGACTTCTGGGAAGCTCTTGGAAGGAGACCTACGGTCTCCCAGGCATGGCCATGAGAGAGGGCTTGTTGGGAGAGAGCATGTCATTCTCAGCATTTTCTGGTTTTCCTCTAGAGTCTCTGGAATCCATTTAATTCCAACCCCCTCCATCATCTCTTACCTGGACTCCCCTCTTCTGACTGGTCAACCCATATGCTCCATGCAGCTATAATGATGAGTCTGAAAAACAAATTACACTCTGTTCGTCCCAAATCCACTTCCACCCTCACCTTTTTGTGACTCCTGATCCCTCTTCCAAGGCAATTTCAGTCCTTCGATCCTCACCTATTTTTTATCACTACCTGTCTCTTCCCATGATGCTTATGCTCTCCCCGTGCTGAAATAAGTTTTGACTAAAGTCTGCTCCACATCAGGTGCCATGAGGGAAATGAAATTTCTAAATTGCATAAGGCCATTTAGGTCACAGTGAGATAGATGCCACCACACCCCCATCAGAATGGCCCAAATCCAGAACACTGACACCACCAAATGCTGTGAGGATGTGGAGCAACAGGAGCTCACTCTCTGCTACTGGGAATACAAAATGGTCTGGTCACTTTGGAAGACAGTATGATAGTTTCTGAAAAAAACTGAACATACTTGTTTTATATCACTTAACAGTTGCTCTCCTTGGTGTTTCCCCAAAGAAGTTGAAAGTATAAGTATGTCCAGACAAAAACCTTTATGCAGATGTGTATAACAACTTTACTTGTAATTGACGAAACAAGGAAGCATTGGAGAAGGCCTTTGGTGAGTGAGTGAGTGAGTGAGTGAGTGATGGATAAATTGTGGTCCAAACAGACCATGGAATATTATTCAGTGGTAAAAATAAATGAGCTACTAAGATGTGACATAGACATAGGCATAGAAAAACCATGACTAGTGATCAGGATGACGGTACACAGGTGACATGGTGGTGGAAGAACTTCAGGGTTACAGTGATGCATGAAATATATATATATATATATATATATATATAATTAATAAAGAAAAGAAAAACCACGACTGCATATGACTAAGTGAAAGAAGCCATTTTGGAAAGGCTGTCTGACCTTCTAGAGAAGTGAAAATATCAGTGGTCTCCTGGAGTTAGTTGCAGAGGAGGATGAAGAGGCAGAGCACGGTGGATTTTTAGGACAGTGGAAATACTCTCTATGATACTACAGTGTTGGATACATGTCATCATACGGTTGTCTAGACACAGAACGTGCCGCACCGAGAGTGAACCCAAATGCCAAATACAGATGTAGGTGATGGTGATGTGCCAGTGCGGGTTTGTTAATTGTCACAAATGTACCCTCTGGAGAGGGGTGTTGATCAGGAGGAGGGTGATAGAAATATGGGAAATCTCTGTACCTACTGCTGAATTTCTCTGTGAACCTAAAACTGCCCTTTACAAAGTCTACTAAAAAGTGCAATATGAAATTTTAAAAAATAATACATATATGTATTTCACATCTTGGTATTCCCCAGGGTTCACCCACCACCTTCCCACCTTGACCATTTCCACCCTCTCCCCCATACCCCCAAATTGTGTACTTTAGTCTGGTTGTTGGTTTCTTTTGTCTTGTATTCCTGGCCTTTTGTTTGTTTTTCTTATGTCCCATCTATTAGTGAAACCATTTGGATTCTGTCTTTTTCTTTCTGATTTGTTCCTGCTGGTATGATTTCTTCTAGGTACATCATGTTATCTCAAATTCATCAAATTTGTCATTTTTAATTGATGGGTAATATTCCATTGTGTATATATACCACATGCTTTTCAAACATTCATCCATTTTGGGAAATTTGGGTTGTTTCCATGTCCTTGCAATTACAAATAGTGCTGCCCAAAACACCCAACTACAGGTGTCCCTTTGTACCCACATTGAGGGCTCCTTAGGGTAGATTCCCAGAAGAGCGATTGCTGGGTCATGTTAGTTCCATTTTCATTAGTTTGAGGGTCCTCCACACAGTTTTCCATAGTGGCTGGAACAGTTTACATTCCCACCGCCAGTATAAGAGTGTTCCTTTCTCTGCACATCCACACCAGCACTTGTTGCCCTTTTGATGTGGGCCATTCTTCCTGGTATAAGGTGGTATCTCATTGTGGTTTTGATTTGCATTTCTCTGATTGCTAGTGACGCTGAGCATTTAAAAACTGCAATATAAATGGAAGCAACTTAAAAAAATGTAAAATCTGTAACATAAATCTCTTTATAGATATATAAATGATATATACACATACGGTATTTATATGTGTATGTTAGCTTCTCGCATGCATCATGCCATCTTTCCTTCCTGTCCTCTACATGCAGCCTTCTTGCAGGATTCAACACATTATATTTTCATTGTCCCTGGGGACTTTGAAAACTGGGCAGTTTCATCAGCAGTGAAAGTTGGGCAGAAGGCCTTGGCAAAAGCAGGCATTAATATTTAACATGTATTCAAGATTATCGCTCTGATTAGATGCTATAAACCGGTCTTATGAGGGTGGTATTTTCTGCCGGTACAATATGTTTGAATTCTCACCTTGGTGTCAACATTTCAGCAGGCTCCTTCACCTCCGGTGAATTAGAAAACCAAAAAGCACCCCACAGAGGGACCTGCTCCCCCCAACTTCCTCACAGCTCCCCACGCAAGGCCTCTCTGCTTTCCGGAGAAGGCACATCTGGTGCATTTGCAGGCTGCTGCCTTCTCATGGGTCTGTGGAGGAGGCCAAACAGGGTGGAATCCACGCCTTTCCTCCCTGGCTTTTCAAGAGTGAAAACCAAGAGGAGCTGGAGTTATCACTCATGGGTGTCTGTCTAGGGGCCAAGAAGCTGTGGGACTCTCAGGGATGGCATCTGAGACAGAAGCAGGACCTGCCAGGGGGGAGGGCTGCTGGGGTGGATTTAGAAAGAGAACAAAGGAGATTTCAGTTTCATGTGATTTCCTACTTGTTAGATCTGGAAACACAATAAAAACAACACATAGAATACCAACTTTCGCTCCTTCTTGATGAGTACATAGGTGGTCAATTTTTCTCCTTTTCAAAATACAAGTGTAAAAGTGAAATAATAAAAGAATTCACATTCAAAGAAGGTTAAAATAAACCCTGAATGGAGGGGGGGGCCTCAAGGGGAGGGGAGGCAGAGGCATCCCAACAACCAGTCATCAATGATGTGTAATGCAAAGAACAAAAAATAAAATTATAAAAAGAAAAAAATAAGATAAAATAAACCCCGACTTAAAACTTAGGGTTGAAGATCACCAATTCTCTTTTCTTGCCTCAATTTTCTTCCTTGTAAAATAGAAAAATTGTTAACAATAACCTCTCTTTTCCATCTAATTTTTCATTCTCTATCCATTCCCAGACTCAAGAATGATCTGATCTGTTCCTTCCGACTCAGTATCTTTTAGAATTAAACAGGTATTGCAGTCACGAGACAATGGGATGGCATAACACAGGCGTGGGATGATTGTGCAGCACTGACACTTGAATCATGGTTTTCAATCAAGGAAAGTGTCTGCCACTTATTGTCTTCCCCTATCTTTCCAAGAACCCCATCTGCTAATAGGTCCCGCTGTCTAGAGGGACGTGGAGGACAGTCACTCTCTAGAGGTTGCTAAGTGGCAAGAGCCAATGGTTGGACAAGTACCATGATGTTTATACTTTGTTGACTCCCTCCTGAGAGGAGAAATGGTAGATTTAATAGCTGTTCCTGTAAAAAGCCAAGAAGCCCTAGATGTTCTAGTTGAAATGCCAGAAGAGTTCGTGCTGTGAAGTGGCTGATTAAACCAGCAAGCAAGAAAACAATTGATTCTTATTCTGGGTTGGCACCTGAAACAGTACTGACATCCCGGAGACGCTGCCTGAGGATGCTAGCCTCCAGATTTGGGAAGAAACCATTTCTTCCCTTTTGCAAATGTCCAGTCCTCAGAGGGAAGAAACAGAGAGAAGCCAAAGCCCTACTGTACCAGTAACCCTAACTGCAGCTGCCCTTACTTCTGGAGCGACTCCCTGTAGCCTGTGTGATATTACGTTATCTCTCTAAGTCAGTCTCTAAGTCAGTCTGATGCAAGGATCATGGCTGTGCACGGTCGTAAACCTTCCCACTGATACAGATTGTTGGCAAATTCCTCTCTTGATGGCAAGCATGGCATAATGGTAGAATTAGCCAGGGTTTGCACTTGTCCTTGCTGAAGTTATGCTAGTTATGAAGTTAAAATCGTAGGCGCTTATCCCAGGTGAAAGAACACATTTTTTCCCCAACTCTAATGGGATTCAACAGTCATAGCAGAGTGATTCTGAAAACAGATGTCATGATCCTCCCGTCTTGTGTGAAGCTTATTTTAGTATTTTTATGGGCGATTGTTGGAATTGATAAGACTGATTGCATCATGAAGGGATTGAACATACTAATTTGATTTCAACTTTTAGATTGTGCTTACTGAGTAGGTTCTGTGTGAAGCTTCTCATTTTTATTTGAAAACCCCAAATCGGAACTCAGTGTTACAGTGTTAGCTCTACTTTTAATTATTGAGTGTCCCATTTCTTAATGTGCCTAGAGTTAGCATTTCAGGGAAGAAGATGATTCGAGGGGCTTCTTGGCAAGCTGGTAACTGGTTAGATCTGTTAGGGATGGAAAAGGAAGTCTGGCGCCATTACTCTTAAGAAAGCCAGTGAGTCATAATTCCCTAGGTATCTGGTAACTCTTTTCCCTCAATGGCTTTTCACAGGCTTTCCTCTGTGAATTCAAATCTTTAGCTACTCTATGATTTTTAAGACTTACTTCCAGTACAATTCCTTCTTTCAACCCTCTTTGACTGTCGTTTTTATTATAGAGTTATTTTTGAGGGTTTGTTTTGCTAGTCTGTCTTCTTCGGTTACTTAGCTCACATACGAGTGGAACTATGTGGTCTTTCACTTTCTGACTTACTTCACTTTGAAATTACCAGGAGGAGAGGATGGAAACTCAGGTGGAGAGTGTGAAGCATGGTCCCATGTTGAGATGTGGAGTTACATAGTTTTGTAAACAAAAGGCAAGTCAGTCACATTTAATTATTAAAAAGTGGAGCAAACCAAGGAAAGAAAATACTCTTTTAACAGATTGCTGCTGTAGAATGGAAGATAAAATGGTACCGTATTGATAAAGTTGGTTCTGACAAATCATTTCAGTCCTTGGCAACTGAGAGCGGTTGGATGGTCCAGATTGCATGACCTTGATTCTGAGTTCTAGGTCCACCCTGATTTCTGAGCCTCAGTACGCTTATCTGTAAAACAGGGAAATTGAAACTTCAGTTGGCCCTTGAACAGTTTAGGGGTTAGGAGCGTCACCCCCCAAGCAATTGAATATCCATGCGTAGCTTAGAGTTGACCCTCTGTATCCCAGGTTCCAGAGGGCATGTGAAGTTGGTTAGCAACAGTTCCATATTAGTGGAAATGCATAGTTCAAACCAGTGTTGTTCCAAGGTCAACTGTATGTAATTCAAAAGGTGGTTGTGGGGGTGAAATAATCTAATCCAAATAAACTCTTAATCTAATACCTAATACATAGATAATATTTGATGAAAGTTGTTATAATTTACATAAGATTTCAGTGGATTGAGATACATATACTTTTGAGGTTACATAATTCTATTTGTTATTTACACATGGCTTTAGTTTTGCTTATTAAAAAGGAAAATTCACATTTTATCTCCTTGAGTCAGACACTGAGGTCAGATGAAGATGTCCCTTTAATCAAATTATTTGCCATTTTCAGAGTAAAAGAGCCTATTGAATCATGTGGGCTCTTAACACATTTGTGTGCGTCGACATACCAGGTCAAGTCACAGTGACACCCCCTTGCGGAATTTTCTTGATTAGCAGTGAGTCCATTCAACATACACTGAGCATCTGTTGCTTAAAAGGTGGGCGTGAATCCTTGCAGCTGTGGGAAGGAGGAAGAGTGCAGAAACAGCAAGCTTTTACAGGATAAAGTCTTTGCAGGTTGCATAAGCAAAGCAGTGTCCAGTTACGTGTCAGTGGGTGCCATCTTGGTCAGCAAAGAGTGCATTTGCGATAGCAGGACCGGCTGTGTCATCCACCCTGGTCATGTTGTTGGCTGGAGCATCTGGGTGATTACATTCTATGATGGTCACACAGCAGTGACATCGCCCTACGATGTCTTCCTCAGAATGTATTTCCATTGTTAGGAAACCCAGGAGTATATATTAGCAGCATAAGCTGGTGTCTTTTGAGATAAACGTGGACCACTGACTCCCAAAATGTACCTTCAGTATATAGTGCCCTCACACGAATATTGTCTGTGTGCTTGGATAATTCTTGGCGGGGGGGGGGGGGGGCACAAATAGCAACTTAGTCTAAATTATGAAATCGGGGTGTGAATCTTGGCTCCACTGTTTACTCCCTGGATGACTTTAGGCAACTTCTTTAACTTCTAACTTCTCACTTTTCTCAGCACCTGTTTTTTTTTTTTCAGCAAAAAGACTCAATGTTCTCCTCATGATCCAAGCCAACCTGACTTCTGGCTTCGGTGCCATAGTCGAGTAACCATTCTTGGGAATTCCTTCAACCTTTAGGGAAAATACCACCTCACTGATTCCTTCAACTGCTCTGAGTTACATTACAAAATATAATAGGGAAAATAGACATTATCCAGGAAGTTATCAGCGTTTCTAAAAGTTATTTGACCCAAATGATCGTTCTTATGTGATATAGCAGGGATAAATTAAGGAAGATGTTGCTTAATTAGCTCTGACACTCTATTTTGTTACAAATACGTGGAAGGTTCTCGAAGTTCTACTGTCCCGTGGATAAAGGAAGCATGTCGTTATTGTGGAGTTCACAGAATGGCACATCAGTATTCTTGGGAAAATCCTGTACATAAAACAAACACCACAAATACATGAAAAGACAGTCAAGGTAACAAAACGAAATATTTTCAGTGCACATCAGGAAACATTTTCCTATCATATAAACTGTTTGTGCAAATCAATAAAACCAGTAATCCAACAGAGAAATGGCCGAAGGTCACAAAGAGTTCACAGAGCATGAAGCACAAATGTCTTATAAATATATAAAAGGATAATTAGTTTTGCTGCTCATTAAGAAAATGAAGATAGAACAATCATCAGCTACTGTTTTTCACCCAATTGTATAGTACCCAGGGTTTGGTGCAGGTATGGGGAAACAGCTGTCCCCTTGGGCCAATCTCTGTGGAAGACACTTTGTTAGTGTCAACATGTCAAACTCCCATTTGACCCAACAATCACTTGCATGGCACTTTTTCTTACATAATTGCCCGCACATGTGCACAAAACCCTACATTTGAGCCCATTTTTTGCCACATAGTTTTTTATAGAGGCTGAGAGAAATGTAAACAGTTGTCACTAGATAAAATCCACATGGGACACCTGCACAATGGCGATCTTCACAAGCAAGAAAAACAGCTCCGTAGGATAAATGAGTTATAAGGTTTTTCATACTCTTGCCATTAGCCTCCATGACCAGCACCTGTGATGTCATGTCCTTCCCCCGTGATTTTACACACCTGGGCCTAGGAGGCAGGGCTTAAAGGGCTGTGGTACCCTAAGGGGGAGAGAATGCTGGTAGGAGAACACCAGAGAGCCCCCAGAGAAAGGGAGAGATGATCCCTGGGGGAATAGGAGGCTTGGTGGCTTGCCTCCTTGCCTCCTTCCTGGTCCCCTGCCTGGCCTTGGCCCAGCCTCCCTGCTCGGGGTGCATGGGCACCTGGTTCCCTGAGAGCATTAAAGCTCCATGGAGGACCCTGGAACTCGCATCATCTGTCCGCTCGAATCAATAGAGGACCTGTTTTGTGGCGCACTTGCAGTGCAAGTTCATTGGTGTCATCTCTGGGAAGCATCATTGGTTCAAATAGAGGCAACTGGATGGAACGAGGAGACATTTCAGCTGCATGCACGGCGTGGGCCTTGTTTGAATCCTCATGGCACATCAACTTAAAAAAGGGATTATGAGCCATTTGGGATGATTGGAACCCAGTTTGGGGGACTTTGATAATACTGATTTGTTTGAGTTGATCATGATGGTAATGTTAGAGGTAAGGAAGAGCCTCTGCATTTCAAGGAAGCAGAAGCATGGTGGGTGAAGCAGAACTGTGTAGGATTTCCTTTCTAGTAATTATGAATTATGAGAAGGAAGAAGGGAGGAGGAAGAGGAGGAAAAAGGAGGAAGAGTAGGAATGAGGTGACGCAGACTCTGACCTGAAGTTCATGATGCCTGTCAGGTCTTCCCGAATGCTCTGGCCACTTGAGTGCTTTGAAATTTTCCAGAATAAAAATTAGAGTGCAAAGTACAATTCCTAAAAAATGAAGCTAAAAGTAGTGTAAGAAAAAGCCTAACACCAACCAAAAGCAAAAGCAAAATGAACTCTCCAGGTGGATAATTCTAGGAATAGGAATCTGGCAGCGAATCTGTATAGAAAAATTCTTGGAAAAAATTGCTGCTAACTTTTTTCTCAGGATGACTCATGGGGCCTGAGATGGAAGGAATTGTTTTCGTTCAAATGTTTTGATCGTGTTTGCAAACAAAGCTATGAAAACAAAGTGTTGAGCAAATATAAAATCTATTAGAAATAATGTATGCCGCACGAACCAAGGTTCTCAGCACGGCTGGCCAATTAGCACATTATTAATTCAGGTCCCACTCAGACTGCCACTGACATGTTAATTATTTTAATGAAAGTCTTCAGCTTCCTTGCAATCATTTAGTACTTGTGGAAATGATACTAGAGTAAACTATTCTTTCATGTGGATTTATATTTCATTAACTATAAATTTAATTAAACTATATATTAGGTATATATTTAATTACAATATATAGTTAATTCAGCAGGTTGGATTCAACACATTAAACATTTATTGGAATATATACAGCAATTTTTCAAGTAAATAGAACTATAGGGAACATCTATCATCTGTTTTTTCTCCTATATTTGCTTCATCTATTTTGCCTGAAGTATTTTAAAATCACAGACATCGGGACAGTTCACCCCTGAATAGCTCAGAATCATCTCTCGGCTCTGTCCAGTTGACTAATAAGCCATCAAAGGCATCTTTGTTTCTGTTGCAGTGGGTTTTTTTTTTTTTTTTTGAATCCCTGGAGTTTCTTTTTGGTTCTTTCTCGGGGTTTTCATCTCTGCTTACATTGCCCATCTGCTCTTGCATAATCTCTATCCATTTTATCATATAGAATGTATATATAATATACATAATATATATAAGTATATATTATGTATATTAATTAATAATTATTAATCGCAGTTGTATTAATGTCCCTACCATTTATGGTTCTGGTGTTTGCAATGTCTCTTTACATTGTGTGTTTTTGTGTGTTCTGTGATATTTGTTATTTTGTGATATTTGATATTAGCCAGACCTGAAGTACTGGGTGAATGGAACAGACTTCAGTGGTCCTTTAGTAAGGGAGTGGTAGGGGTGGGGGAGGGAGAGCATTTTCTAGCCCTATGACTAAGGTCTCGGCATTTTAGTGGCCTGGGGCCTCTGGACCATGAACTTGGCATGTGCCTGTCCATTTTAGGTGGGCCAGGATGGCTCTTGCTGGCTGGGGTTGGGTATTCCCTTTGCCCAGGTCATTTAGGCTCTGGTTCAGTAGATTCCACTGATGGTAGACCTTGTTTAGAGAAACAGTAGCTTCAAAATGGTTCTTCTTCCCTCTCCTGCCAGAAGCAAGAGAGGATTTGTCGCTGATGTTTACCGTGAGACCCTGGTCCAGCTCCTAGAGTGACAACTCAGAGAAGCGTGGGGGCCCTGCATGACTGGAACCTGTTGGAGTTTTTAGCTCTTCGTTTTGTCTACTCTGAGCTTCCAGCGAGTGGTCAAGTACAGTTTTGGTTGTCCACCCCTGTGGCTACTTTCCGCAAAGGTTTTAGTGCCTAAGTTTCTGCTCTGCGAAATTGTGATTCTCTGTAGTCACTTGTCATTCTGGACCGTTTGCCCTGTGACCTTACTTTTCCTTTACAGATTTAAGAAGAGTTTTTTTTTTTTTTGTCTGTTCAGCTTTTTACTTGTTACAATGGATTGGTGACTTCCAAGCTCCTTATACATAAAACTAGACACTGGAAATCCATCTCTCTTCTCCCCTCCCCCCCTTCCCACTTACCTGCTGGAGACACCAGACCGTGAATCACCATAGGGAATTATCCCTTGGAGAGAAAAATAGAATTATCTACTGACCTGGTTCTACCCAAGTTTCCTGCTCGCTGGGATTGGTGGTCCCCTCCCTCCCAGTAGGGGGCGCTGCTCGTGACCTAAACTTTCCACTGGACTGCTAGGAATGATCAGCAGTAGCGTCCAGCTCTACGATGCTTGTTCACCATTTGCCTGACTCCTAGAACTAAGCTCCATCTGCTTCAAGACCACTCTTGAGAGGGGGGACCTCTTCTGGAACATGGTGCTTTCTGCTGCACACGCATCCCATTATAGCACCTTCTGTCGGCGAATGCTAGCTTCACTAGCTGGAGCTCGTTGGTGTCTGTCCAAACCCCTTGAATAATCAGTGCGACCCAGCCTGATGCTCTGCTTCAAGCCATGGTTCCACTTCCTAGATTTGTTCAATTTTTGCCTCTCAGGGTTATTTTACTTGTCCTGTCCTGAGCGTTTCCTTGTACACTGAAGGCAGACCTTTCAGGTTTGACTTAATTCATGTTTGACTTTTACTGGAAGGAATACATCACATGTGACGGTGTGTATTTCCCAGCACATCGCCTCCAGGGCTCATGAGGTCAGATTGTCCCATTATTCAAAAATGCTGATTGAACACTGAGTTAAAGAGGGCACTGTCCCATCCCTCCCTTGCAAAGTTACAGCCTTCCCTGCCCCAGCAGACAGTTTGTAGTCTCTGGGGTGACTCTTGGATATCATAAGATTTCCTCTTTCACATCCACAGTTTACCAAATGACTTCAACATGCTAGGATAATTCTTGCCCTGATGAACGAATAACAGAATAGGTGACCGATCCGTGGTCTTCTAGTGCTGTCATTCACTATGTTTTTATCATTCGACTTTGAGAAAGAGCTCTCATCAGTTGTGCCAATTTGGTTATTCTGAAATATAATTCCTTTTGCAAGTCAAGATAAATGTTGCTCCTTATTCAGTACAAATTCCAGGGTAATAAGTAGGTATAATCATCCCCTCCAGTGATGGCAAATGAGCGTTTATTGCTTTGTTCTTGCAGACTTCTGGATTTTAACATCGTTAAAGTACTACAGTCAATGACAGTCATCATATTTTGGGCGAAGACATGTGATTTTCCTCCATTGCAGCAGAGGGTTATAAACTTGCCAGCTAATTTTGATTATAATACTATGAAAATTGGTTTGCATTCTGCAAATACACATGCTCATTATCCTGTGATTCTTAAATAGTCCCAGACTTGTTCAGCAGCCACTCTCAGGGCTAGCTGCTTTTGACTCAATCCCGTCTGTCTTTATGTACTTCCTTGCTTTCTGACTCAACAGGTGTTCCATGTGCATCTACTATTTCTATACCTAAAAGCAGCTGTTTCTCTAAAGAGCCCCACTTCTTTTTGCTATTTATGGCATTTAGGAATCATAGTTTCTGGCATATCATCATTTGCAGGTGCTATCAGCAGCCAGTCTTCGAATATACACGCTCGTAATGAGTTCATGGTGATTTTATAGCCTATGTATGAATTGGGTTTGATACTTAAGACTCTTACACGGAGCCATTTTGGATCCTATCATTTATTACTTCTTTCATATACAAAAGCAGTTTCAAAATAACAGCAGGGTATTGCCGCAAACTACAAAACTACGGAATGAAACTTAAGATGTTTTTCACCTTTTTTCCTCTGTCATACATGCCCTGCACATACAAAGCCAACGTGGTAAGTTTTAGGGCCACTTGAATTTTAGGATTTTTTCCTAGTTTTTGACATTCTGAAATATTTCTTATTTTTAATCACAGAGGAAGCCATGGATTTTTACGGACATGGGTTCTTACCACCTCTCAAGCAGTAAGCCATCTTAGTGGATCTCTATCCAGAACCTCTAATTCTCGAATTATCTATTGGATCTCCAGTCTCCAGGTATTGGCCTCTTAAGCTTTTACATTAATTATATGCTAAGTAGATATTCAATTATAAATGAGTAGTGAGTTTATATCTTTGCCTGAAATTATTTTTTCTATTTCTACCTCTTTTGATTTCTTCCCTACATAGTTCTAGATATCCCAGGGGTTTTAAACGGATGGTAGAAAAGCAATGGAAGTAGAAAATGAATGACAGCATTGAGGCTACAACTAGGCTTCTGGCAGCATCTGGGAAACTTCTTTTACTGCTTACGTACATTTTATTGGTTGGCTCCTGGCTAGTCCTGAAATAATTTCCGATAGCATTACTTTCTGGAGGCCTAGAATTTCACCTCACAGGTCAATCTCTACCCGTGCTGGGATCCATTGCAAATAAAGACGAGCAAGAGCAAACTTTTATGCTTAAGAACTTCACAGAGAATCCGCTGAGCTCCTCTGAACTGATCAAGTTCAGTTCATGTAATTTTATTCATGAAGACTGGACACAGTTGCTTCCAGCATCAGCTAATTAGCTGCTTCCTGGGGCCACTGCTGGAGCACACATTCTGCTTTCATAAAGGCAACCCCGTTTTCAGGCGATGACTTCCGACTCTGGAAGGGAATGGGAAAGTCGCTGATGGCCGTCTTCCCCTTTGTTAGATGATAGAGTGAAATACAGCGGGTTTTCTTACAACAATTGGGAAGTACTTTACTGTTGAAGACTAAAGATGTAAGAGAAAGAGATCAATGGACCATTAAAATCTTTAAACCGTGCGTGGATGCTGGAAATGAGAATTAGGAAACAAGAAATACAAATGGCAACCAAGCAACAGTGCTATTGTGATGGGGAGTGCATTGAATCTGTAGGCAGCTTTGGGCGGGATGGCCATTTCAGTAATGATGATTCTGATCCGCGAGCACAGGATGTCTTTCCGTTTGTTTGTATCTTTGATTTCTTTCAGCAAGGTCTTGTCATTTTCATGGTGCAGGTCTTTTACTTCCTTGATTAAGTGCGTTTCTATTAACTTGTTTTTGATGCTACTGTGAATGGGATAGTGTACATCTTTTTTGGATACCTCATCATCATCATCATAAAGGAATGCCACTGATTTCTGTAAGTTGATTTTGTAACCTGCACTTTCCTAAAATCATTGATTAAATCCAACGGTTTTTAAGTGGATTCTTTGGGATTTTTCTGTGTAAGATCATACTGTCACCAAATGGTGACAATTTTCCTACTTCCTACGCCATTTGGATGCTTTTTATTTCTTTGTCTTGCCTAATTACTGTAGCTAGAACTTCCAGAAGAGTGGGCAAACTTGTCTTAAAGAAAGATAAAATGGTGTGCCGGAAAAAAACTATAACTAATACATGTTGGACGAAAGAGAAAAGCTTCTACAAAAGAATCAGAATGATTAAAAATAAAAGAATGTGGTAAGTATATTAGGCAAATACAAAGCAAACAAGAGCTTAATTAGAGATTAAAAGGCATTCAGTAGGACAAAAAACGTCACTTTAAAACAATGAGGGTAAAATCCACAATGAGAATGTAGCTGTCAGAAGCCCTTACATCCCAATTAACATAATATTAAGAAATATGACACAAGTGTTTTGCTTCAAGTGGAATAATAGTGCAGGGTATAACATGTCTCTCCCTGTCTCTGGCAGATAAGGTACATAAAAAGAAATTCAGAGCAGCCTCCACCTCTACTTTTCTCTTCCACTCTTTTTAAAACAAAGCCCCTTTATTTTGGGAAGCACTGGTGAGCCTGACTCTCCAAGAAGTTGTATTTTTCAGCCTTCAGAAAGGAAATTATAGCTTTATATTTATTGATACAGAAAGATGTTCATGATGTAATATTGAATAAAAAGAATCAGTATTTGTAATATTTTTCAGTCAAATGCATATGTATAGAGGATATATACTTCTTACATGCAATTTTTAATTCCAAGTTAGATGATGTTCAAGAGGAAAGTTTGGCAAATCAAGACACAAAGGGGCTGTTGAATTCTTTGTTCTTTGAATGGTTTTATTTAAGACTAAGGAAGGGGACATTGGGAAACGAGCTTATGTGATAAATGGTAAAAAATCAAAGTAGTTCTGTAGCCGATTTTGTTGTTTGCCAATAAAAGGAGAGCTCTGTAAGCTTAGCACCTCTCTGGCAATGGAAATGTAAAGACTGATACAGGGCAAGGAGGAAGTGCCGCAGACAAGACAGGCGGTGGCCACAGGTCTCCAGGGGGCGCTAGAGACAGGTTCATGCCTATCGTTGCCTTGAGGCTTTGCGTATGCGGAAGCTGGTTTCCAGCAAGGATGGGCAGGACGCTTAGGATTCCAGTGGGCCCTGTGTGTGGGCCCTGTGTCATGCCTACTACTGAGTAAAGTTTTCCCTTCATCTTACCCTGTTGGGCCACATCTCTGGTTGCAGGGGCATTTATATAGACAGCATGTCCTTCTCCCTCTCGACCATTCGGGTCAACTCGTAGCTTTGGGCAAGGGTGATTGAGGTACCGGGTCCAGATGGAGATGCGAAGCTGTGCTCCCCCCGATCATGTAGTCTGAAAACAACTGGCAAATCAGCAAAATTTGAGGGCAAAAAGTGTGGCCCATGAAAGGAGGCCTTGCTAGTGGCCATTTGAGTGGGGCAAGGAGCGCTTTCTTGGAACCTAACAGTCAGGATGCTGCATCAACCCCATGAGCTGCTGTGGGGGTGGGGGAAGTAATGTCACGTGAAGCTGGGAGCATGGCTGAGAACTCCCCGCCTGAGGGCCCCAAAGATGGGTCTTCTTATGAGTGGTGCAATCAAACTATGCTGTTTTGAAAACTTCTTTTAGTTACTGCCAACTTTCCAGGGAAGTGTTGTGAAAAGGCATGACCTTCTTTGTGACAAGCTGATGAGAGATAGGGAAGAGGGTGCATCCCTCTCATGCTGAAGAGGATGATGGAATCATCGTGTTCCCTTGAGGAAGGGAGAGTGAGGGAGCAGTAGCAGTCACCTGGCGAGGGTCAAGGGTTGCGGTGCCTGGCAGAGCTGGGACTTGGCTCAGGACACGCCTCAGCTGGGCAAAGCATCCTGGTGGGAGAGCTAGGTGGCCGGAGTGCTCGCTATGCCAGCTCACCTGGGAGCACTCTTCAGAACTTCTAATAAGTCTGGTGGGGGACCCTTGGCAGTCACGATAGGTTGGTGCAAGAATCTGATAATACCATATGGTGTATGTGTGTGTGTTTGTGTGTGTGTGTACGTACCATGAGCGCTATGTCAAAGGGGGCATTTAGAACAAGCAATTCATTACAAATAATTAACTGTGGGATGATTTCACAAAATTTTTAACATCTTTGCACTTTTCTGATCCTGTGGCTTTTCTTAAATCATGAAAATACGTTATTAAAATATTTTTACATTGGCTGGAAAAGCTGCTGAATTGTGAGACTGCTTGATTTATAGCAGCACTTAGCAGGAATTACTTTTGCTAAGGAATTACTTTTGCTTTTTCTAATTTTGGAATAGAATTCACCATTGGAAAGTATTCTTTGCAACATAGTGAGGGCTCTTGTATGAACAAAAGTTCAGATTTTCTCCTTCCTAGCAATAGCTGTATGACTTCAGATGAGTTTCTTTCCTTCTTGAGCCTGTTTTCTTGTAAATGAAACAGAAAGGTAATTTCCACCCTATGGAGTAATATTAAGCTATAATTGAATTGTGCGCACAGGCTATGAATTATTATGAAAATTTAAGGTTTTATTATCA
This sequence comes from Uropsilus gracilis, assembly GCA_004024945.1. Taxonomy (NCBI): domain Eukaryota; kingdom Metazoa; phylum Chordata; class Mammalia; order Eulipotyphla; family Talpidae; genus Uropsilus; species Uropsilus gracilis. The sequence goes on from PVHY01000020.1 coordinate 92,845, forward strand.
TTGTTATTGTTACTTGTACTGGAATTATGATGATGTCAAGTTTTGGGGAAATAATCTGCTTTCTCAATTGGATATCTGGCTGCTAAAAATGATGAAAAGCTTTAATACAGGCTGTCAAAAGAAAGCAAATAAAACTTAGGTCAAAAAAGAGGAATTGGATTTGTGAACTGGAATTTAATATGTAATGCATGAAATGCCTTATAGAGATGACTTAGAGCACTCAATAAAGGCTTGTTGGTTGGTTGATTTGATTTACAACAGCAAAATCCATGAAAATAAACACTGACCCATTCACCCAGGAAGGGCTTTTTGAATCAAACAGCTTTTGGTCAACAGGCATGATGACAATATGAGAAATTCAATTTGCTCCACATCTATTTTCATATATTAATTTGGAATAGCGTGGCCTTTTGTAGAAATCTGTGGTACAAATGGAGTGTTTCAGCTGCAAGTTGAAAGTACAGTCGATTTAGTGAGCAAAGAAATTTAAGTTGTATCACTGCTTAGAAATATATGTGGGGTACAGTCTATATAGGTGAGGCATTGATGAAATACTGTGAGTTATAATAAATTTATTCTGGTCAAATGTTCTAAAAAATAATTTATAAGGCTCTTTTTAAAAATAGGGCAGACTCTCAGTCCCCACAGCTCAACGTCGTGCATGCTGTCAATAAACAGTGGGCCAAAAGGCTGGACACACAGTTCTCAGGTGATAGGTAAGTGTTCATAAACAATATGCAAATGGTGCGTTCCAGGCACTCCCTGGAAACTCCCGTCCAATTCCAGGGGCACCCACTGCCTCTAGGCCAGCTGACATAAGAAGCACTAACTGTTGTGGGTTGGTGGAGACACAGCAGCCACGTGCTCTCTCACACATCACTGGTGGAGGGCGACATGATGCCACACTTCAGGAAACACTGTTGTCTCCTTCTACAGTTAAGCACATGCCCACTCTTGCCCCAGTATTCTGCTCTAAGTATTTACCCCCTAGAAAATAAAAATGTAACTCCACAAAATGGAGTCGAGTTTCCGCAGCCTTGGTGCGAGGGCGTTTCCAGCATCTCCCTGAGCACTATGTATCTTCTCATTGCGTGACAGTCGGTGGGATTAGGGATCCAAGGTTCTGTAAAGCTCTTCACGCTGGACTCTGTGAACAGGCCCTTGTGGTGTGACTGTCTTCTCACAAACTGTGAGAGCTCTGCCCAGTGCGAGGCAGGCTCTCATTGCTTGTAGTTCATCAGAACCCAACGGAAGACAGAGGTGTTAGCTTGTTATAAAGAGTCTCTGATCATGTCAGAATGCAATAGTAAGTACATTCATCAGCAGATACTTATTGAACATCAACATCTGAGGCATCGTGTTCAGAATCAGCTTTCGGGGAGCACACAGCCACGACTGAGGCACTTCCTCTGTTTTCACAGAGACGACTATCTGACTAGATTAGCGACAAACATGATATATACGCACACGTTCCAGCTGAGGTATATGAATGTGACTGTGAACTAGGACATGAATTCTGTGATTTGCTCTGACTGCCAGGAAAGTGCATTATTCATAGAAAACATGGTGTAGGGGCTGTTCCATAAGCCATGAATGACTTTTCCCCATGCAGACATTGTAGGGACAGGAAAGGCCGAGGAAAATACATGATGCTGTGACTGATTGGCTCTGGAATGATGAAACGCCAAGAACATCTGGAACCTGACTGAACCAGGAGAAATCCTGTCAGATAACAATGTGTGGCTGAGCAAGACTAAACCTTAACCTGGAAATCTGTGCTGTGGCTTTTTCGAACCCTTCTTGGTCTTGACCACATTCCAGAAGTCAGTTGACCTATATCAGGGGTGAGAGATGGCTAGCTCTCAGGTCAGATCTGGCCTGCAGCCTATTTTCGGACAGCCTACAAGCTCAGAATGATTTCTTAAAGGATGTTAATGGCTGAAAAAAAAATCAGAAGAATCACACTGTTTTCTGACAAGTGCAAAAGTGTTTGACATCCGCATTTTACTGTCCATGATGCAGTTTTATTGAAACACATCTCAGTGCCCATAAATGCAACCGCACTAAGTTATGGATGTGGAGCGTCTGGCTACTCCCGTGGCAGAGACGGTGAGAGCCCCAGAGCCTGAAGTATTTACTCTCTGGTCCTTTGCAACAGAAGGCCCAGACCATCCACACTTGAACCCTGTGTAAGAGCTTCATTTTTTTTTGTTGCGCACATAAAGCAAAGATACCTCGTCTTGTGAACTCTGACCCTTATTTTCTGCCCTTTAAAATTTCCTGAGCATGCAACCCGCTCTATCGCACAGTCTCTACTCCCCAATGCGAGACTGTCCATGACAAGTGACATATTTTCCTGCAACGATTCTTGGCTAAAATGAGATGCACATTCTTGTGCAACAAATCGCTGAGCATTTTCCTCTCACAAAATTAAGCCTGTAGCCGTCAGGCAGCTGTCCAGGTGTCCCTTGCCCAGCCCCTGGAGCATCCTGCCCGACTTCCTGTTTCCGTGAGTCTTACTCCTTCAGGGACCCCATCAAAGAGGACTGGAGATGGTTTGTTTTTTTTCCCCAAGCCACTTAATTTACTTAGGCGAGCGCCCGTGTTATGGTGCAGGGCAGGGTGGACCTAGGATCCCCTTTTCTTTGTTGAGTCATCTGTGGATGGACATTTCGATGACTTTCACCTCCTCGCCAGTGGGAGCAATGCTGCCTTGCAGCGGGCGTGCAGCTCTCTCGGGATGATGCTTTGGTGCCTTCGGGGGAATATCCCCACGTGCGACCCTCGTGCTGCATCATGTGGCCATTCTAGATTTTATTTATTTATTTATTTTCAGTTTATTTAAATTTTTTTCTCTCTTTTTATATATATTTTAAATTTCTTCCATAGATAAATGGTTGCTGGGATACCTTCCCTCCCCCCCACCCCCCGCACCCCTATGGTCCGGCCGTTGGCTCAGACTCCTCTCTGGTTTGATGATTTATGTTCAGTCCATTGGTCTCTCTTCCTTTTCTGTGGTTGTGTCTATTTGACAGGTGAGGGCCTGTGTTCCTGGTACCCGGCCTTCTGTGCATGGAGGATTGTAGTCTTAGCTTTGCATCGGGCGGCCTGTCCCTGCTCCTGTGAGGTTTAACAATGTCTCCTCATTGCTGACTGCCCAGACAGTCCATTCTCCCTGTATATCTGTTACCTCTTCACCCCATAGCTCTGCCTTCTGCCTTGGGGGGCCTCGCTCCGAGTCGTTTTCTGTAGTGAGGTTTCTCAGCGAGGGTAGGCATCCACCCATGGCCTTTGTGGATCATCGCCACGCAATCCCATTGCAGATTTGTTGTGGAGCCAGTTCCCCAACTCTGTGGGCTTCCTCTCCCACGGTGTGGGGAGGGGGTCCTTGTGTCCTTGAGTGGCGTATCCCGAGATGGGGTCTTGGTTCATTCATTCCTGATGAGTTTGTAAGTGCACTTTTGTGATAGGTCTTCGTCATGGTTGTCTCTCCAGTCCATCATGTTCTATGATGAGCCTTCTCCTGCATCCTGCCCAGTTGTATTGGCAGGATCCTTGTCTGGTCCCTTATACGTTCTATGTCGCTCTTTGCGATGCTTGTTTTTCTTATTCCTCCTGAGGACTAAGTAGAGTGAGAGTGAAATGGCAAGACCTCCCCCCCCACCGTTTTCCCAGACCCTGAGTGGATCTTATCTTGCCTGCGCGCCGGTCTGGTTCTGGTCTCCCGGGCCAGCCCCCAAGGCCCTCTTACCAGTCAACTTGATGGCAGAGGGCACTCGGTGGGTGCACAATGGGTGCAGCTGCCAGCCAGAGGCCCCCTCAGGCCAAACTGGCTGGAGCTTCCCAAGCCAGCGCCTAAGCCCCTCCTGCCACCGAAACACAAGCGGCGTTCTAGATTTTAATTTTTGTGGTCACTCCATGCAAGCAACTGCACCATCTTCCATTCCTTCTTGGTGACAATTTTTGGCTGAATGTTTGCAGTGCCCTGAAGGTATCAACAGTCTGGCCATTCAGAAAGCCCCAGTCATAATGAAGTCATGACCCGAGAGACCCATCAGAACCACAAGGGCAGAATTCTAAAGATGAATGCTTGTGTTTCATGCAGAGAGTTCACAACCAAGTAAAACCAACAAGCCCACCATTGTCACCTTGAGAAGCCTCCGGGTCTCTCGGTCAGAAGCAGAGAACAGTGTAGAACTAGCCCGAAGTCCCCAAGTATGAATGAAGTCCATGATAAGTGTCCATTAGTAATTAGCTGCGTTCTATGTAGAGTGTTTGCAAAAAAGGTGAGCTTTGGCCCAAGTCTTAAATTCACTGAGACGTAAAGTCAGTGGAATCTAAAATTGAGATGGCTACACAGTTAAATATCCTCTAACTGAAATTTGAGCAGCTTTGCCTAGAACTGATTCCTCGCCTTCCACGATGCGGCCATTTTCTCATTCCTGTTACAGAAGCCATTTTTACCCTCTTGGAATCGAGATTTTTCATTCATTTGGAGGGCGCCATTCCTTAAATCCATCTTTCAGACAGTCGCCAAACCTGTGGCACCTTTGGATCAGTGGGCCCTGAATACCACCGCCCCCATGTCTGTTAAGCCAGGGGCTCCATCTTCTGCCCACAGGATTACTCACAGCTACCTGGACTCTTTTGGGTAGAGAAGTAGCTATTTTGTTCTATGCAAATAGGAGTTGAGAATCTTCTAGGAGGACAGTAGGAAATAGGCAGAGGGCAGATTATTCAGATTCATTATTTATTTCATGGGAAACTAGAGGCGCCCTGCAGAAGCCAGCAGAAGCCAGCGGCTTTGCATGGATGGAGAGGAAAATGGAAAGTGAAATGGACTTTTATCTTCTCACGGCTATTTGTCCCAGAAGTTACGGAAAGTTAATTAAATAACTGAGAATAGCCAAGTGGCCAGAGCAACAGCTTGGGCCTACACGCAGGCCTCCGTTGGGTTCAAGAGGGCTTTTCGCAGTCATCTAACCTTCTGAGCGGATGAGAGGGTGCAAAGCTGCAGCTCTGGCCTTGGGAACAGACTGTCAAGCACTGTGTCATTAGCACGGACCTTGACATGCAGACGCTGCGGGCAATGCCCCCGAACGAGGCGTTGGAAACCTGGCTTTGTGCATTGCTGACTCTTCCCCTGTCCGGCTGGAGGATGCGGAACAGCTCCGCTCTCTCAGTGTAGCTGGAACATGAAGATGAGCCCGGAGTTTGGAGTCTTGCTTCTCCACCCCTGTGGGTAAAGGGTCAGGAGCTTCGTTTCCGATCCACCATTGACCGATATGGTTCTCAAAACAGTCAGAATGATTACTCCGAATCGCGGAGACATCCTATGCTTGGCTTTCGGCAATGTGGAATTGCAGTGTGAGCATCTAAGCGCTGACTCTGCCTTTCTGACCCAGCTCATTGTGGGCTCCCGGCAGGCACTGGTTTGGGATGGTTCGCAGGCCACATTTGGGTAGCACTGGTTTCCAGAAGGGACCGGCAAACTCTGGTCTGTAGGTTGAACTCAGCTCACTGTCAGTTTCGTAAATCCAGTTCCCTTAGCGCACACCCACGCCCCTTTGTTGCATTCTGTCCATGGGTCCTTCAGGGCGACGGTGGCAGAGTTGAACAGTTGCGACAGAGACCCTGGAGCATCCAGAATACTTACTGTCTGGCCCTTTCTGAAAAAAATGCATCTACTCTGGTTTAGAGGAGACAGAAAATAAGGGAGCTGGGTTAATTTTCTAAGGCCCTTTCAAGCACAAAGAGATAATTCTGCCAAGATGCATGGTAACAGGGAAAATTGGCTGTCTGACCCTGAAAGAGAAATAGCCAGAAAACACTATCCTTTCCGGTAAATTAGATCAGGATGTCCCGTAAAGTCATTCTCTTCCAAAAGGAAATGCATCACTTTCTTCATCCCCTTTTATTTCCAATATTCCAGAGTATTTCACCTATGGACTCTGATTACATACATAATTGTGCGTTTGGCCAGTTGGGGTCATTCAAGGTCAAAACTTTGTCGAGATTTCTGGCTTAGCCTTTTGCTAAATTCCTGAAAATGTGTGCTTCCTTCTAGCTTTCGTTTCCCAAATGTGACCTATCTGTAAGTGATTATGAAATCTCTATTTACCACAGATTTCTCTGTAAGAAGTTGCCATTTGTGGGCGGGACTCAGTTCTTTCTAGCCGAGTGGCTTTTGTTTGTGGGATGTCACAGAGCCCTAGTGGGTTCAAAGGGCCCTGGGTCTGAACTCAGGGAAAGCCAACATCTGGGATATTGCACGGTACAGTTTCTATCTAGGGATCATAGACTTCAGAGTCAGTCGGAAGCAAGGTACTAAGTCACTGACTTTCCCAGAATTCCTCAAGTCTCTGGTACTGTGGAAGGACTGAGAAAAACCAGAGACTTCCTTTTCTAGAAGGAGACTTGAGAGGAAGAAGAAGGACAGAGTCATGGAAGTTTAGTCATAATCCCATACCAGACAGGGAAGTTCTCAGATGGAGAGGCCACCAGGAGATGCCTCCATGGAAGGAAGCATGGAGATAAAGAACACTCAGCTTTCCCCATCCTGGCTGGTGCCATCTAACTGCTCATTTGACCACAGAAAGGGAAGCACCGCTTTTCCCACTGACTGGTCTGGGTTGAGAGTGCTGTAGCCACAAGGGATTACAGCACTCTGTAGTGACGCCACGATCGCAAGAGATTGGCCCCACTGAGCATTATAGAAACTGGATAGTGAACACATTTCTTGTCCTCCATTATGTGTTGCCTAACACTGATCTCTATTTTCCTTCACCAAAATGGTCCTCAACTGACTACCTCAACCATCAACTCAACTCTCTAGCTTTCCATACTGGAAGTATCAAGTTCATTCTGGATTTTTCACTTCTAGTCATGAGCTTCTAGTCATGTATATGTCATATGTCTCTTGACCTATGTCTCTGGACATATTCCCTCCCCATTCCCACTCTTAGTTCAGATAACGAACAGAAAGCATTCTATCCCATGTTACATTCTGATTTCAGTACCTCTGAGGTGGACAGTTCCATGTATCCAAAAGGAGGCGATGGACTTCTTTTCCATTCCTGAGGCCCTCTTGGTCTCTGGGCAGACATAGCTGTCAGTGCTAGGGGGGTGACATCTGGTAGCAAACTTCAAAAAGTGGACAGTGTTTGGATAAGTGCTCTGTCATCCCTCTCTCCATCCTTCAGAGAAATAGCTCTGAGGATATTCTTCATGGATGCTCACACAACCCCTGGTGGGATGGAGTTCAAGTTACTCATGATGGTCACAGGCTCATCATGAAGTCTCTTTAGTTGTAATTCTTTCCTTTCCTGTCTCAGTCTCTCTGCTCTTCCACCCTTGCTGCTCAGCATGAACTTTCAGGTAACCTCTAAGAGCCTTCAGGTAGTCTCTAGTCTTGGTCTCAGACTCTGCTTGGGAGGAACACAGACTAAACTATTTATACACTATGAAGTTGGGAGGGTTTATTTCAGTTAATTTCAAGATGACAAGCCTGAAGAACAAATTGATAAAGTGACTTGTTCAAAGTTTTGTTTCTAGGCCATATCAAGTTAAGAATTTATCCTGGTCCACTATTTCTACACTGCAGTGTCTCCTTTTCGTCTAAGATCGCAAGCATTTTCATGTCATGCCTCATTTATCTGTATAAAGAATGAGTCACATAGATTGGCAAAGGGCACTTTACAACCCATTTGTTCAGAGAGTCCCTCCTTTGCAATTAGGTGGAATGGTAAGTACACATTCCTTGAACTTTGTTCAAGTGGTTGGACCCATTTACAATGATTCAAAGAATGGAGATCTTATTAACTGTTTGTTTTCTGAACCATTCATATTATAAGTATTGTTTGCCATGTTGCATTCTGGAAATACAGCTGAGTGAAGCACTTCATAACAAAATAGGCCACTCAGATGATTTATTATCATTCACGAATCAATGGAAATGCTCCAAAAGTCAAACAATTTAGCTTTCAAATATAAGTGTTCAAGGTTAGCCTCCTCATTAAAAAAAAACAAAACTCAAGTTAGTCTTAAATTCTTAGCTCTAGTTTCTTCTGAGCAGGAAAGAGAAATAATACTCAATTTTGGGTTATTTTTATTTGTCCTTTCTCTGTCCTCTCTTCATCGGAAGCATGAAGACGGAAAAAATACTAGTGTGAGAACATTGCCTGGTTTCCTGATGGTCACAGATAATAGCCAGAAGCAGAAGATACCCCAGAAACACCCTCTCAGCTTTTCTAGTCTTACAGTCACCTGAGTAAAGCTGGAAATTGGACCAAGGGAAATGAGTATAGAGGTCAGAGTCCTAGAAGAAAATAGGACACTCAGCTGGGAGTTTTGGAGAGACATCTTTCTAGTGAAGGAACTATTTCGAGTGTGTATAGAGTGGCAGGTGCCATGAATAGATGTTGGGGTGTCAGAGTGTAGCAGCAATCAGGAAGCTGGTAGCATTCTTGGGTCTGGTGATGCAAAAGAGGAAATAAAGCTATGAAGCACAGTGATAGCAGGACCCAGACATACCGCCCTCCTCCCAACTCCCTGACAGGAATTGGCACAGACTGGTGCAAGGAGAGAGCAAGGGGAGTCATTCCTTTGACTTCCTGTGTGCTGACCACTCTCCACTGATTCCTGCAAGCTAAACCTGAGCGGAAGTCAGAGCTGTGTTGTTCTGAGTGATAGTGTCCCAGAGGTTGGGGAAAGATGGATAAGACGTCGGGCTGGAGAAGAGGGAAGGGAGTTTCCGACTTTGCTTCCTCACTTATCAATCAACTCGCTATATAAGCAAAATCAGTTTCAAAGGATAAGACTTAGGTGCAGACATCACTGGACCCCTGAGAGGATCACTTTTAGCTTAATGTTTAGAAGGGATCATTTAGTGTTTCTATGAAAGTCTCTCTGTATGCGGGTGGATATTTTTAAGCAAAGAACTGTGACAGCCAGCTCTCATATGGATAGATAATAACAAGCATTCATAAAATAAAATGACTTGTCTTCCTTAATATGTGAAATATTTGTTACACATTTCTTTTACAGTTGACCGACAGTTGCATCCACATCTAAAGTTTATTCAGATTGCATGAAAATATTTTATTTTTTCACACATTCTTACTGAGAAAATGGAGAGCTTCCCAGGTAAGCTCCTAGGGGCTCCAAGCCCTGGTGACTTTGGCTTTTATTGGAGGGTGGATTATGCTCAGGAGTTCACTGAGGTCATTCATTCATTCATTAATTCACGTATGTGTTGGGCATCAAGTCACGTGTTGAGCATGAGAGGTAGGTTGCACAACGGTCCTCTCTAGGATTACATGCCGGTTTTGGAGGTAGATAATGAATAAATAAATTTTCTAATAAAGTATGTGAAGATTATGATCAGTTCTGCATAGGAAATGAAAGCAGTGATGGGCTGATAATGGAACCAGGGAGAAACAATGTTTCATTGACAGGGTCTCCAGGGTGCCAGGGAAGGTCCTTTGGAGAAGAGAACATGAAAATGGAGATGTGAGGAATAGGGACCTACAATGAACAGGAAGTGGGGGGCAGGGAGGGGTGTAACCCAGGCAGAAAACACAGCAGATTCGAAGGCCTAGTGGCACTGAGCCTCGGGCCTGAGTCTATGACAGCGAATCCCCATCTTCATTTGGATAAGGTGACCTGGGGACACTTCAATGAGAATGACTTTCTGGGGTCCCATCCTAGATTCACTGAAACAGGATCTAGGAAGGAGGGGCTTGGCAAACAGGGGAAGGTGATCATTGAAGATATTGGGGAGCCATGCCCATAAAGACCTGTCAGCGATATTTGACTCAGAGTAGCCAGGGCATTGAGGGCTGAGTGGAGAGGATGCGGTGTCATTGCTGGTTCTTCAGAGTGCCTCCTCTCAGCGATGCCAGCCTCTCAGAGCTGCAGTCCAGCTTAGCAGACTCACAGATACCAGCCCAACCTGTTTCCTGGGCTCCGAGGCTGCCATCTGCTTAAGATCCACAAGTCATAAAATTTGGCAGGCAGAAATCGAAGCTGTTCTTCCAAGATTCCATCCCCTGCTTGTTCAAGCAAACATACAATTCAGATATAGCAACAGAGGGATGCTGGTCATTGGACCTTAAAATAGGGAGGTTAACCTGGATGTCTCAGCTGGGCCTAACCTAATCATATGAGCCTTTAGAAGCAAAGAAGGTCCTCTGGTTGTCATCAGATAAGAGATGGGACAGAAAAGGCATTTGGAGGAACGCAGCAGAAACAAAGCTATAGAGAGATGGGAGGGACTTGGCAATGCTGCTGGGGGTGGAGGGCCCATGGAAAGTATAAGAAAGAACATGCACAACCTCTAGGAACAACAGCCAGCCCCTGGCTGACAGCCAGAAACGAAATGGGGACCTTAGTCCAAACCATGAGGAACTGAATTTGCCAACGTCTTGAGTAAGTTAGAAGATAGCCTTTGGCCAGAGAACCCCAGGAAGAACTCGACAGCGGGGCTGCCGACCTGCAGCTAATAGGTCTGCATCGCCTTCAGCCGCTGGGTCTGTGGGGCTTTGTTGATGGCAGCGATGGCGAAACAAATCCGGTGGTCACGGCCCAATATAGCAGGCCCCAAACTCAGGGCCACTATCATTGGGATTCCCGCCTGTGGGTCGGTGACGGAGCTGTGGAGCAGTCCCTTAAACCACGCCTAACTCACGGAGTGGACGGGAGACGCTAATGAAGACGAAAGCTTGACGTAAACTTCTAAACACCGCAAAACATCTAGTACTTGTCCCCAATTTGGAGCTATCCGTCTGCCATTAGCCAAGGTAGCTGTACCAGGCCCTTTCTGACCGGTGCAAGTTGAGTGGTCTGGGAAACAGACTTGCCTTGGAGATGGTACAGGATGGTCCTTGGAGTTAAGGTCCCAGGCATTTGACAGGGTGTGTCTGGGACCAGCACGTGCGGAAGGGAGGAGCAGGCAGAAGGCTGGGCTAGGGGCCAAATCCAGTCAGGATCCACTTGAAACGAAGGTGTCAGTTTCTCTCATGGACATTGTGGTGGCTGGTCCGGGTCTAGACCTTTCTGCCGCTGCGTCATTCGTCACTGGATGGGGTTGCCCCGGAAAAGAACGAGTTGGGTCTTGTCGGCTAGTCAGCTGAGGGGCCCGGCAGCTGTAGGTGGGGGCCCTTCATCCTCATGGTCTCGTACTGCCCACCGCAGCATTCCCCACCCTGCGGATCTACTCGGATGCGTTTCCATGTCGTGAAAGGAAATCATATCTTCTCCAGGAACCATTTTGACGTCGCATCTCTCCTGTGGGCCAACACTGTAGCACTGTGCTGGCAAGATGGCGCCCCACTCCAACCCTCAGCAGTCCGGGGCCAGCTCATCCTTCAGGCTTCCCGATACCCACAGATTCCTTGACCAGAGTGCCTGCCTTAGCGTGCTCTGGCACCTCGTCTGCCAACACCGAGTCCAGGAAACCCCGGTGAGCAGGAACTAGGAGGCCTCCCTTAGGGAGCATCTTAAAATGCCTGTGGGCTAAAGTCTTAAATGCACCCAACGGCTGCTGGGTACCCCAAGGCGCCACTAGCCTGTGGGAGCAGTTGGTGCGGTGGCAGCCTCCAGAGGCGCTGCAGGGGAGACATTTTTAATATTTCATCTTCTCGAGTCTCTTCTCTCTTTCACGGGCAGAATTGGCTGGGAACGTCTTGTGACCTCAGAGTGTTTCTGGCCATACTACACACCTGGCGAGCTATCCCGGAATGCGAGAGCTGAAGTGTCTTGTTAATGTGTGATCAAGACAAAAGAATCTCGAGAGAGAAAGGACGATGATGAAAAAGACATGCCTTTTAAATATCCTGTTCAGTTCTATTCCCTTGGCCGCCGGTTTTGTGCCTTTGAAATCAACATCATTCTTCCTTGTCTGTCACACTTGTCATTCCTTGGTTATTCGTGGGAGTGGAAAATGTGAACTGGCACTGAGACCTTGGGTGTAATCGAAACTGTATCACCTAAGGGGAATTTTGGCAAATATACTTCCCCCAAATAATTTCCTATATGGATACTCCTCCACCCCACCCCGCCCCAACTCAGTATATGAAGTATTTGTGACCCAGGGAATTATAGATAAAGGGGGGGGGCATTCTAAGTAGGAAACAGGTACCCTTGACCTCTGCCTAGATGTCCCTAAGGCAAAGCATTTGTCCAAAGTCAACTTCCTTATTACATCTGCTCCTCCCTCTGCAGCCCCTGTTTACTAAGCAGCTTAAAGAGGCCCTCAGTCACCTAAGTCAGGAACTTAGGGGTTAGAGAAAGTGAAGCTGGAGAAAATGGAGACATGTCGCAAGAAATTGGGAAGGCTAAATTTCTACAGCTGAATAACCAGATGCTTTCTAAGGAGAAGAGTCAACCTAGCAGCCATTGTCATAAAAGAAAAAAAAATATGGATAGTCTATGATTATTATTTTTTTAAGAATACTGAGGATAAAGAAAAAAAACCTTCATACTGTCAAAGAGAAAATGTAAGTTGCCTAGAACGGAACCAGAATGAAGCCACCCTTCTCGTCAGCAGCACCAGCTGCTCCAACTTTTAGTGACCTTGTCATCTCGGGACAGCCTAGGGCATCTGTGAGGTAGGGATGGGTCTCTGGGATGCCAGGTGTAAACCTTGACCATCATAGGGAGACACGTCAGTCTGTTGGGTGGAATGTAGAGACTAAGTGAGGAGGACTTAAGTGAGTTGTTTGCACCTAAAAATCAAGAAATTGATACAAAGTGCTTGAGGTTGAGACATAAATAAAAAGATCAATTTAGGCAGTTTTCCTGAGAACTAAAACAGTACCTTTCAGGGAGACAGAATTAGAAACGTGGTTTCTTCCAAGGAAGACAACTGCAGACTGGCACAAGAAGCTCTTGTGTGCTGCTGTGCTTTTAAGTGTGCTACTTTGCACATATTAGAGAAACAGAAACAGCAGATACTGCATCAGCTGTTCCGGGTCAGGAAAACATCATCTATTGGATTAAATGAAATGGGCTAATTTGGATTCTGTTGGTGTTGTAGCATTGATCATATTTATTTTGTACATTTCTTTTTATGATAGAATAAAAGCATGAGGATGTTATACCCACTTTAATCAATAGACATTTCAAAATAGCAGATATTCAGAGTAATATATAATAATGTATAATAATAAATACAAAATATTCAGAATAAAATACTGTAAGTCAATTCTGAAAAGCCAAGCCATTTTTTAATCTCAATTATTCACATTTGGAAAAAAAAAGCCTAAACCAAAGCACTTCACTGTACGGGGTCAGGCTACCTTGGTACGAACTTGTGACTTGGGTCTTGGTTCACTTTCACCTGTTCTGGGGAGCATCTCCTTAATCATCCAGGCAGAACAGATGCTGAATGGATGCTGTTCTTGTTGGGAACTTTCTGTGCACTCATATATGCATTTATCCCAGCTTACCTCTCCCTTCAGAGGCTTGTCTGTTTACACGGATGTTTGCTTGTGATTCTGAGACTGGAAGTGCTGATGAGTGAATACCCTGAGCAAATTCATCCATATCCTGAGCACCAGCTTAAAAGCAATCACAACTGAGGAACCTGGGAAATGTTGGCTGGGTCATGGATGGGAGATTGCAGTCATGATATCCTCCTGGCTTGGAATCCCCTTCAAGTGTTAGCCATCGAGTTAAAAAGCCCAGAGTACTTTATGCACCATAGCATAAAAGCTCTTCAGAGATAGGACAACAGTGAGATGGCGTTTTTAGTCTTTAGTGAGATTGATAGCACATGAAGGACCTCATAAAAGGCGTGGTCCTAAGTGTCTGCTCTATGTGGAGAGAAAGTAATGGCGTCATTACATTGGGAACAGTAAACATCATCACCGTGGTCGAGGCCCCTGCCATAGCGACATGCCATTGTGGCCGGGTACGGTGGGGTCCCTTGGCAACACTGGGTTTTTTGCTGCTACTGCAAGAAGGGAGTTTACCCTATTTTCCAACCCTGTTCTTGCCTCCCTGACCATTTATCCTTCGCCCAGACAAAGATGAATCTGACTCTTTGGTGCAAGGAGACAATACCTCTGTAATACGAAAATGCGAAGAGGTGAAATGGCTGAACATTTTTGCAAAGGGCAGGTTCACAGGCGAATGTAGCCACTGTCAAGTGATGTGTTCCAATGGGTTGTCATCAACAGATTGTTGCTCATCGCCTCCTTTGCTCACCACCCTACCCCTGGCAGCACCCATGATCCACCCATTCATTCAGTTAGTCAGCAAAAAAGATCAGGCCCCTAGCTGGGTGTGGTGGCATGCACCTGTAATCCAAGCGCTGAGAGGCAAAGAGACCAGAGATTGCTTGAGTTTGCAGGTTCGAGACTACCCTGGGCAACATAGTGAGACCTGGTCTCAAAAAAAGTAGCCAGGCCTGGTGGTGGGCACCTGTAATCCCAGCTACCTGGGAGGCTGAGGTTGGGCATTGCTTGAGTCCGTGAGATTGGGACTACCCCGGGCAGCATAGCTCTGTTGATCAGGCCCCGGCTGGGAGCAAGGTAATGCACTGAGCTCTGCGGTTGATACATAAGATGTGGCCCTGGGAGGCAAGAGTTGGAGCCTGTCACACTTTGTCTCCTGGCCAATCAGTCTGTCTTCTTTGCAGTGACAAGCTGGCTTTGACAAAGAGGAGCATGTCACAATTTATGGACTGCCCCTTTCCTAATGGACCTAAACAATTCACAGGCAGGTATCTAAACAAAGGCACGAAGCCTCTTTGAGAGTTACTAAAGCTGGCTTGGCTGCCTTATTCTGAAGAAATAAAACCTCGCTTTGTTCCAATCTCAGCTGTGCTCGCCAGGGGCCACTGTGCTAAGTGTGTTCGGTGATACTCAGCTCGACACTCTTCAGAGCATTCCCACTCGTGAAAACTAAATTGATCTCTTTTTTTAAGTATTATTTTTTTGTTGATTGCACATGTATATATACACACACGCACACACACGTATATATAAATACACACACACACATATATATTACATCGCTGTCTACCCTGAGGTTCTCCCATCACCTTGTTACCGGTGAACCATCTTAATCTCTTGTGCTCTCCCCCTCCCTCAACTTTACCCCTTCTCCGATTTTACCTCCCCCATTCTTTCTCTTTGCTTCAGTTCTGTTGGCAGTTTTAGATTTATTTTCCGTGTCCCGTATATAAGTGAGACCATCCCATAGTTCTTTCTTTCTGACTTATGAAATTGATTTCTGTAAAGAATGAGCAGAAAGCCCTCTTTTCTTAAATCTGATTTTTAAACATCAAAATTCTAGATAATTAGTTGGGAACTTTAGCCTTTGTATAAGTGAAGTTTATTGGGTACCTTGTGAATGTTTTCTCTCTTTTTTTTTTTTTTTTTTGCTGCACTTGCTTCAAAACAGTCTAAATATCTGCATTAGATATTTATGGAAACATTTGTCTAAGTTGTGGAATTTATAAGAAAGCACAGCCTTTTCTCTCCCAAGGTCAAATCAGAATATCTGAAGGATATAAAAAATTCTTTTGAATTTATTTTCTTTCATCCTTTAACCCTAATTTCCTTGAAACTACCAATGCTTTTTTACTTTACAAGCAGTCTCATTTGAAGGGTAGGCATCGAAAACAGATAAATATGAAATATTTTCCATTTCCCAAGTTCAGGTTGAGGTTATGATCTTAAGGTAGCCCCAGCCAGTGCGCATGGGCAGACACTGTTCACGGCACTCAGCGCTGATGTCACCGCCCTCTGCAGAGCGGACAAAAGTAATGGTGCTGGAGTCACCTCAGACCACAGCACACCTACTTGCCCTGGGAGCCACGTCCTTCGTGTTTTGTCGGGTGATGTAGGAAGGGGTCTTCCTAGGTGCCAAGGACAGACCTCAAAAGTGGCAGCCCTGGTCTTCTCTGCTTTGCCTGATGACTGGGGGGGGGGGGGGAAGGGGAAGAGCAGGAGGGAGGGGCAGAGGGGAAGGAGAGGGGGAGGGGAGGGAGAGGTCATCTTGGAGAAACTTTAATTTTCTGAACCTCCTCTGTTCATGTCCAACAGGGATGACAATGCTTCCTTGGCCAGGTCATTGTGGGGTTGACGCAGGATAAATATGCAATCCATCCTCATTATTCACGACCGGGTATCTGTGACTTTGCTGCTTGCTAACTCTATTTGGAACCCAAAGTCAACGCTTGTCTCTCCCACAACCATTCAGCGATGTGCAGAGTGGCCAAAAGGATGCCGTCTTCAGAGCACTCCCTGCCAGCCGCGCTTCGGCCTGGTGCCCTTCGCCTCCATTTGGCTTCCTGACCGTAAACTATGGTCCTTTCAGTTCTAGGTTTTTGTTTTTGTTTTTGGCACTTTCATGCTTTTCCTTGACTTTGCTGTTCGGAGGGCTGCCGGCGGTGGGGTCGGTGCTAGCCATCAATGTAGTCTCGACTAAGTGTGTCTCAGCAGCAGCAGAAGTAGAATGGAGCTAGGTGTTGACGGTTTGCTGCCAATACTGCTACCGGATGCTGCCAGAGGGTCACAGGAACTAGGCCTGGATTGCCCCCTGCGACATGGTTGAGGGGTCCCTAGTTCAGTGTTTGCGGGGGCCTGAGAGGCTGATGCTCCCTGTGAATAATGAGCATTGACTGCACTCTAGATGCCTCCTATTGACTTGTAGCTGAACGAATGATCTTCCTTTGTTTTCTCTCTGAACAACTAGGAGTTGATTAGCTTTGATGATGGCGGGGTGGCATCTTCCCCACCCTGCTCTCCTGGGATGATTTCCTTGGCACCGTAGCAGAGGCTGTAAGAGACCTGACCTTATTTTGCCAGGAAAGGTCACCTGCTGATCCGTGTCCTTGCAAACACATTCCTCTCCTGGAACTCTCCTGGAGATGTCACGTGGTAAACCACGTGTCTCTCAAGGCACTCGCCTGGAGATGTCACGTGGTAAGCCACGTGTCTCTCAAGGAGCTAAGGGAAGACTGAAACATCCCTTTGTTTCTGTGGAAACTTGTATAAAATTCTATCCAAACTCTCTAGAGACTTTAAGCAACTTCCATGCACATCAATCCAGTCATGCTCCCTCTTGAATAAGGTGCAATCCCTCTCACTTCTCTATTGGCACAGAGGGTCTTTGGGTTCTCAGGACTATTTTATTTCCCTAACACATGTTTGGGTTTTATTCCAGGAAGGTTGTTCTTTTCAAAAGTCTTGGAGTTGTTTGCGACTGTCAGTGACCGAATGGCTTTATGGCGTTGCTATTATGTAGCTCAAATGACAGGAATGCACCTGTTAAGTTAAAGTGTTTATGCTTGTGGCTCTCAGTGAATCAATTTTGTTGCTGAATAATGAAGCACTTCAGATTTTCCATATTTTGGTGTCTGCTTAGAAGCTAGGAAAATGGATGCCCAGGTGTTTTGGCAAGGTGCCTGATGGCTCTAATTGATTGAGGATGTTGTGTTGGGGGGTGGGGGAGGTTGCCTGGACTAGATTTCATGGCATGGGTCTAAGTGATTGGCTTCCACCGAGCCAGATGTCTGGTCTTTTTTCTAGAAGATGCGTGAGACCAATAAGTTAGTGAAGACAGGAAACCAACGCAGGGCTCCATTTGAGCCATCTTGCTGACTGTTTCAGGGAACCCATTTCACCAAATGGCGATGCAGGCGATGCTTGCCTTTCTGCTCTGCAGTCTATTCTCTGCTCCTCTGCTCTTACCCCGCAGATGGTGTCTGCCTCAGGGCCACATGCGCCTTCCTCCAGGGCTGGCTTCTCACTCCTTCCTGGGTGTTAAGGTCACGCGGCAGGTGGTCGGGCAGCGCCCACTTGATGCCAGCTGCCCTCTAGCTGTGTCAGGGGAAACCCCAGACGTCATCTGATGGCCCCAGGGAGAGAGTGGGCACTGTTGCATGGGAAGCGCTGTTTCAGCAGGAGAAGGTGGATTCTGTGCCAAGTGGGCTTCTCCAGCCTCTGATGCTCCAGGCCAGCACCTGCTGCGAGGATGTCACTAGGGCGCCCGCAGGGACATGTGCTACCGCGTGCCGGAGGCTCTCAGTGGTTTGTTGGGCGGGTCTCAGGCTACCAGCCCCTAGTGGCAACTCTGTGCTTTGCTGGTCTAGTCTGCCGGGGCAGAAGCTGGCGTGCCATGTGCTGCATGCCACGTGCTGCGTGCCACATGCTGCGTGCGTCCAGGGAGAAGTCAGCTTCACTTCTGGTATGTTAGGTGGCCTCTTTACCAAACCGACCCCTCATGGTTGTGAGCCCTGATGTGGGCGGACATCCTCATGGCCCTCGGCAGAGTCATGTGTGGAGAACTTCACCTTTCTGGGTAAATCTTTATCCTCGACCCTGTGTTGGCTTCTGATTCTCTGGGAGCTATTTTATGTCTCTCAGTTGTCGTCTGTGATAACAACACAGTTGTCTGCGGACCCAGATACGTCCAGTCACTGACATGGCAGTCACCCAGCCCCTGAGAATGCAGCATTTCCTTGCGTGAGGGCCGTGGCGAGCTGACGCCCTGCACATCTCCATGCAGTGTCTATAGGATCAACTGTCCGAATTCAAACAGGGTTCCTGTTTGTCACTAGCCACATCTGTCAGGCTGTGGCCTTGCCTTAAATTGATTTACCTGATTTTTTTGAAATCTGTCTGCTTGTTGTGCTTTTTGCTCTATCACTTTATACCCTGGGGCATTACTGTTGTTACTGACCTGCCATCTTTGAACTAACCTTTTTGTGTGTGTGGTGGGATTTGTGAGAGTTAGTGCCAAGCTGATGCTGAATGCAGAAGTGCTCCTGGCCTCCCAGACCACATCGTCCCAGCCTTTGTTGGTTGTCTGTCACTGCATGACGCTGTACCTCAAAAATTAGCAGCTGAAAACAGCACGCATGTATTACCTCTACGCTCACAAGGGTCACAGTTCAGGCACAGCTTCCGTGTGTGTGTTCCTGGCTCTGAGGCTTTGTGACAGGGATTGAACTGTTGCCTGAGGTTGTGGTCTCACATGAAGCTCGACTGGGGAGAGTTCACTCATGTGGTTCTTACCAAGGTTCAGTTCCTCACAGATTAGTGGACTGAGGGGTCAACTCTCTGCTGGCTGTTGACTAGAAGTTGCCTTCCATTCTTTGCAGTGCTCCCATAGCTGCTTGCTCTGTCAGAGTATGCGGTGCGCAGGCCAAGTGGCCATAAAGACAGTCTACTAGAAAGATGGGGTCCATCTCAATAACTGAAGCACCCTCCCAAGACTTGACCCAATTGCATTCATTAGGACCAAGTCACTGGATCCTAACCACACTAATGGGAAGGGATTATAAGGGGGTGTGGATACCAGGAGGTGGGACTCATCAAGGGCCATCTTCGAAGACTGCCTGTGAGAGCTGTGAGCTCCATGCCTGCACAGTCTGACCACATCTGATGGGGCAGACAAGATAACCTCTTTGTCAGGACCGTTTCTTCTCCAGTCATACGAACCCTAAGCTAACCCCCTTCCATACCACTTGTTTCAGAAAACCCTCCTCCTCCTCAGCAGGATTTTGGCGTCCCTAATGTAGGGATGTTTCCAGGTGACCAAACACTGTGTTTGCATGTTTTATGCCACATGATGACACCAGACACTAATTTAAAAAAGTTTTTTCCAGCAACAAAATAAATGTATATATTTCCTGACAGTTTCATTTCATGATATAATTGGGACAAGTCCTAAAGTAAAATACTGATAATGATCTCTGCCTCTCTTTTCGGTAAAGAACTCTTTCTAGAGTGTCAAAACACCTTGCTATCTGACGCATGTGGATTTCTATAGGCTGCTCCAAAACGTCTTAACCAGTTAACTCATCAATCTCCCAGACAACCTTTCCTTCACAAACTCACTCTTACTCCTGTATTCCCTGCTTGGATGGATGGCACTGCAATCCATACAGTGTTCTCAGGTTGGAAATCTGGGAGACACCCTAGATCTTTCCATCATCCCACTCTGCATCGGACCAGTTACCGAAGCATGTCAGGCGCTCTGAATTGGCTTGCTAATTCCCACTCTCTATCCTCTCTGCCATTGCATGAGCCACAGCATTCCCTTGTTCACGAAACCCCCTGAATCATGCCATGTTCTCTTAGTATTGTCTTTGCTCTGATGTCATCCCCTGACTTGTGTGCTTGGTTAATGTTTAGTCCGCTTTAAGACATAATTCAGAGTCACCCTCTCTTGAATTCAAGTCAGGTGAGCTTCCCTTCCTTGCTCCTTTGGGACACTAATTTTACCTCCATTTTAATACCTGCCACTTTCCAGTGTAGCTGCTAGTTTAATTGTTTATCTTTGCTTTCACTTGATTCTGAAATTCCTCCGTTTATTATCATAGTAGTTCACACATTATTAGTACTAAGCAAATGTTTGTTGACTATATGAATTCATAATGAAAGGCTTGTATATAAAAATTTGGATCAATGACCGTTTTCTCATCTATAAATATGTTTGGGGAGCCTTGGTCCTCTGATCTCAGCTGTTTGCAACATCAGTCTTAAATGTGAGGGTGCTTCTTTCGTTTCTAACTGTTTTTGTCTTTGCTTCCTCCATCTGATACAGTCAATTTTAATGATTAAATTCCAAATAATTGGAGACTCCTTAAAATATGTGTACTAGATCTATTAATAGTAATAGACAGTAAAGGATGCTTTTAAAATGAGCAAAGTAATAAAATAAATCCATTAAGTTCCCATTAAATCCCTTCATGAAAGTGAACACTTTGCATTTCTGAAGGGTTGCTTAATGAAGTATCATTAACCCAAGTACTTGAGAGATTCATACGAAACCTTCCACATACGAAACCTTCCACGCTTCGTGCCTGGCACCACCACCAGAGCTCATCAATTCCACAAGTTTATCACACCGGAGAGGTTAAATTTCATGCTTTGCTAAAGATTAATAGAAAAATATCATTAGCGTTGTGCATATTATTAATCTAAAGGGATGACTTTCTCTCCCAGCAAAAAGAACTTCCGAATGAAAGTAGCATGGGAGATTTTGAAATTTCTATATAGACGCAAATAAAAACGACCAGAAATACAGATGCAAGAGATACTGGATACTGGCTTGTCTGCGGGGCTGGCTTTCTGTAGTGGTGTCAGCCTCAGAGTGCAGGGGACAACGGCCGCGCTCGGCAAGAGCACCCTGGGCATAAGACTCACTTGCTACCTCTGTTGAAGAGGGCAGACTTCACCCTTCCCTGCACCTGAAAATTTCATGAATGCATCTGAAGAATCATGCAGATGACAGTCAATTCATGGCCGCTTCAGAAGGCGTCAGCGCCTCTGCCAGATTATCCATTTTGAGGACTATCTGGGAGCTTAGCAACTGGAGCTGGACTGATGGAAGTAGCAGAGGTGGGAACCTCTCAAGCTGCTGGTCCACCCAGATCGATGAGACCACAGAGCCGTGAGCAGATGGGGCTCCCCAGGAAGGGCAGGGTTGCGCAGGCCTGCGGGGTGGGAGAGAGCCTGTGGCTGGGGCCATGGCAGGGATGGATGAGAAGACGGGAGTCTGTTAGGATCCGAGGGGGCCTTTCCAGAGCCCCTCCAAGCTGGCTGCTGCTCCCGCGACCTGTCCTGTGTGTGTGTTGTTTTATGGGTCACACTTGAATGCCTCGAAGTTGCTTGGGGTATGAAATAACAGGACCTACCGAAGGAAGGCACTCAGACCTTCATCCCTAATGGCTGGCACGAAGAACACACATCTCACACAGCTCACACTGTGTGAAATCACAGCTCCTGGTGTGATGTCATTGGCACCCACACCCTGCCTCCCTCTTTCGTGTGACCTGCTCTCTCATCATTTCCAGGACTACCTCTTCTACATTGGGCATTTCTAGAAATTGCTATAATGTCCTTGGAGCGATTTCTCTTTTAAATATGATACAATTGGATGTGTGTTAACATTCACAATCTGATCCCCTCCTTAGCACCTACAGTCTCTGGCCTGTGAGAGAAAGTAACTCTTCCTCTCTGCAGTAACACTTGCCGTAGCTGCTTTCACAAAAAAAAAAAAAAAATGAAATCTGTTTGATCTCAGAGACATGCTGCTTTGTGATAATGAAAACAAATGAAGCATAGCAGTTAATTTTGTTCTTTCTATCACAGATGGGGTCTCCTGTTAGAGAAGTCTCTCAGTCAAATAAATTCTTTTATTTGACACCGAAGACCCAGAGAATGAGATAGCTAATGTGGTTGCTCTCTCTGTCTCCTCTCTATGGAGCTAGATCAACAAGACAACTTCTATTTACTCCCAGCTTCCATCATTCTCTGGCATTTTAAATTCTGAGAATTCTGATCATCATTGCCTATTTTTGAAAATAGGAAGGACTGGAAAATTATTCTTCTTTGTAGCCTGTAACATAGACACCAAAGCAGAACCCCAAGACACTAGAGACCTTCGTGTTTTAAATGGCTTGTTTCTCCAAGGTTTCAAGGTCACATTTTCTTGTTGACAAGAAAAAAAAGGTCAGTGCAAAAAGAAATGAATTGCAACAAAGAGAAAGAGCAAGTAAATGCCTTAGACGGAATTGCCCAGGGGACCTGGGAAGCCAGGGGTGTGGGTGAGCTGAATGTCTACTTCTGAAATAGGAATGTCACACAAAAATTCTTCTAGAAATCATTATGAAGCTCTTCTGCAAAAGCTCAAAAGCCATGGCTTCAAAACCAACACAAGATAGCTTTCAAAGACAGAATATTTTTACAGAGCGGTTCTCTGTCACTATTGGAATGTCTTCCTCCGGGAGCACATTATTTTTAATTGTTAGTTTTTATTGCAGTGGCATTAGTTTACAAAACTGTGTATGAATTATGGATGTAGGTCCCACCTCCACGGATGTGGGATGGTCCCACCATACCAGTCACCAAAGTACCCATAATCCTCCACTGCAGTCCTTTGCGCCCCCATTCCCACCCTCCCTCTCCGGCAGGCTCTATTTTACAGTGAGATTTCCAAGGTTTGTTTTTGGTTTAGGTTTGTTCCTTTGTTTTGTCTCTCTCTCTCTCTCTCTCTCTCTCCGTCCTCCACATAGGAATGATACCATCTGTATTTATCATTTGCATGACCTTGTGTGGAGATGAGAGGACCTGAGAATTGGAGCGATCACATGACTTGCTTATGTTAGATATACTTTCTCTTCCACGTCCAGGGTTAGAGTTTCAGGATGGTTGTTGTTGACTAGTGACTTCCCAGGACTCGGGACATGTTAGCATTATGCAGAGATAACTATGCCAGATTATTCCTATGTATGTAAATCAGAAATCAGATTATACAGTGCATACCATTTAGCAATCACTTATATAACTTAGCAGTTCACCCTGCATGTCTTTCCATGTCAGGTATGTGTGACTCTACATTTTTTTAAAGATCACATCGTATTCACTTCAATCAGCTGTTCCTGGAGGGGGGGCTTTGGCTCCTCCCAAGGCAGCTGGCAATGTCTGGAGACATTTTTGTTTGTTGTCAGTGGACAGAATGTGCTGGTGGAATCTATGGGATGGGGGCCAGGGATGCTGCTTAACATCCTGCCGTGCCTGGGGCATCTCTGGAGACCAAAAATGATCCAGCCCAAATGCCAACAGCGTGAGGTCGAGAAACCCTGAAAATAGATGGATCACAACATTTAATGACGTGTCTATCGGTGGATTTGGGGAGCGTTCCCCATTTTCTCGACTACATTAGACATGGTAAAGGTTGTTCACTTGGCCGTGCATTTCTTGAGAACAGAGAGCTGAGATTTTCTTTCTCCAGTGCCAGGCACGTAGTATCTGTTAAATAGATCACTAGTTGGCCTCAAAATGCACATGTGAAGATGATGAGCAGGTTATGTGCTAGCTGAGATTTCTGACCTCTACTTGCTTTAGTTATTACGCAGTCCAATAGCAGCCTCAAGAAAAGTTGCAAGCTACTTCGTGATTTTGTTCTCTTCCGGTTGATCTGTGCCTGATCTCATCCTTTTGTGGTTTTCTACATATACAATCAAGGATCCGTGATTTGAAACCACCCAAACTTAGGGTCAGCGGAGGTGCGGCTATTTAGAGATCAAATATTAACATTTTTGAGATGTTTGAGTCCATGAGCTCAAGTTTGGGGGTGGGAGGGTTAAACCTGAAATTACTGCTAGAATGCTAACCAAGAGGTTTTGATCAGAGAGAAGGAACTGGGGTTTATCTCTCATTAGACAATCTTAGTGTTTTCATCTGAAAACATCTCCACTTGTCTGCAATAATGATAGACAACTCAGTTCACTGGCAAATGATGTGCTGTGATTCCCTGATCAAAAGCCGAAACGAGACCCATTTAACTATCATGTTCCCAACCTGTAAACCAGAAACCAAATGATTTCCCACCTGGCAGCCCCGGTGTCTGGAAATTTCTAGGTGATTTAAAAGTACTTGCAAGGGTGCCTTCTGGAAGTGCCAGGTCCCTGGACTCTGAGTACAGCCCTGGGAGTGGACAGTGTGGTGCTGGGTACTGGAAAGCAATTCATTTCACGTGGGCAGGATGATCGCGTGCCAAGCCAGTACCCCATTTGTTGTGCCAGTAAGACAGAGGCCTTCTGGGGTGTGGCTCTGTGGCTTCAGGCTGAAAGGCTGGGGCCGTGGCTGGGGAATGTAATTTTGTGAGGGGTCCATGCTACAGCTATTTTTTTTCCCCCAAGAAAATGCCAGAAGCAGCACCAAACAGAAGCCTTTTTGTATTCATGGCTAGTTGCATCCGTAACCACCAGACAAGAGATAAAAATTGATAAAACTACAGCCTTGGGGATATAACTTTATCCCCGAGGTCTCCTCAGAGTCCCAGCTTTATATAAATTTTCCATCGCACTCTCAGCCAGCTGTTCAAAGTACAAGAATCTATTTCCCTGATGGGTAAGGAATCTCAGGGCAGAAAACATATTCAGAACAAAATTACAGAATTGTACTTCTTCCTCGATAAAAATCACCTCCCACTTCTATAGAATAACCACAGCTGAGTCTAAGTAAGTTTCCCATCTGATGTCCTAAGACAGCAAGGTCCCCGGGGCTGTCTTCTCTAGGCCCGTTGTCTCCTTTGGTTCCTTTGTTTTCTGGGCCCTCAAGTCTTGAATCCTTTAACTTGACCTTTCCTTGGGATTTTCTGCTAAGTTCAGTGCCGCCAGGTGGTTCAGTGCCGCCAGCTGAGTGAGCTCCCACGTCACTCAGTTGGCTGGTTCCTCTTTGCCATTTAAGGATTCTGCTCTGCTCTAGACTCTTGCTCTGAGCTAGGTCCTGGGTGGCCGAGGATGGAAAGAATGGGTGGAAGTGACTGAAGATTAGACCGAGAATATCAGTTAGAAGCTGTGCTTGAGGTGCTTATGTTTTCAAGTAAGAGAAAATCCCAGTGCAAACTGGCAATAAAAAGGGGATTTACTAGTTATCGTAACTTGAAATTAGTAATGGACAATCCGCAGAACAATCCCACAAGTATTATTTCACTTTAGCCCCCGAGAACCCCTTTAGGTAAAATTGGTGATCCCATATTTCAACTGAAAGAAAACCCAAGCCCGAAAGTGCGCGCTGAGCACCGAACGGCCACTAGGTGGCGGAGTGAGCTTCCGCCGGAGACCAGCTCAGCCCCACCGCCTGGACCACTTCCAGGCTGCTGAAGTGAGGGTTGGAAGTGGGGGCAATAAACAGAAAATGCAGAATAGCTAGGTAGGTAGTAGGTAGGTAGATAGGTAGGTAGTAGGTAGGTGGGTAGTAGGTAGGTAGGTAGTAGGTAGGTGGGTAGTAGGTAGGTAAGTAGGTAGGGAGGGAGGTAGGTAAGTAGGTAGGTAGGTAGTAGGCGGGCAGGTAGGTAGTAGGTAGGCAGGTGGGTAGTAGGTAGGTAGGTAGTAGGTGGGTAGTAGGTTGGTAGGTAGGTAAGTAGGTAGGGAGGTAGGCAGGTAAGTAGGTAGATAGGTAGGTAGTAGGTGGGCAGGTAGGTAGTAGGTAGGCAGGTGGGTAGTAGGTAGGCAGGTGGGTAGTAGGTAGGCAGGTGGGTAGTAGGTAGGTAGTAGGTAGGTGGATAGTAGGTTGGTGGGTAGGGAGATAAGTACATAGGGAGGTAGGTAGGTACGTAGGTAGATAGAGAGGTAGTAGGCGGGCAGGTAGGTAGTAGGCAGGCAGGTAGGTAGTAGGTAGGCAGGTGGGTAGTAGGTAGGTAGGTAGGTAGGAAGGCAGACTGGTAGGTAGTAGGTAGATATGTAGGTAGGTAAGTAGGTAGGTAGGTAGTGCGGGAAGGAGAACCTGGCACATTTCAATGGATCCATATTTTAGAAGGGGTAAAATATTGGCGAGATCCCCAGCGAGCAGAAAGGGGAGCTGGCAGGATGCGATTCCTGGAGTGGGTCATCCCAGGGGGCGGTGGGAACAGGCTAGGCGAGGGACCCTGCTGATGGGACGGGGCTTGGGGGCGCTGATCCTCAGTATCTGTCCCACAGGACACGGGACTTTGCACTTACACATGCGCTCCCTGCACTTTGGCCTCTCTGGACGCCTCCGCAGAGATAAGCTCTCACCTGGGTCGAGACCGTCGCCTGCAGTCGCTCGGGTCGTTCCCGCAGGCCTGACGCAGAGTCTGATGGTGGAGGCGCTTGGGTCAGACGCCAAGCACCACCCCAGGAAGGGCGGGAAGGGGTCTTCCTTGACTCGGACTCGTCTCCGACTAGTCTCCTGAACTTTCCTGGAGCAGCCTTTGCCGCTGAGAACTGGTTTTGGTTTCCAAGTTTTATTTTATTTTTCTTTTAAGACAATGAAAACCTGTATTCCCAGCGTTTCCATCCACTCAGGTTGAGTTGGTTCTGCTTCTGATTTTCTGCTTGGGCAATGGGCTGTGGTCAGCTGCTGGGTAAGAAGTGAAGGCTTCTGGGAAGATCTCCGTTGTTGCTGCAGAGGGCTTAGCAGAAGAGGGAGGAACAGAAAGCAGCCAAGGCACCGTTGTGCAATCACCTGCATGACACAGCTTGACTCTCGCTAGATGGGGTGGCGTGTTTGATGAATATCCTTTCCGAAATGACCTTTTCTCCACTCTCCTTGTACTAGGCCTTTCCCAGAACCTGAACTAGAAGGCTTGAGAAGAAAGGGCAATCCTTCACACCTCTTTGGGAGAGTGATTAACTTGATAAGCAGGCAGGTCCTTGGTACAGGCCTGAGAAAGCGCAGAGAATGGGAGTCACAGGGAAAAATTGTCAGGGCTGACTGGACTGAGCCTTTTGACCAGTGGGGTGTGCACGCGTGCGTGCCTGCTTGCACACGTGCGTGTGTGTTTCAGGATAGCACAGGGAAGACTGACTTTCTTAATTTCTGATTTTCTCTCAAGTGATAAAAACTAATAATCCAGAAACATCAAATGTAAACACACGCTATGTAATTAGAGCTTTATTGATTTGTTTTTAATTGAGCTAGTATTGGCTTTCAACACTGTATACTTTAGAAATACAAGTTGATAGCGCTTCGCTGTTCTGTTACCACACTGCATGCACCACTGAAGTACCCATAATTCCCTCCGCCACAGTTCATTGGCCCTCCTCCCCACCGTGTTCCTACCCTGCTCTCCCACTCTGGTTACCTCACATCTATGGTAGGATTCGCAGTTTGTTTGGTTTGGTTTCTTCTGTTCCTTCGTTTTGTTTCTCTGTAGTCCACATAGGAGTGAAATCATCTGATAGTGGTCTTTCTGCTTCTGACTTAGTTCACTTAGCATATGGCAGAAGCCCATCCTTTTTTAGAGCTGAGTAGTATTCCTTTATGTGTGTATATACCATATCTCCCCAATCCAGTGATCCATCCTTGGGCTCTTATGTTGTCTCCACAGCTTGGCTATTGTGCATAGTGCTTCAGTGAACGTAAGTGTACATATTTTTTCAAATTAGTGTTCCTGTATTCTTTGAATTGATATCTAGTAGTGAAATTGTTGCATCATTTGATAGATGTACTTTTAATATTTTGAGAACCCCCCTTATGCTGTTTTCCATAGAGGCTGTACCAACTTATCCCCTGGGAGATATCCCACTGAGGTATCTCTCTCTGCACAATACCTTGTCTATTTTGATCTGTAAAGGATTCAACTCTTGAGACAGAAAAATGCTTCAGGGAACCCAGCACACAGGTTTTCATTAATACACAGGTACTGTCCCATTTTCATATTTGCAAAAACCCTTCAACATGGACATTGCTACTTATTTTTTAAAATATACTTGCAATGTGGACTTGCGAAGGGGACTATTCTAGAAGTTTCACCGTGGAAGAATTTTTTTATACTTAGTGAAACTTAGAAATCTAATCAGCGGAAAAACCTATAAGAGGATGAGAGGTAACTAGCTCCTGTGTTTTGAAGGAGTTTGGAAGAAATTTCCAGTCTCGTTTGGAAATTATGTCTGCTCAGAGCACTGTAACATTTTCCGTTTTAGTGGTTGCCAACTTAGTCTCCACATTTTAAAATGAGGTGAGTGCAGAGACTAACTGCAGCAAAAGTATATGCTCCCCTGTCTGTGTCTAACAGTGGCACTTGGGTTGCTAGAGCGAACTAGTTTTCTCATTTAGAGTTATTTTATCCCCCAAATCTCATCAGCAAAGTATTGCTACCTAAGATACTAAAGGATGCAAAAAGCTGTCACTTTTGCCCTTCTTTAAGTGTAAACTTTGCAGACTGTAGTCCTTTCCAGTTCACCTCTGTGAGACCCAGAGCCGCAGCAGGAAGGCGGTTGCCCTGAGAGGCCCGTGGGGGGGAAGTCCCAATGACTGGCTTCTTGACTGTCTTGTCTTCGGTGCCCAGGTAACCTGGCATTCAGAAGGCCTCCTTGCCTGGCTCTCTGCTGACTAAAGAAAGGAAGCCACTGCCACGGGAACATTCTTATTTCCTGTTCGACTTCTGGGCCTTTTGGTTCCTTTTAACTCTCTGAATACTGAGTATTGGGCTTCCTCTTTCCACCTTCTGGCATCCTCTTCCACAGGTCCCCAAATAGTGTATCAGTCAGCTGCTGCCATGGCAACGCTTCATAGCAAATGATCCTGAAACCCAGTGACTGTAGCGGCATCTTTTATTCTGGCGCTCACGGTTCCGGGGCTTGAGCACATTTGGACTGGTCTAGACAGGCTTCCCGAGTGCAGGTCTGGGCCCTCAGGTGGCATCTTTAGGCTCCGGGTTGAACCGGTTTGTTAGACTTCTCTCATCTTCCATGGGCCAGTGGCTGCCTTGAATAGATGGTGAGCTCAGCAAGCTCCCTTCAGGGACCGGAATGAAGAGGCAGTATCTGTGTGAGGCATGTTATTCTCATGCCAGTGCATCTCATGCCAGCGCGCTGAGAAAGGACACACCAAATAGAGCAAACACATTGCACACCTGGTTACCTCAAGTCTGCTCACATCCTGTTTCCAAAGCAGGTGACGGAGACAAAGCCATGGTCAAGGAATCAGGTCAGGAAAGTAACTCTGCCCTTCGAGAGGATTTCTTCAGGATGTGGGTATATGATGGACCCTCAGCTGAGTGACGAATTGGCCACAGAATCCAGTCTTCCCCAAACAGGAAGTATCACAGTGCACTGGAACTGGTAGGTGCCCTGTGTCTACCCAGATTGGACCGGTCAACCTGATGAGAGAGTTCAATTCTAGTTCATCTCTGAAATCTAGCATTTATATGAGGTGCTCAATACATTATTCTCGAAATAAATCATTCAACAAGTTATTGCAGAACAACCGCAGGAACAAAACAAAACAAGGGTGGAAATAATCCAATCAAAACCCCACTTATTTAAACCCTTCCCAAAATAAAACCACTTAGAGAGAGAGAAAGGACCTCAAGGAGCAGCCACCCTCTCCTTCATGGATGCTGGCCGAGCTCCTTCCCCTCCTCCTTATTTCTGGCAAGTGTTATGTTTTCTTGGATTGGAAGCGCTCGGGCTCTCTTGCAGGAGCCCATGGCAGGGAAAGTCTTCACTCTGATTTCCAGCTCCCTGCAGCTCCCGACACCTGCGCGGACGCTTACTGTTTTTGTTTTCATAAACTGAACAGCAATGTTTCCCAGGAAAACACATTGTTTTTGCTTTTGATGAAGCTTCTTGAAATGAGACGGGAGCCTAAAATAAGAAGCGATTGTCTTGAGGTTTTTCGTTCCCCTGTGGAAATGACAAGAAATCGAAAACCCAGTGATCTGTCTTCCTGCGCGATCCTAGGTCTCAAGGCGTGTTAGCAATAATGCTAAAATAGCAGCTAGATGTCCCCCTTGATATTACCATCGCGTTTTGCAACAAAGGATGCCAGTATTTATTAGCCGAATAAAAGTAACCATTTTTTTTTAATGCAGCACGTACTTTTTCTCTCCACAAAGTATTTGAAGACTAATTGGTCACAGTTGTTTTGCTCTGGTTTTCATGAAGACTTTTGTCTGTGATGAAACCCTGTCAGAGCCCACTGCTTCCTGGGTGGTCGACATCCTTCTAGCACCTGTGGTAGGTGAAGAACAAGTGGTCATCAAAAATGGCTGCCCCCTAATCCTTGGGAACCTGTGAATCTCTAACCTTACATAGAAGAGGGGCGTGGCTGGCAAATGTGATTAGGTGAAGGGTTTGAGGTGGGATTATCCTGGGCTTTCTGTCTGATCCTGATGTAATCATGAAGGCCCTTACATGAGGGTAAGGAGGGTCAGAGTCACAGGAGATCTGTTGACAGCGGTACAGGTTGGAGACATTCTGTTGGCTTTGAAAGAACAGACTATGACTATGAAAGAAGAGACTGAGCCAAGGAATCCAGGTGGCTTCTCGAAGCTGGAAGAAGCAAGGAAATGGGTTCTTCCTTGGAGTCTCCAAGGAGCCATGGAGTCCAGCCAACAAACTGTAAACTTCTGATCTCCAAAACTGCAAGATAATAGAACTGTGTTCCATGATGCCACTAAGTTTGTGGCAACGGAAAACTAATATACCCCCCAGAGGTGTGCAGCTGCCACCACTAAATGCCCTAGAGACCCGAGAACTTTCTCTGGCTATGGAAGCAGACATCCTCCTGACCTGTGCAGACCGCATAACCCAATCAATTGAATGTCTAGGAATGCCCTCAGCCGTTGATGGTTAGGATGAATTAGGATGAACATACTAGCTAGCTCCGCTGCGCCTTGCACGGAACAGCCCTAGACATGTTCTAGACCATGTCTGCAGGGTGTGAAGCCCAGTTGCCCACAGCAATCATCTCCCCACTGATGACCATTCTGTTTCTGCCCTCACTTCTCTACTGGCCTACCAGCATTTCCAAGGATCGCCTCCCCAATGCAGTATTTGTCTCTGTATCCATTAACTGGCTAGCATGACTGAAAAGTCACCGCGATGCATAGAAAAGACTAGACAGGAAACAATATAATAAACCAAAGAGTCCAGGTGGGCGTATGCTGGGGTCCATGCTGAGAGGGATGGGAAGATTCCATAAAAATCTCTCTGGTATTTCTAGGAGAAAAAAGAACAATTTTTTCTTTATGAAAATTCTGGCAAATAGAAAGCTTTCTAATAATAATAGAACATTAATTGGAGTTCTTGAAAGGGAAATAATCAACGCATTTCAAAATTTGCTTCTTAATCTTTTGATACTTAGCCCTTAAGCTTTCCCACAATTAGAAACACCATGTGTGGGGATTATTTTCTTCATAGGTCAATCAAACATAACTTCTAGTTAAATAAATATCCACGATAAATGTAATATCCTGAGTTTCATGATAATCATTTTGCGAGTAAAGTGGAAAGTTCACATACACATTCTAAAGTTGGTCTGGCACGTTCTAAACAGGGTTTACGACCATTCAATTGGTCACAGAAGCCTTTTACCTCAGGCATGAGCCCATGAACATCCGGGACCCAGGATTGCCAATGCCATGTAGTAAGGGGCTTGCAATGTTCCAGCATCATTCAGAAAAAGCAACCGTAACCACCATTCTTTCAAGTACTTCATCTTATCAGCAAAAGTAACTGGCAACAGGAGCTTTTTCGTTGTTGTTCTTAGCAGTAGAATAGCTGTTTATAGAAGCAGGTTTTCATATTTAAAAAATTCAGAGTGAGGCTCATTGCTTAGTTCAGGGTTAGAATGTTTTAGCTGCAAACTGTCAATAGTTTGACCTGTAAATAGTAAAGGACTGCAATGGATAGTTTCACAGCTAAATAAAACAGGGTTCTCTTATTGCACTTGACATCCTGTCTAGAAATATCTCTTTTATCTGTGAAAGATCTAGGATATATTGGGTAGATATTTTCTATGGATGCAATCCTACAATGCAATAAAAATAGGGTCTCGCTACTGACATTGTTATGATGTCACTTTGTTGAGAACTTATTAATGTTCCAATTTGTGTGTGTTGGCTCACATTGTCATAGTGATGTGAGAAGTGTATTCTGGTTACATCCATTTTATAGACAAAGGTCATTGTCTATAAAACCTAAGGGAAAAAACCCTTTTCCTTTACTAAATGACTGATTTAAATGAAACTTCGTTGATTGAGTCTAAGACTGAGGAACTGGTAATTACCTCTCGATATTATAATTATTATATATTTTTTTGCTGTGGGATATAGTCATGGCTGAAGTCATGGAGAAGGGAATGTTGTCATGTATCAGTTCAGCTCATATTTTTTTCAGCCTCATGTTTTCTTTAAGGATAATTTCATACAAACCTAAGACATATTAATATACGCATGTATGTGCACATGCGCTTATAGCTCCCACACTTATACTCTAGCTTAGACCTTTCATTAAGTTGCAAATTCAGTCTGCCATCTGCCACCTGTCATCT
Source organism: Uropsilus gracilis (assembly GCA_004024945.1). Classification (NCBI taxonomy): domain Eukaryota; kingdom Metazoa; phylum Chordata; class Mammalia; order Eulipotyphla; family Talpidae; genus Uropsilus; species Uropsilus gracilis. The sequence goes on from PVHY01000020.1 coordinate 125,613, forward strand.
CAACATGGATGTTCAGGATCCTAGAAACCTCCCACTTCCCAAAGTGAGTCATTGTTCTCTCTCACCACCTCCACCCCATCCTGTTACTTGTTCAGTGTCACAAGGTGTGGCATTGTTATCCACCCAGTTTCTGTCCCTTCAACCTGAGGGTCATCCTTCATCTCCCTCCTCCCTACAACTTGCTTTTTCTCAGTCGGATCATGTTCGTTTGATTTCTCTTCTCTCCCACTGTCTTTGGCCTCCTTAGCCAAATGTCCTCAACTCTTGCTTGAACCATTGCAATGCCTTCCTGAGGGTTGTTGCAGGCCTACTCTCGACCCAAGTCTGTCTTTATTCTGTTAAAATATTAATTATAAACTATTTAGTAGAGAAAATAACAGATACATGTAAATGTAAATAACTCAGTAAAACAGAACTCACCACTGTTCTATTTGTGTGTGTGAAAGATTTTTAATAGAGTTGGTGTTTAGAGAGAGAGGGTGAGACAGAGAGAAGAAAGAATTTCAAATAATCATTTCCAAATAAAATTCCAAAAAGAACCATTCCCTGGGGGACAAGTTCCCAACTAATCAGGGTTGTCCTGAAGCGGGGCCTCTGAGGCCTGAAAGCTTGTCACAAATCTGAGGTAGCTTCTGGCCAGGAACCTCGAGGGAAGGGAGCAGGTGGTAGAGAGCTGGAGCAGAAGGAGACACTCAAAATTCAAAATGTATTGTAGAGTCCACCATGAAGTCGAGGTAAAGGCTGCTGTTGTCTCTGCCAAGGACCAGCATAGCCTCCCTGTGTGTCTCTCATGTCTCTTCAGGTATCTCTCTGTCTCTTCTCTGTGTGCCCTCCCCACTTTTTTTCAGAGATAAACATTTTTGCAAAGATTTTACAGGCAGGAATATTTTCCATTTGTCGGTTCAAATCTCTTTTAAAGGAAGAAAAGCAACACAGGTGGATACACCCCCCCTTCCCATTCCATTTCCTGCCTGTTTTCCCTGAAGATGCTGCTCAACATTCCTGTGAACGCCTGTCTGTGTTTACTTCTAAGAAGAGTCATCACATGATACGTTCCTTTGTGTGTCTTTCACACGCATACCCGCGGTGATCTAGCCAAGAGATGGAGTCCTCGATCGTCGTTACAATGAATAGATGTGATGTATAGTTGTTGATATACATTTTAAAAACATACTCTTAAGACAACACATGAAGAAGGCACCTTTAGAGTGCTTGCTCCTTCCTGCATAGAGCGAGTTGTCTTTTAAAACCAGAATAGGGCTGCGCTGAACACTGTGGAGATGTCTTCACGTCATTCTTACAAAAACATTCAATGTTTTCACAGGACTAGCCCAGCACCCCCCATCCCCGCCCGTCTCTACCTTGGTTTCCAGCCTTGGTTTATCGTCTCACCTGTTCCTCCGTTATCAGGTCCTGTCTCTTCTGTGACTGCTCCAGGTTTCTCACTGCTTCCTCCTTATGTCCCCCAACCTGGCCACTCCCTGCCATCTGGCTTGTCTAGCTCTTGCACGGGCCTCCCTCCAGTCTTGGAGGGTTCCCTGCCTCCAAGTCTGAAGAAAGTCTCCCTTTTACATGGGCCTTTGGCAGCACTCTCCTTGGTCATGGCAATGTTCCATAGACTCCATGCACCTCACGAGCTCTTGAAATGTGCCTAGAGAGACTGAAGAGCTGACTTATTTCAGTGGATTAAAATTGATTTGTTTTTTTAAATGAATGAATGAATGAATGAATGAATAATTGCACCGTTGTCAGCACCAGGATTCTCCCACCACCCTGTCACCCCTGCACCATCATCTTTATCTTTTGTGTCCATCCCACCCCTGATTCCCCCCTCCCCCTCTCTTGTTCTGTATCTCAGTTCTGCTGACAGTTTTAAATTTTTCTTGCCTGTTTGTTTGTTTTCCCTCTATCCCTTATATAAGTGAGACCATCCTGTTTCTCTTTTTCTTTCTGGCTTATTTCCACTATAACACAATTCCTTCTAGCTCCACAGTGGATTAAAATTTAAATAGCAGCTGTGCCGAGTGATTGCTTCTGGCTGGGGCAACTCTGGAGGCCTTCTTCCGCTCCAAGCCGCTTCTTCCCGGGGCATTTGGGTATTTCCCCACGTGGGTGGTTGTTGAATAGCTGTTTCTGGAAACTCTACGCTCCCCAGGTGAGGAGACTCATGTTTGCCTTTTTAATCACTGGCCGTTGTGCCTGGCACAAGAGATACTCAGAATCACTCAGTGAACAAATGACTGGGTCACTTTGTATATTCCTCTAAGGAATTGGATTGTAATTATTAGGAAAAAGAAGAGTCTTTTGGAATTGTAAGGAGACTGGCACTATACATTTTTCCCTTTTGTTTTTATTTATTTATTTGCTTATTTGTTTATTTATTTTTCACCAACATCACCCAAAGTCTGGTGTGTGTGTGTGTGTGTGTGTGTGTGTTTCACACCTTTGTATTCCCCTGGGATCACCCACAACCTTCCCTCCCTGCCTACTCCCTCCCATCAGCATCCTAGCTGCCAAGGGGAAATGGATACAGTGACAAAAGGGTGTGCAGACTCTTTGTGCATTCATCCTAACAATAATGGTGCAGGTGGACACTGTGGGAAGTGGCTGGGGCTACAGGGAGTATTGGGAAGGTTGGGTACTAATGAAATAGCAGGCCAAACAGCGTTTCAGTTAATCTCTCCATCGCTCCAGCAGACAAAGGCTTGCTGTTGACAGTTATTTGGGAAGTGGTTCCAGGAAGTACAAGCGAAGAACAAGGGATATGAGCCTGGGCAGAGAGAAGAGCCCGTCGAGGGTGAACTGATAGGCACATTACTGCTGGGGGCAACTGACTCCAGATTTGATGTGATAGCTCAGTAACAACTTCCGCCATGCAGGGTCCCTCGCTCCATGTTGTCTCATCAGCTTGTTGGCTTTTCTGCCTTAGGTTACTACCGGATGGTCACAGGATAGCAGCTGCAGTTCCAAGCAGCAGAGCTTCCCATGTCCACACTCAAGGCAGAGGAAAGGGTGAAGAAGCTGTTCTAGAGAGTCCTCTGCAATCTCTCCTTTTATAAGGACTAAGGATCTTTCCAGAAGCTATTAGCAGACTTCGTCTTCCAAGAGAACTCTGTCATGTGGACACATGTAGCTATAAGAGAGACCAGGAATGTAAGTACATGGCTTTCATTTTAACCTCTTTAGTAGAAGGTGACATGCCAGGTGTGCTGGCTTTTGTGTAGTAGTTGATACCACCTGCCATATTGTATTCACGGTTCTGCATGATGAATGTAGGAACAAATAACCCAAACTTCCTACTGTTCTAAGTTTTCTAGATTCCCAGATACGTTGGAGAGGGGGTACATGAATCCCTTTTCTCAGGGAGGTTCTGGCCTACGTAGACTGCCTGTGGGTTTATGAGTTACATAGAATTTTCCCACCACCTAGAGATGTTCTTTTTCCTTTTTTTGTTTGATTGTTTATTATTCCAGGAACAATAGTATGACTACAATAATGAGGAAACTCTGCAGTTATTTTGATAACTGAGACAGACAAGAAAACAATCTGGATCACTTCTTTTTGAAAGTCGGCACTGAACTTAGAATGCCATCCAACTGGAAGGAAATTTCCCGAGACTTTACCTTTGGGACATAATTGGGCTGGTATTGAGCTCCCCCAAAGCAAACACCAGAAAGAAAGGTTCAGTTTTAACTAACAACACATACATCCATAAACAAAAGTCTCTGACCTGACCCTCATTAATACGACTCAAATCTATTTCCATTTACTTGTGGAGAAAAGATTGATTTTCTCATTTTGTCCTCAGGTAAACACTGATCACCACACTCTGAAAAAATACCATCCGATGCAGTCTCTTCTCCCCCGGGGTCCCATCAAATTAAAATTACCCAGCTACCCAGCTTCCCCAGTCCGGACACAAATTTCTCTTGTCAGAACATTTCAATTAGGACCCAAACTACAATGCAATCATTAGAATGAATAAGAAGGAGCACTCTTCCCCACACGCCCATAGACCAGAATTAAAAAAAAAATCAGCAGCTCTGTCTAGGAAAGGTTTCATCATCCATGTGTGAGGAAAGAAAACGAACAGACCTAGGAAACAAGAAGGAATTTTTACTGGAATTTATTTTACTTGAGGGATTGAATTCAAGGTCAATTTCTAGGCCTTGTTTTTCTGAAATAAAGGAAACTGGTCACCAGCCCTTGGATAGGCCTGCAGGGTGCCTGTCTCTCAGGGCGCTGGCCCATCTTGGGGGGGCCTGTGCTGAGGCCCGGGAGGAGTACTTTGTGTCACACCTCTCGGGCCTGCTTCCTGCTGTGGGTGGGGTTTTTCTGTTCGACTCTATTGTTTAGTCAGAAAACTGTGCAGAAGGTGCAGACTGCGCAGCCTCTCGGCTTTCAGCTCCTGGGCCAGAGTCGTCTGTTCCTTACAGCCGATGCCCTGCAGCACATGTCACCATCGCCACCTGAAGTTCCTGACTGGCGTTGGGGTCTAGTCTTGCTCAGTGGATTTGGACGGCTGTATGAGCGCATGTAGCCAGCATTCTAATAGCGTTACCAGCCAGGGTGTCGTCGGGCCTGGAGCTCCTCAACCTGATCCCCAGTGCCCCCACAGCACAGACTCCTCAGCTGGGGGGTACCAACCTGCGTTCACCCTGCTGCCTGCTGGGAGTCAGGGTGCAGCGCCTGGGGGCTGTACGGGTCTGAGGACTGGGGTGTGGAAACAGTGACATTGAGCTGTGGTGGCTGAGAAGGCGAGGAGCGTGGACCCGGTTACAACCTCTTTGCTGTTGCGAGCTGTGGGCGCCCCTCGGCCACAGGGCTGGTGGCTGGCGGAGGCGAGCGTCTCCTCAGACCCTGCATCCGCAGCTGCGTTTGAACAGGCCTGACCTTGAGGTTGGGGCCTCCTCTTCTGGGTGCACAGCTCCACGTTTCCCACAGCAGGCAACTGGCAGAGCGGCGCCAAGAGAGCTGGCGGGCCAGCCCAGGCAATTAGCAGCAAGAGACAACAGGTCAGGGAGGTATGTGGCCGCCCCGAGCCGTCAGGTGTGTCACCTCTTGTTGACCAGCCTGTGGGGACAGAAAAACTTTGCCCTTGAGCCCTGGTAAGGTCCTGCTCCAGCGTGCCCCCCCCCCCCCCCCCCGTGTTGTGTTGTGTCATGTCGTGTGTCCACTGCCCTAAAAGCCCTCTGTGCTCTGCCTCTTCATCGCCCCTCACAGCCGCCACAGACACCCTGTGGCAAGCGCTGAGCTTTGTGCTATCTCCGTGGCTTTGCCTTTGCCGGGGTGGCAGGGACCTGGAGTCGCGGCGCGGAGCCTTTCCAGATCAGCTTCTCTGACTTAACACCGTGCGCGGCCGTTTCCTCCATGTCTCTTCTCGGCTCGCTGGTCTGTTCCTTTATAGCAGCGACCATAGTCCATCCTCTCGGAAACCCAGAGCTTGTTCACCCGCTCACCTGCTGAAGGACAACTTGACTGCCTCCAGGATTTCCCGGTTATGAATAAACCTGTGGCAAACATTGGCATGCAGGTCTTTGTGCGTTTTTGGCTCCTTTGGGTAAGCAGCTAGGAGTACAAGTCCTGCGTCCTCTAACAGGAACGTGTTTACTAAGAAACTGCCAAGCTCGCTTCCAAAGTGGCTGGGCCGTTTGACTTGCCCATCATACTCCTGTTAGAGGACCCAGGAATTGTACTCCCAGCGGTAGCTCTTGTTTCATTTTGCAGTTCCCTGATGGCATGTGACGTGTGGCCCGCTCGCAAATGCTTCTGTGCCATGTGTGTGTCTTCGTAGGTCAGGGGCTTGTGAAAGCCTTTGGCCCATTTTTAAATTGGACCGTCTGATTATGTATTATGAGGTTTTAAGAGTTCTTTGTACATTTGGAGCAACAGTCCTTCTTCAAATGTGTATTTTGCCAATATTTTCTCTCAGTCTGTGGCTTGTTTTTCATCCTCTTGATGGTGTCTGTCCCAGAACAGGCGAAAATTATTTTGAATGAAGTCTAGCTTATCTATGATTTCTTTCAGGGCTCTTCTTCTGGTGTTGGATCTAGAAAGTCACTGCCAACCCTGCCATCATCTAGGTTTTCTCCTGTGCTATCGTCTAGGAGTTGGAGAGTTTTGTGTTTTACATTTCTTAGCAGTGAGTGCAGTCCGTTTTGAGTTAACTTGCTTTTGGATGTGCTTATGAGACACAGGGTTTCTGGCATTCATGGACTTGGAAGTATTTTGCATCTGAACTGTGGTGGTAGCTGCACAAACCTACAGTTGTGACAATGGCATAGAATTAATATTGACCCACATGATACAAGTGGGAAAATCGGAATGAAAGCTGTAGATTGTATCACTGCCAATAGTTTGCTTATCATAGTCCTTTACGGGTCTACAAATTACAAATTACTGCCATTTGGGGAAATCGGAGTGTGCATGGGATCTCTTCATAGTATTTCTTCTAACTTCATGTAACTCTACAATGATCTAAATAAAAAGGGCTATATGTTAAATCCAAGAGCTAAGCTCTGTAGTCTCTGGATTTACAGATTTGATGTTATAGGTGGTAAAATCCTTAAAACAACAGCATCTACTACATCATGTTTGCAGAAAAATGGTCCCATAACATAGACTATGAAAAAATAAAAGGGAACTCCTTTTCAAATAAGTAGTAGAGGGTATATATTTTAAATTCTTCCCTGGGGATTAACTATACCCATGACTATAATAAACGTTCTGAGAGTTTCTGCCTATTCCTCATCCTTGGTCATGATCATATATGTCTGTCTGTATCTATGTGAGTGTTTTTGTCTGTTTATATGATAAGCATCCACGGAATCTCAATGGCATAAAAATTAAGCATTTACCCAGTTGGTTGGGAGTTTGCTGATTTATGGTGGGCTTAACTAGGATGACTCTTTTCAGCTCTATGTGACTCATACCCTCCTCTCTAGCTCTATGTTTCCCCAAATTATTTCACGGTGTTAGGACCTGGGAGTAATGATGACCAAAGCAGACCTAATCCCAACCATCTGGTGAGAGAGGCAGAAGACCAACAAAAAAAAGTGTTTCTGTGTCCCCTAATAATAAATACTAGATTAAGGAAGGATAGACAGGACTACAAGAGCACATAAAATAGGAATATTGCCTTGTCTAGAGTGCAAAATCAGTGTGAGATTTCTAATACAGTGGTATTTGAGCAGACATCTGAAGGAAGGAAGTATCAATTAGGAAGAGAATGGTGGCAACTATAGCCCTAGTTGTACGAAACATGTGCAAAGCTACTGTGGTTCATTGATTGTCATAGCTACTGGGGTATAGTGAATGAGGAGAAGGGATTTATGAGCTAAAACCAGAAAGGAGGACTTGGCTGAGTGAGCTAGAGCCTTGTGTTTTCGTGGGGCTCAGAATCAGTTCTTCCTTTTTAGAGGCATAGGAAGTCAGAATGATGCTAAATGGACCAGTGACATGATCAGTTTTGTGTACTGAGAGGCACTTGTGCTGCGATACAGAGATGAGGGTATGAGAGCAGGAAGGGAAAGCCAGCCCAGAGCCTTTGATTTTCTTTTTGTAAGTTCTATAAACATCCTTTAGTGCACGCTTGGAGGCGCCATAGTAAATAGAGGTTTGCCAGTCTATTGTACACATCATCTTTAACTATGGCACTGGACTCAAAGGCCCGGATTTGTAGCTTCCACATTCTAGGGCTATTCAAGCTGCACCCTTAGCCTTGAGGAGGACCTTGCCTGCAGCCAGCACTATCCCCAGGGCAGCACCCCAGGGAGGTGAGCTCAGGCGCAGGCTCCATCTCCATTCCTGGTCCCCTGGGAGGTTCTGCGCAAGGTTGGACTCTGGTTTCTCCAGGGAGCACTGACCCACAGGGGTGAGCCCACTAGGGCGCTGGAGCAGTGACGGCCCCTATGCCACCTGTGCGCTGCCCACCCGGTAAGACGCTTGCGTGTGTCCAGGTGACTCCAAAAAACCAGAGACAACATCAAAAGGAAAAGCTGCTTTGTGCCTGGTGAAAGTCACATGCCGTTGCCATCATGGCGTCCTATGTGCCCAGCCGCCCCCAACGGGCCAAGCCGGTATGTTTACGAGATGTAGACTAATCAGTCAGTGACTCTGAAAAGGACATTTTAACCGGTCAGTTAGTGCCAAGGCCCCATCGTGAATGGGCTCCCGAGAAGCCCCCCGTAAGACAGTGTTTTAGGGCTACGTCGCCAGTAGAAGAGGCGCTCTCAGGACAAGGAAGCGATGGAGTAGGCGAGGGCAAGGGGGTAGGTTGATCGAATTGGGTCACTACATAGGCTGAGCTAAAGATGAGCACAGCAGCAACGTTGCCTCTGGCAGAGGGCGGCAGTTGCAACCCTCTCGATGACCTGCCGTGCCCGACTATTTGCCCTCAGCTTTTCCAGAGCACGTGTGTGGTCGCCCGCTATGGAGAAATGAGGGGCTCGAGGCCTGTTCTCTTTGACAGAGCCGCCTCAGAACGGCTCACTCCACCTGTTCCACAACCGACGCCTCTGCTTTTTGGCGCAACCAGCTCGTAGGGAGCGATTGTGCGCGTGGCCGGTGGGGTAGGGAGCGCTGAGGCTGTGTAAAAGCCCAGGGTGAGGGGGCTCGGCAGCCTTGAAAGACCCCAAGCAGCTTTTGTCAGGAGGAGGAAGCAGCCACTGATTGGCAGCTGAGGGCATCCGGCGAGGTGGGGATACAGGCGTGGGCCAGGAAGGGGCCCCGAGAGGTAAAATAAGGGAAAATCAGTAACTGCCTTTCCAGAGCTCTGAGCCCCAGGAGCCCCGCTGAAGCAGCCGGAATGGATTGAATTCCTGCTGGGGGCAAGACTTGCTATCGATGGCCAGACCCATCCAGTAGCCTCGCATCTTAGCAGGAATTATTACTCGGCTGGAAATCCTGCCTGGAAGTAGGCGCCATCCGTTCCCTGATGAGTGCGGAAAGCGTTCCCGGCAGGACGCGGCCCGCAGGACAGACAAAGAGCAGGGAGTGTGCAGGGGTGAGTGGGAGCACATTTAAGCTCGACTCGCTGTGGTTTAACACCGAGCAAGGTCTGCGCTCATGTTAGCTGTCAATTAGGAGTTTGTGGATGGAAAAGTAAGACGCCAACGGCCTCAAAGTGTTTTCACAGGATCATGATGCTGGTGAGTGCAAGTGACTGAAAGCGGCGCTGTTGGCCAATAATATAGGCTCAGGGGTGAGGCGACAAGAGGAAGGGCAGGGAGGCCACGCGCCTGGACGGTCAGGTGACCCGCCCCGGATCTGGCTGTGAACTCTGTAGATTTCCACCAGCTGCAAGGTGGGCTGGGACCAGGCGGTCCTGAGCTTATGGAGGAGGTTGGAGATGGTGAGAATAACTCAAGCTCTAATTGGGGGTGAAGGCAGAGCGTTCCCTAGAATGCGTGGTGTTTTCAGGAAAGACAACCTTCATGTACGTAGGAACGGAGAGACGGGAACCAGACTGCCCGCCACTGGCTGTGTGAGCTTGGGCAAAGCACTGAGCCTCTCTGTGCCTCAGTAAAAAAGGGACCAACAAAAGTACTTATCCCTTAGGGTTGTTCGGAAGATGGAAGACAGCTTGAAAATATATACACCTCTGCTGAATAAGGGATGGAGAGCGTAACATGCTGGTAAAGGCTGAACAAGCAGATCTCCAGGGAAAGAAACCTTTGAAAGTTCTGATTTCTGATTTCTGTTTGAGTCTCATCAGGTCAATAGTCCCACCGCGGCAGCCTTAGGTTACTGATGCACCCAAACCAGAAAAGAGGGGCCCCGTGGCGTACCTTGATGGGGGCATCTAGTGAAGAGCCCCCGGGATAACCTTTGATTCTAGATTAATGACAAGCTTTTGCCATCTAATCTTTAATATAGGGTGTGTTTACCAGTTGGCCCACATGCTGACACAGCAGCTGGCACCGAGGAACAAGCAGGCAGATCCAGCTTGCCCTGCCGCTGGGCATGTAGCTTCCAGACTCTGGCCCTGTGTCTGGGACAAAGGGGGCATCTGTGGGACACACACTGGGTGGAAGAACCAAATCTTTGTCCTCCGGTGGACGTGAATGGGGGTTCAGATGTTGAGGTACCGGTGACTGCATGGTTAGAGGTGGACCCCCCTGGTGGCAGGGGTTGCTGCGGTGCACTCAGCACTGACAATGCCTGGAAACCACCCCAAGTGTGTGTGGGCGCTTGCAGCTGCCCCTAAAAAGGGAGGTTTGTGGAAACCTTTATTGTGGAGCACAAAGGAGTCACACTGGGCTCTGTTGGTGGCACAGCTGAACACAATGAGGGCTCAGTTTAGGGGTTTAGGGAGTGCTTGATCCACACCAGGATATTGGGATGTACAGTGATGGGGAAACTGAGCATTTGGGGTTATCCTGTCCATCTCCCCCTTCTCCATCATTCTTCCTTCTCGCAGGACATGTTGTCCTGGAGAGGGGGGTGCAGGGTGTGCTGGAATGTCCTTGAGGATAAAGGCCAACCTCTGACTATGAACGTTTATTTGGAGACGTTCCTTTAGCCTTCTCATTTCCCTCTTACACATGCACACACACGTACACATACTTGCACACACACAGCATTAGTAGATGTTCGAATGAATGGCTAAAGTAATGGGACATTTTTGGCTTAGAGCAATCAAAGGTGTTTAGGTTATTTTTCAGTTTCAAGGAAAAGAACAACCTAGTCCTTGATATTAAAAGACAGCTACAACACAGCGAGAGTTGTTGTTCGTAATACTCTTCCGTTTCCTTACAAAGGAGTTTCGATAGCTACCACCTTCAAGTAGTCCAATTTTCCAAGTAGACCAACAACATATAGTCCTAACCATGCAATACAGTGGACTTAAATATTTATAAAATTGTCTAATATCTTCTTCCTTCTAATGTGCCTACAACCCTCCCCCACTGCCATTTTGTTTCTTACTAAAGAATGTTTCATATCATGAAAACTTCCCCTTGTATGAAAAGTAGTAAATAATAATAATAATAATGATAAATCATAATGAGTTGGAAAAATAAATGGGCTGAGTTAGGAATTATTTTTCCATTTTCACATTATTAGAAATTTCAGATTATATGAGGATGATTGATATCATCTATTAATAAAATAATATGTATGAAGTACAGTCAATATGTTTAGGCTTGATAATCTCTTATAGGCATGCCTAATTAGTATTTTCTACTTACATTTCTTAATAGGAAATAAAAATAGAATTCTCCAGCATTCTGAAAATCATATTAATTTGTAACACATGATGGCACACAACAAAAGGGAATTTTAAGTCTTCATTAATGACCTGGAAGAAAGAATAAACAGCAGGCTCATTAAATTCTCCACTGATATTCAATTAGAAAGTTTTCCCACACTGGGGAGACCATTGAAATTGTAAAAATAGACCTAGAGAGTTTGCATTGGTGTCAACAAGAGTCAAACTAATGGGATTTAACCTGTTCAGTGACAAGCTAATGTATCTGGAGGAGATAAAATGACTGTGACAATAACATGCTTGGGAGGTTGTGTTACCAAAGAAAGCTAAAAATACAGGTAAAAACGCAGAGTCAATACAGGTAAGTGTAAATATTCAATGTAATGTAATGAGACTCTCATCCATGTTAATCACAACACATGAAATTTACAAGGGAGAGGGTCTCACTCAGTACAGGAATTTAAGTGTTAGTCTGTTGTGCACACTCATCAGAATCCTACTTAGGTTACTCAGTGGTTAAGAACTTGGAGTCTGCAGTCAGCCATCCATTTATGCCCAAGTTAATCTACTTCTCTACAGTTCATGTCCCTAAGTTATAAAATAAAGATAATTTCTCTGCTCACAGGACTAGAGAAGATAATCCCAGCTCGGGAGCCTAGCTCAGTGCCTGGCTCTCAGAGAATAATCCTCGTTGGAAATTCTAAGTATTCTTGTTACTGTTCCATCAACCTTCTGCTGGTTCTGCCTGACTTGATCAACATTCTATCTACTATTGAGTGATCTTACAAACAAAGGTGAACCTGTTACATTTTGACTTAAAACATTCTACTGGCTGCATGAAGTCAGTGGACCAAAGTTGTGGTCACTTGTGTGACACGTGGCTCTTCCAGTCTTCCAGCACCAACCCTTCTCTGTATCTCCAGCTGTTTCCTTTATATGCTCTATCTTGCAGTTCATGCAGGCATTTATTGCACTAAGTGCCCCAAATCTTTACACCAACTTGTTCACTGGTCCTGATATGAGAGAAAAGAGATCTTTGTTGGTTATAATTATGAATTGAATTAATTTAAAAATCTGTGATTTTTCTTCTACTAATAGCCTGACAGATGAGGGTGAATTTCTTGGCTATCAGAAGACATGGCATCGCTTTATTCCTCCCAGCCTAGCCGCAGAGTCATTTTAGTATTATTTTCCCTCACTGGCAGGTGGGCTTGTGTCATCGCTGAGGAACATTCTTAGAAAATGAAAGTAGTAGATAACGATGTAAAATGAAATAATTAGCAAAAAAAGTAAAAGAAATAAATCAAGAGAAAATAAAAAATAAAGAAAATGAAACTTGTGTATAATAAGCAGCAAGGAAACTTCCCTGGACTCTGCCCCATGTAGACATTATCTTTATTATTTTGAACAGCGAACAAACCTACCAAAATGAACAAAAATGTAAGAAAAGAAAAAGTTTAATGAAACGCAATAAAACTTTTTTTTTTTTAGAAATTCAGAATAAATTCATACAGAAGAGAGACCAAAAACAAAATCAAAACAAATATGCCCCCTTTTCTGGAGCGAGGCACTGTCTCTAACTTCCAAAGCTGCAAAACCACCCTTGGCTAGTCTCACAAGTCACAAAGCAACCAACAGCAGCCTGCCTTTATTTAAAACTTTGATTTTTTTCATTGTGCAATTTGGCATTAATTTTGATTTAAAAAGAAATCAAACTTTGCATTGAAAAATTATTTATTTTAATGACTGAGTTTTTTGGTGTCCTTTGGAATGTTGTGCCTGAAACATGAGCCTTAGTCACCTCACTCGAATGCCAGCGTTGGAAAAAAAGTCCATCTGTCTGTCTATTCACCCATCCATCCATCTTTGCAATATATGCAATTTATGCCTGTAGCTATCCTTGTGAATATATTTGTGGCAATCTGAATAGAGACAAACACACACACTTGCACCCACTGACCATCTTGGTTTTCACTGACACTGAAGGAACGGATTATATAAACTGTTTTATCCTTAATTTCTCACTGAGAAATATGTTATCTCCACCTTTCACGTAAGCTTTCACGTACAAACTGCTTTCATTTGGAGCGCTGTAAAGTCTCCAGGGTTGACAAGCTCTGCTTTCTGTAGCCCGTGCCTTGTGGGTGGACTCTGAAGTGTTTGCAGTTCTTTGTCAGTCAAAAAAAAAAAAAAAAAGATGGTGCAGCGGACACATTCTGAGCACGAAAATCGCTAGGAGTGCCCAGTAGGGGACCTCAGGGTAAAGACACAGCCGTATCTGTCTTCACCCACTACTGCTTTTTTAAGCTGTCAAAAATGCTGCAATCGTGCCTGTTGGGACAAATGGATGGACCTTGGTGGGCATGTGCTAGATGAAATAAATTCAAAAAGGGAAAGACAGATATGCTAATCACAGTTATCAGTGGAATATCAATAACCAACAAGCACAGGCAGGCAGCTCTCACACACCGAGAAATACGCTGCTGCTTTGGAAGGAACAGGGCAGACGGGAGGGGAGAGGGAAGGAGAGAGGGTGTTCACATGGGAGGCTTGATGGAGGGGGAGTGGAGCCTCTGCACATATGGAGGAGTCAAAACATGTCCCCAGTGTTACACAGGCGGGCAAACAACTGACAGATTAATATTTTGGAGTTTGCAATTCTGTATTTGATGTTACCAAGTTGCTTCTGATAAACAGTTTACATTCCCACTGGTAGTGTAGGAAAATACATGTCCCCCCCCCTTTTCAAACACGCTAGGTATTAACCTATGAAATTTTTGCTGATTAAGGCCTGAAAAATACTATCATTTGACTTCCATGTTTGAGAAATGCAAGTGAATTACAGTGTGTTTTCACACGCTTATGGGCCAATCATTATTTTCCGGAAACTGTTCATACCCTCTGTCCATTTTTCTACTGTTTGTTCTACTGTCCCCGATTAGTTAGAGTGGACCCTTTGGAATGAATGTTGCAATGACCCGCGTGTTCTGTTCTTCCCAGTTTGCTATTTTAAATTTTATTTTGTGTAGATCCTTTTTTCCATTCAGAGGTTTTTAGTCATCAAATTTAACAATCTTTTATGGAGTCTGGATTTTGTATCTTTCAGACTCAGTAAGTTTTTTAATTAAAGAAACTTCATGATTCTTGGCCTCAAGCAATCAATTACAAAAAAGCAATTCAAAAATGAATAGGTTTTGAACAGGAAAAAGAATGCTCCCCTTCTCACTTTGACCCCCTCATCTCAGGAGTTACTGTTGCTTACTGTTTCCTACTTTGTAAATTAGGAACAACCATGTACCTGTCCAACAAGAGACACGCACAGATCCACGTATGTAGAAATATTTGACATGTCACAATTACGTCAACTTTATGTAAGCACCCGATCGTTACAGTTTTTCAATTCTTATTTTCTTTCCCTTATTCTCTTAGGCAAATCTTTTCACCTTTGGTCCAAGAATTTTCTTGTCTCTGATGTCTGAAATCTCTCCCAGCATGCACCTTATGCAAACCAGCGCTAATCACCTAGCTAACAACACCTCCTCTTGTTTGGTTTTTGAGGTCAGTGCAGTTTTTTGGCTTTTCTTTCATGCTTTATAACTCTTTCCTCTATCAACTTTCTGCATTTCTGCACCTACTGAATAGTGTGTCAGCAAAGACCTAATACCTCTTCTACCTAGCAAGGTTTCTTCCCTTTCCCCTGAGTGGGTGTGTCGGCTTGAAGTCATCTGAGTATTTGTGTCACCTACTGAGCTGCTGCTCCTATGGTTGAGGTTAGCAATATCCATCTAGAAATAATTTTAGAATTCATGGGCGGGGATTCTGGCCACAATGTGTCAAAAGCCATTGAGATTCCTGAGGACAGTTTATGATGAGAAAGTTATTCCTGTCAACCTTCTAGCATCATGGACCGTTCCACTGATGCATGGAGGCTGGGAGTGGAGGCATCTGGGTATGGAAAGTGAGTGTAAGATTGCTCTATGAAAAACGCATGCTTCCTTCTCCCGTACATCTACCTCTCTTTCCTCCCTTCTTTCCTTTCCATAATCCCTCATAGAATTACAGAGAGCGATAAAAAAAACAAAAACCCATAAACACAAGAGCAGTATAAGTTGACTGGGAAATCTGTAATCCATAGTTCAACAACACAATTGATTTGGGGAAAAATTTTAAATATGCATAAATTGCCCAGCCTCATGCATAACCATTTGATTGCAGACCGAATGACATTTTTGATGAGTGAATATTAAAGAATGTTTAATTCATTTATTTTATTATCTATGCATTTCCAGAGGGAATAGGGCAATGAGAAGAGAAACAGCTAATTAAATGTCTTGGTGAACTGGCAAGTAGCTGAGACTTGTTTACAAGATTGGTATTCTGCATAATTAGATGCAGAATTGCAAGTTGAGGAGGATAAAATCCCCAATGCTTAGGATTCTAATTTTCCTCCTTGGGAGTAAACCTGGTGATACCTACTAGTATCACTAGTGGTGGAAAATAAACAGGGCTGATTTCTAGCCAGAACATGCAGGCTACCCTTGCTTGACTTCTGTCCATTAGGTGTTAGCTACAGAAGCAGCTCAGTCTTTTACTGTTGGCAAAAGCATTGTGAAGTTGAATGACTCAGTGGCTTATGAAGAGAGTGAACCTATGGTTACAAAGGGTATCTGAATTTCTCAGAAGAAAGCCCTTTTGTGGCTGCTAATCCCAAACAAATGTCTGTCCTATGACCCAGCCAGTTTATACTCACAGGTACATTGCTAAGAGGAAATTGCTTATTCCCATCAGACCACATAGCCAAGGAGGTTCACGCAACTTCATTCAAAATAGCACCCACTTGGAGACATTGTGCATGGAAAACAAATTGCGGCATGTTTGTGTGATGGAACACTCCCAGCAATGAAAGAGGAAGCAGTGTTGATGGATCCAGTGCCAGGTCTAACTCCCACCCTTCCCAGGAAATGAAAGAAGCCAGATGCAGATACACGCAGTACAGGCCATTCAGGAGAGGTCAGGCCAGCAGTGGGGGCGGAAGTTGGATGGGTGGTTGCTCTGTGCAGTGTGGGGAGGAGGGGTGCTGGGAATGTTCTCCATCTCCATCTTGGTGGTGATCACACCATCCGTGCATTGGCAAAGCTTCTTTAAACAGGATATTCTGTGTGTGTATACCTCAGCAATGAAGAATAAGTAAGTAAATCCAGAGAGAAAAATGCTACCAGGGAAGCTCTTTTTCTTGCTATCATGTACATGGTCCCCAGTGAATTCATAGATTTGTATATCCACTCATGTGGCACCTGGCTAAAGCTATGAACGGAGGCCCGTGACTGAGAGCTAAGTGATACCGTGGTGCCCAGGGCTCAGAGCCTCCTTTTTTTCTCATGTATCTTCCTTTCTCTCCGGGGCTACTCCATGGCTTAGGAACAGCTGTTACTACAGGGGGCATATGGAATGTGGAAGCAGGTTGAGAGATGGAACTTCAGATAAGAGGAAGACCTATCTCTCTAGCCCCCTCTGGTATACTAGAGGGTGGGTGAGAGCACATCTCTCACCTGTAACCCAGCTTCCTAAACTCTTGAGTGTCCCCAGAGACATATGACCTATTAGTAATGGCTGTTGCCTCCAAAGGTAAATTCTCCTGTTATTGAGCATCCCCACATCTTCCCTGCTGCATGTCATGTACACTTTGCTCCTTCCTCATTACATCATTGTGACATTTCTTTGCTGGGATATATGAGTGACATCACAACTTCAATAAAGTTGGACCTAGACATGTTTCCCAGGATCCCCATTCTTTGGGCTAGCCTCACAGATCACTGTCAGTCTCTTCCATCTCAATTTCTTCTTCATTCCACACACGGCTCCTAACAGAGGCAGGGGCTGGGGGAGAAGGGAGTCTCATAATCTTATTCCTGAGGGGACTCGGAACATAGACATAATATAAATTGTGATGAGAGATGTGGGGCACTATAAATGGATAAGAGCTATGCCCTAGATAAGGGAATACCTTTATCTATTCTCACCCATCTCTGGCACACTGGAGATGGTTCCTGGCAAATTCTCTTATCTGTGAGGGTGGGCCCCTAACCTCCTATGATTGACCCACCAGTGAGACATTCCCCTGAAAGATAAAGGTGTTTACCCCCACAGGTGTTTTTCTGCCAGATAATGAATCCCCCATCCTCCTACCACATAATGCTCCATACCATGGGATCCTGGTTTTTGCCTTCTTTAATACCGCATTGCAACCATTCCTTTCCCAACTATTTATGGGGCTGGAAAACTCTAATAAATGACTCAGCACATGCTCACTGAGTCCTGGTCCAGGTCTCAGACTGTCTCAATCTTAACCATCCATTCTCTTCTTCCCACCCACGATTCCCAACAGAGAGGTTTCCTGCCAAGAGGAGTAAAGTGCCCTCAACCAAGTGGGATGCAAGAAAGTTCTATCATCCAAGAGAGGGTGCAGGAGAGCTCCATCAGCAAGAGGGGTGGAGGGGCAGCATGACATGAGAAGAGCTGAGTCCTTGGAAGGGCCTGGCCTCTCTAAAGAACTGTCTGTATTTTCCTTCTGCACTAGAAGTACTCCCCAATGTTCAGTCTTGAGCCCCCCATTTTTCCTCTCTCAGAATTGATTGGGTTGGACGACTGAAGTTTATCTACAGTGAGCAAAGCCATTTTTATATTCATACTCATGGTCCTTATGAAATTTGGTTTTCAAAAAATTGGCTCAATAGCCTATCTCGTCAGGATTCTAACAGCAAGGACCTTGCAGCCTGAGTTTTCTTTGAAACCTCATGACCGACTGCTGCTACTCCCTCCAGTGCACTATTTTCTTTGAGTGAAAGAGTGAAATAAAAATACAGTTTGGGAAAACAGCAAAAACAATGTTCCTAATTGCAGATAGTCTCGTGCTCAGAGATCCAGCAGTCTTTGGCTTGTCTTCCAGAGCCGTCGGGTGTGGGATCGCCCTGGCTGCTTGGGTGAACGTCCTCTGTGTGCCGTTTGTGCTGGGAGTCAATAACTTGTTTACACGTTTCTGTCTTTTGATTCTGGCCCCATAAATAGACTCAACTAGAGACGTGGGCAGCGTTTGGCCTTCATGGAAAGCCTGATGAGGCAGCCCAGCACTGAGGGATGCCCATGCCCGAAAGGCTTTGGATTTCAAAATACTGAGCAGGCAGCAAGCACATGGTGATGAACCTTACATGTGAGGGTGTTCGGAGGCATGGCTGAGCGCTGAGAGGGGATGCGTGCTTTTGTGTCAACCTAAAAGTCTCCTTTTGCGTGGTCATGTGTGAACGCTTCGCGTGAGCAGCCTCTTTCTCTATCTCAACGTTATTGAGATAACGTTGGTGTCGTGACCAAGAGCTTTGTTTTGTATTCTTCCTGGAGCACAGCGCTGTGACAGGACACACCCAAATCACGCTGCCCCTGCCGCTTCCGGGCGTCCGGACGTTTGGAGGGGAAGTGGGCCTGCTTGAGAGCGTCGCGGCCTCTATGTAGTCCACTGTGTGTTGCCTGTGCGTTGCCTGCGTGAGACTTCCCACACCGTCAAAAGGTTGTCAGCAAGTTGGGAGACACAGACGTTGAGAGAGCGAATGTACTGAGTTCTGTCAGATTCGTCAAGTCTTTGTTTCCTAGACTTTGTAGGAAGGAAAGCTTGGTTGTGCGAGTGGGGAGAAAGCTCTGCACTTCAAAGGGATGGATAGAAGCGTGTCTTGTCCTACAGCTAGTAGCCGGGTTGTGTTTACAGTGTTTCGAGCATCTCTCCCTGCACCTCACAGTATTTCCGTCTGCTTGCTGTTGTCACTGGCCTTCTCCACAGCGGGTGGTGCTAAAGAATCGCTGATCATCTGTAACCCACTGAATACACTTAGAGTTTCTGTATTTCACATGTACCATTCTACTTGCACACTGTCCATTAACATGAGTTTCTTTGTGGATGTGATGGGGGGAAGTTCAAGACAGAGAGACAGGGCTAGCTATCAGATACCAATGTGGAACTCAATGCATGAAGAAGACTTTTGTTTGGCATGACCCTGGTGATGCCATTCAGTGATTGGCAATCCAGAAGGGATGAATCTAAAAATAAAATCTTTGCTTTTTAGGGGAGGTGTGGGAAGATGGCGACATTGGAGTCTGTTTTGTCCCTCAGTGAAGAGTCATGCTGTGACATCAGCGTCCTCAGGAGAATGCTGCTTTACATTCATGGTTCTGAATCCTCACCACACATGTAGGCCTCCTGTGAACTCCCAACTCCTGATGCCTTGTCTGCCACACTTGAATTGGTCTGCCGTGTTGCCAAAGCACCAGGGCATGTAAAACTCAAACTCCTCAAACTCCAGTGAAAAGTAACAAGATTCACGGAATATTTAGAGGGTGGATTGTCTCCGTTCTCACATCCAGACACGTGTGTGCGCACACACACATCATAACCCTCATCATTTCAGCTTATTTTTTTTTACTACAAACACGGCCATGCTATTAATTTTAACAGAATGCAAATGATGTTAAAGATAATGGTTAATTGAGTGCTTAATTGGGCACTTCCTCTGTGCTTTTCTCCACACTTCATATGGTTTAGCTCACTGAGTTCTCACAGAAACCTGATGAGATAGTTGCTGGTCTTATGTTTATCTTTCAGATGAAGGAGCTGAGCCACAGGGAGTTTGTCCCCTGGAATCTCGTATGTGGACCAGGGCCACATGACTTCAGAGCTGGCCCCACAGCCACCAGGATAGCTAGTCCAGTTTCCTCCCTTTGTCCAAATCTCTCATTTGGGGGGGGGGATTCAATTAGTAGATGAATAAGAACTTGTAGGCAGAAAATGCGGGACTTAAGATCTGCATGGAAATCAGGAACTTTTCCACAAGTCACAGAGAAGGATTTGACCTCAACAGGATAGAACGTAACTATTACCTTCCTGGATCTTGAAATATATTTTGAGTCTCTCAGAGTGGAGCACTGAACGTAGAGTTGATCTGAACAAAGGCTTATGGTTCAGATGGTTTTAGAAACTATGAGATAATGGATTATTTAATGCCCTTTTCATGATAAACTGATTGTTGTCATCATTTCTATGCTCAAAGTTCTGTGGACCTTTGAGGAAAGGGAAGCTAATAATCAAAGTAACATCCACCCCATTTCTCTGACACAGTAGTTTCCAAGCTCTCATTGTTTCATCCTGCTTGTAAGTTGCCACTATCTCTGGCTGTTTGGTAATAAAGAAAAGGATGCAAGAATAATGTCACTAGCATGGGACACTTTACTTTGCTACATATGACGCTCTGCCTACTTACCTTCTCCTCTGTGCTGCTCCGTTGTATCACTTTTACAAGGAGTAGGAAATACTCCCCAGGTGTTTCTTTTCGTGACTTTTCTGTGATGTGCAGAAGGGCCAAGCACGTGTGACTTATTTCATATCATCTTTTTATCACCCTGATGTTAGAAGAAAAATCACCCAGCAGCACTCATTCTTAGGAAGGATTGAGAATTTATGCTCCATTCTCAAAAGCTGGTGTCCACTGTTTTTGAATACCCATATGAGCCAATGGTGTGCCGAATGCATTGTCTACCACATTTGTTGTGGGCCAAGACTGCAAAGGTCAGTGGTCAACAAACCCTTCCTATGGAGGAGCAGAGAGTAAATAATTTAGGCCTGTGTGCCATACAGTATCAAGGGCAACTGCTCATCAAGTCTGTTAGAGCATAAAGAGCAGGTGGCCGCACAGGAGCAAGTGAGCATGGCAGGGTTCCAGTCAACCTTTGTTTATGAGAAAAGAAAATGGTCTGAATTTTGCCCCTAGGATGCTAGTCTGTTCTCCACTGCTGTGAAATCATACAACATGGGTTATAAATTTGGCGTCACTATTCAGAGAATGCCTTCCACCCTGCGTGTATGTGTGTGTGTGCACCTCAAAGCTATCAGATAACAATCTCTGATTAACAATCATCAGATTGTGAAAACAAACACAGCTGGGAAAATCCCATTGGTCTGTTGGCTTTATCCCCAGTGACCTCAGCCACCTTGCTAGATCTTGTTTACCTGGATTTGCTCTAACCTCAGAAACTGGGGAGAAAGTCTGACTAGAAACTTAGACCTAAGTGAAGCTTGGGTGCAGGCCGATGTCCAACAGCGTGATGCTTGAAGTGCTTAAAACAAGGAAGCCTCGTCTGTGTGCTGAGCAACATTACAACACCAAGACATGGACTCACCCCCATGCCCATCAGCGGATGACTGCAGAAAGAAATTACAGAATGCAGGCTCAGTGCAGAATACTAGAACTACTGCTATGTGCTGCTGTTAGAAAGATGAACTCGTACCTTTCGTGACAAGGTGGGTGGGACTTTAGAGGATGATACTAAGTGAAATAGATCAGAAAGTGAAAGACAGCAGCAGTTTCACTCATAACCAGAGAAAATAAGCAGACAGCATGCAATGAAATGAATAATTATTATTAAAAGATGATGGTTCCCAATATTATAATATTACTATATTATTAAAATATAATAATAAATTGCATTAATAATAATTATTATTATTATTAAAAGATGATGGTGCCCAGAGGGGAAGGATAAGGTTGAGGAGGTCACTGTGATTCTAGAAACTTGGTGGTGGATGTGGTGTCTAGAATAGCATCCAGAGCTATGATGCTGTACTCTCAAAATGCTGTGGTTCTGCAAACAAATGGTAAATCAATCCAATTTGGGGGGAAAAGCAGGGAAGGCAGGTAATTTCCAAGCTCCTTCCATCTATAAGACCATCAGTTCAGCCAGCATATAACAAGACCAGTGACCACACTCAAGAACATCATGATGGAAAGCTTGGTGTTACTGCGCACCCCGTGGCTTTTCCTCATGTAAACCTTATTGATGCATCTGAGGTAAAACGCTCTTCAGGCCACTGGGCTATACTTTTCCCCAAGTTACTCCACAAGCACATGGTGGGGTTGGTCTTCAGAGTTGCCTGTGTGCTTTTGAGCTGGAAGCTGCCGCTGCCTATGGTGCTGGGACCTTGAGATCTACAGCAGCTCGATGGGACTGAGCCTGACAGGGTGCCTGACAAGGACATGCTCTTAATGTCTTTGTTTTTTTAAAAAAATACAATTTTATTGATGAGCCATTTGTTCCCCTATCTGTGTACTCTTGGGGAGACTGCCTCACACCTCACCATGCACATGTACTCCCTCCCCCAGCACTCCTGGCCCATCCCACCATCCCTTCCTCTCTGCATGTCTCGCCATAAAACCACTTTCTTAATCATTACGCTATTATCCCAAATTCCCTTTTGGCCATTGATTGAGCTATAAATGAATGAGAAATAAGCATCTAGTTTCTGTGCCTTTCATGGTGTAAATATTTATCTGTCTCAGCAGCTGGCATCATATTAACATAGAGGGGTCATCTTGTATACAACAGTCACAAGTCTCAATGACAGGCTTATACAACAGTGGTCTGGGTAGGCTGTGCCACGTAACCAGGTGTGTTGTAGACTGTAGCATCAAGGGTTGTATGATGACACTCTGCTGCCACACACTTAGAAAATTGCCTAGTGATGTATTTCTCAGAACGTACCCCCCCTGTGACACCTATATAGTAATGCAGGGTAACATCCACTCAATTGTACAGTGTACAGTTAACCCAGGTCTCTGCTGAACTTCACTAAAGACAACATAAGAAAAGAACGCAACATAAGAAAAGAACGCAACATAAGTGCACCTGATGTTTTTTATATATCTTCATTTATCTTCCATTCATTGAAGACCGAGTCAAATGATAAAAATATAACCTTAACTTTACTTTTCTAAAGGTAGGTACCAGAAGCACTTTTTTAAAAATGGTGGAAAGGATAGAATGGGGTGGTGCATTAAAAAATCCAATATGCTTACAGTCTTAGGATCGATTTTATCATTTCACAAAGGTTGGGGATCTCTACTTTGGCATATGGTTGCAGCCGAAGAGTTTGACTTTCTACTGTGTTGTAAGCCTCATATCAACAAATTCGATAATTAAATTGAAAGCTGGAATCACTAATCAACAAAATGAGGTTAGCACTAGGAAATTTGTGTGGGAGCCTATTAGAACATAGCCTGTGGGATAACATTTAATCAACATTCAACTGTGGGATGTAGCCCCAGCAAAACAGCTCATTGAGGTGACTTCACTTCTAGTGCCATGGTTGGTCAAGGTTTCAGGAACAAAAGAGCTTCTATTAAAAGTATGTGACAAAAGAGCTTCTATTAAAAAAAGAAAGAAACTTGTATGAACATGAGGTATTTTCATGAGATATTTTTCCCACCCATATTTTATTGATTTTTATTTACATAGCTCTATAATTTGAGGAGTACTTCACCCTTCTGTACATGTACATGCCTCATTCAACCTCCACTGATGCGCCAGTGGCTCAGTGCTGTTATTTTGCCCTCCCCACCTCCTTGCAATAACATCTGACTTTAGATCAAGTATTTAATAAAATACTAGTAGGAGAAATGAATTGGAAAATGAAGTATCTGTGAATTGGAATTTCTTCCGTTCAGTCTCACATTTATCCCTGTCTGGGGCGAATGATGTGTACACTCAGCCTTCACTCCTAACAGGCCACGTGGAAGGACACCTGTCTTTCCACACTCAGCAAATGGCCAGGTGGGCTGGTGCGTAGGCAGTGGTGATGCTGGTACAGGTTAGTGCAGCAAACTTACTCACTGTCAGGTGAACAGCGAGAATGACTTGACTTGTCCTGGTAGCCTTGAGCCTAGCAGAAAACCTGATGCCCTAGCCTGTTGCCCCTCTTAGCCTCCAACTAGAGAGCTTCTGCATCTAGAACTCCATCACCACATTTTATCAGAACATCATTGTCTACTGCTTCTAACTCATGATTATTATTTTCAAAGTTTCCATTCATCACTTATGCCAAAGTTTTTATTGAAATTTGGTAATTAATTTCCATTTTCCATGAGATAAATTAATTTTTACCAATTTATGAAACATTTGCACTTTAAATATGCTATATATATGTATCATTTTACTGAGGTATAGTCAGCATAACATGTTAGTTTTAGCTGTGCAGCCTTATGGTTCTGTATATGTATATGCTGCTGAGTGACCACTGCAATAAATATAGCATGCATCTATGAAAACATGTTGTTACACATTCTTGTGATAAGAAAATTTAAGATCTACATATTTTCCTAAGCTTACAGTGGGATTAGGTTCTGATAAACCCATCAGAAGTTAAAAATAACTTAAGTTGTAGATGCAGTTAACACACCTAAATTTCAAACAGCATAGTTGACCCTGACCTACCTTAATGGTGTTCAGAACACTTACATTAACCTGTGGTTAGGCAAAATCATGTATGCAAATGTGATTTTATGATAAGATATTGAGTATCTCATGTAATTTATTGATTATTGAACTTAAAGTAGAAAACAGTCAGGAGACTATTGGGTTTGGAAACATCTGTACTCTGTAACTTTCAAATATACAAGACAATAATATTGAGTATTGTCACCATGCTGTATATGACATGCCTAGGACGTTTTTATGACTTAAGCATATACCTTTAGACTACATTCAGGTTTTATTTTATTTTTAGATTCCACATACAATTGGAGTATTTGTCTCCTATAAGATAGTATTTGTCTTTCCAATCTGCTTTAAGGGATTTAAAAACCAGTAAGATTTTGTATTTTAAAGATATTTTCCATTTTAGAATATTCAATTTCAAGTCTTCTTTATCATATACTTATGATATTTTTTCAAAGGAAAGCAGAAAAAAACTGCTAAAGGTGAATTAGTATACAGAAAGATGAGTAGAAAATCAATAAATAAATAAGTCTAAGATTTAGTTAATGGGGAAAAACATAATGATTACCAAGTCTAATTTAGGTAAAGTAAGAGAAAGTATAAATTTATAAAATAAGCAATACATTAGATAAAAGTTAAATAATTTTAAGAATAATCGATTAATTATATTTTTAAAAAAATTATATCAGGTAGACAAAAACATGTGAACATGAAAAATTATAGAAAAGAATCCAGAAGAGAAAGAATACTTGAGTGGGCCATTGCCTTACAGACAAAATACTAAGTAGAAAAAGTTGACAAAGAACTGTTTTCTCATGGTATCAACAGCAGTTCACAGTCAAAGTCCATGAAACATTTAAGGAAAGATGAATCCAAAAAAGGAGAGCTTTTAGTTGTTTTGTTGTTTCAGTTTCCTACTACTATTCCTTATTCACTTGTCTCTCTCTTGTTCCTCCCTCCCGTTTAACCTCAGGACCCTCACTGCAATTATTAATAATACTAGTTTTGGTATTTTATTTTGTCAAGTCTCCACTATGTAAATGCACAATATTTATTTTTGTCATATATTAATCCCTCAAACTCCTCCCATTTCGCTATAAATGACAACACTCCATCTTTCCTTATGGTCTATTTAAGAATCAGATATACAACCCTTTGGATAGATATGTCCTTCTTCCAAGAAACAGGGTCTTTCAACAAATGAGGCAGTAATGAACATGACCTTACAACTGTGCTGAATGTCCTGCAGATGCCTCTCCAATGTGTGTTTCATCTTTCTCTACCAACCTTTATTTCCCAGCAGATTGACCTCTGTATGCTGGATTACTTGGAGTTCCTGGCTTCTCATTGGGCTCAGTCAGTGGGAGATAATTATAGGAGATTTTAGGACAATAGATTAGTATGGTATTTGTTCCCCTAGTTATAGCATGCTGGTCTACTGGTTGGCAGTGTTGGCCAGCTTTTACTAAAGACCATGGCTCCTGTCAGGCATCCCTGTCCTCTAACTACTGATCTGGTAATATCTGGTAATATCACTTCCTCTTTTCTCACTGCTGTGCCATAGCAACAGTTTCACTTTTCACTATTTTTGAACTGCTCTAAGCCTTGACCACAACTTTGGAAGTAATGCTTTTAAACGCTCCAAAATTGCTTTTTGATGTATCATTGACTTTCTGCCAGAAACTTGACTGATAGGATAATTTTAAAAGTTAGTGATAATTTAAAAATGTATTATTATTGCTAATAATTGGGGGAAAATCCACCATGTGTCAAATATCTACAAACCTAATAAATAGGATAACAAAAAGAAAGAACATCAAATAGCAGCACAACTTATCAGAGGCTATAAAGTATTTGTAACATAATTAAAGACATGAAAAAATAGACAAAGTCAGAAAAAGAACAAGATACTGTAAAAGAAGAACATGTTTGAAAAGTAAAATTTCTTGCAGAATTTCTAGAAATATTTATGTGATAATAAGTAATGATTTTTCACATGAATTAAACACACAATTCCTAAAATTGGAAAAATACATAATCAAAATGAGGTAAGCAAAACTACTCTCCCATCCAGACATATGTAACAAAACGGCATGCTAATAAACAGAAAACATTTAAAAAGCAGCCAAGATTAAAAAGCCAGGATATCCATAAAACTATCAATAATACAGACTGTGAATTTTGCAGCAGCAATACTATATATCATAATATATCATATAGAGCTGGAATATCTTTAAAATAATAGAGAAATTAACTGCCATCTATAGTTTTATACCCAGCTGATATAGTATTCATAATTAAGGGGAAAATGAAGACTTAGGGAAAATGCTTTATTTCTCTCTAAAATATAAAGTTGACTTTAAAAAAGAAAATGTAACCACTAGAGAAATAGGCTCAATAATCTAAAATCTATTTATAAGATGACTGTGAGCTTCAGAAGGGTTTATAGGCAAAATTTACAAAGAGGAAAACAAAACAAAAAAGGCATAGACAAAGGATGAACAAATAATTGAAAGAAGAAAATTTCTTAATACCTAATAAGTCACATGTAAAGTTCCTCATTCTCATTATCAGGAAAATGAAAATTCAAATAATAATGAAAGATCAATTCCACCATTCAGATTAGAAAACATTATTCAAGTCTTTGAACATCAAATATTGGCAAGAGTTGAACGTAAAGGAACTGTAATGCAAAGGCACTGATAGTAGTCCATTCAATAGTTTACTTATTATGGGAAACATTTTTGCAATAGTCAATAAAGACACAAATATCCACATCAACAGGACAGTTCTATTTCTAGAAATCTTTGCAACTGTGTAGAAGACAACAAGCACAAGATAGTTTATAATTTATTGGTGATAAATTATAATTTATTGGTGCCTTGGCAATAAACTGACTTTGTCCCTCAACAGAATAATGGATAATGTACTATTCAGACAGTTGCTATCATATAGTAGTGAAGATGCACAAACTAGGTCTCATGTATTAGTATGAATAAATCTAAATAACAATGTTGAGGGACAGGAAGTGGCACACACTATTCATCATAGCATTTATGTAAAAATAAGAAACAGTGTAATTTGCTTCTGGATTTATACTTTTGTTATTAAAGTTAAAAACATACAGGAGAAGATGCATCTATTTCATGCACAAGGAGAAGGAATGAAGCAGGGACAGCTGTGTCTGAAACATTTGATACAAAAAGAGATGGAACAGATGCAAGACACTACTATCTATTTTGTCTTAGTAGCGGTACAAAGGTATTAAATGATCCTCAATACTTTTAACTGCATGCTTGGAATGTTTTATACTTCTAGACATAATAAAAACACTATGTTCTTATGAATCACCAAAATATTTTTCCTGGGGATGACATTCTTATGATTTTCCTTACACCTTTATGAAGAGTAGAAAGATAGCTAAATCTATTTCTAAGCAGTTTTACCATACGTAAAATTTATATGGCTTTCATTGGCATTCAGGGTTGTGTTTTAAACCTGCTTTGTGCCCTCTGGGATATAAGCAGGGTTGGACATGGTTAGCCTTGCATTTGAGGATGATCATTTGACAATAAATGTTCCCTGTGAGACTCTGCCACCTGCCTGCTACATAGCCCGTTAACTCACTTAAAGGAGGCCACGGGGTTGTCATGTTTCCACTTTCCCCCTGAGATAGTCCTTGCTGTTATTTATTCTGGCTGCTGGATTTCTAGCCCTTTCTTTTTCTATTGAAGTTTCTGCCCGGTGATGCTAATTTGAGAGAAAGAAATATAGAAGAAAATCCATCTGGAACTGAAAGAAATACATGAGTTCTTATAAAATCCTTTGCATAGATTAAAGTTAGAGATGTTGATTTAACTCAGCTCATTGAATTTCTATTTCTAAGTCTGTCCACACCAAAGAGCCTGTTCTGTGTGCATGTTGGCAATTTGAAATGACCTTGAAGACACTACTATATCCCAAAAGGAATGGGCAGTTTTTTTCCTGGGAACCTGTTGAATTTCAAAAAGGAGTATGAATAAAGACTTGATATTTACTTTAGGGAAATAAAATTATTCATATTTTTGTATGATTTTTAAAAAGCTTTACCACCACATTGTCTGACTGAAAAATTGCAACTCACAGACTTGTTCAGTTTCTAAAAACTCCTGGCAAGAAATAGGGAGGATAAAATTTAAATATAGCAATGATGGTGTATAGAATAGGCCATTAAGTACTTTTAAATCTCCTTGGAGGAAGAGGATGCAGATTTATAAAAGAAAATGGGCATCAATTAATTTCCTATCTGCTGATAAACTTGTTCAGAATAGCAAATGTTTGGTGTGCACCCATTATGTGCTAGGGATTGAGATAATCACAGGGGATGTGAAATCAAGTCAGACAAATCCTTGCTTTGGTCTATAGGTGGAGACAACACTTAACCAATTTCCCCCTCCACCCTAAAGTAGAACATTCTATTTGCTATGATTTGGTAAGTTGTTTTGGGCATCTAGAAATGCTTAAATTTTCCCATATAAATTAATAGTAATAACACTCTCAGACTCCTTCCCCTCAAATAACCTACCAAATCATACCAAATGTTCTACTTTCAGATAGCAAGGGAAGTATGTGACTGGGTTATTCTAATATGAAGTGAAATGTATTATAAAAGTTGGCCACTGGGGCACAGAAGAGGTACTCCAGATGGACAGAATATTGAGACAAAATATCAATTAGTTATACAAAAAAGTGGCTGACATAAGATTGTGAAAGACTTGGTGAAGAACATGACTAAGGGTTATAAGAAGGGGAATGTTATGGTGTTTGAAAGACAACCCATTTTTTTTCTCTTTTGACTAAGTTATAAATAGTGGCCCTTAAAGTGAGGTACTGAATACACTGAAACACTCTGCAAAATATTTGTGTTTACAGCAGCATTTATTTTCCTCCTTCCTGGTACCACAAGCAGAATATACAAAGTGGACAAAAAGAGGATAGAGGTAGCACAATATATTTTTTTGACCCTCAGCACTTACCTCATCCTTTTGGGTGAGCTTGGGCAGGAGACAGGTAGGTAGAGAGAGAGAGGTGGGGAAGGGAGGGTTGGATGGATGGATGGATGGATGGATGTATGGATGGGTGGATGAATGGAAGGAAGTCATAGAAGACAGGAGCTTTGTACAAACACACATGCCCATATCTGTACCTATCTAGAAAGCTTGTTGGATTGAATCATTAATTAGCAAACATAAACTGAATTGTTATTTACTTTGGTGCTTGGAGGGAAAATGAGTTGCTTGATTTGCTAGGTCCTTTCATCCAATTTAGATGCTTCATGACATTGAGAATTGGGAAGCACTAGATCTATAGGCTGATATATCAGCATAAATGAGGGGTGGACTTCCCCCTCCACCATAAACTTGAATGTGTGTTGGAATTCCCTAAAGAAAAATACACTTGTTGTAAGTATTGATCACTCTTAGTGCCAACTATTTCTAATGGTTAAGCTTATTGCTTTCAAACTTGGGTGAGCTTGGGAGGGAGAGAGGGAGGGAGAGAGGGAGGGAGAGGAGATGGGAGGAGTGACTGGATGGATGGGTGGCTGGTGCTGTGTCTTGGTGCTTGAGGTAGGTTGGGAACATCCACCAAGGTGCTGGTACTTCACTCTCATTCACCTTAATTGAACTAGCTTTCAGTGACTTCTCTGCACTCTTGACCCCAGTGGGAACAAAACCACTTATTTTTCACACAAAGGTGATTTTGCTAAACACATTAATTATTAGATGTCTTGACAGTGATATATATACCTATAAGATCTTTTGCTTCCACAGGGTAAAAAATTCTCTCACTTCCCACACTTTGTCTTCTTCATCCTTAATATAATATGTTCTGTCCTGGATCTTCATTTTTCTTTCTCTCCAAATGACATTCACTAGTGGACGAAACTTAATTACTTTGGTGAAAACAGTACATTAAGTTCCTTGGAAAACTGAGCTGTGTATTTACCCTCAACCTGGTTTTGCTTTCCACGTGCTTTTAAAGGGGGCATCTCATAAAATGAAATCTCCAGAGGTTGGAAGGTCTTAAAAGTAATGGGAAGACTTTGGTATAAGTGAAACTAATCTAAAAGTAAGAATTCCTTCCTTCCTTCCTTCCTTCTTTCCTTCCTTCCTTCCTTCTTTCCTTCCTTCCTTCTTTCCTTCCTTCCTTCCTTCTTTCCTTCCTTCCTCCCTTTTTTTCTTCCTCCCTCCCTTCCTCCTCTTCCTCAGCTAGAGCCTGCTCCCACAAAGTAAAAGGATACTCAAAAGAAGAAACTCATCCAACCAGTAAGGAAATCTTTTCCTGTAGTTTCAAGACCCAGTCAGGAGACAGAAACCACATCAGTGATTTTTAAAGGGGAGCATTTAACATAAACAGTCATGGACCGGTCACTGGGTTGCTGAACAGGCTGTTAGACAAAGCACTGACGTGCTGGCATGGTGACGAGTGCAGGGACCAGCTCCTGCTCCTGAGGTAGCAGAGTTTGGGATTCTAAAGCACTTGAAGCTTGAAGAAAGAGGGACCCATGGGTCCCTGGTCCCTGG
This sequence comes from Uropsilus gracilis, assembly GCA_004024945.1. Lineage (NCBI taxonomy): Eukaryota > Metazoa > Chordata > Mammalia > Eulipotyphla > Talpidae > Uropsilus > Uropsilus gracilis. Next base: position 156,690 of record PVHY01000020.1, read on the forward strand.
CAAAGGCCCATTGCTGGATGGGAACTCATGTCTCAGGGTGATGGGCAGGGGGATGCCGTGTGGCTGGATCTCCCTAGATTGGGGAAAAAGGTGAAAATGGATTCAGCTGATACTCCAAGAAAGTCCCATTACTACCTGGGTAAAGCTGTAAGACTGGTGGGGTGATGGAAACAGGAATCAAACAGGAAGCAAATGGGAACTGACAGGAAGCACCAAGTCTCTGTCTCTGCTCTCCCGATGCAGTGTTCCTGGCCCCTGACAGTGAGAGCCTGATGGGGTTGGCTAGCAAAGCTAACTGCCTTATACGGAGTCTGGGGGGCCACATCACAGAGCTGCATATGGAAGGGCAGGCTCAGAGCTGGGCAGAGCAATGGAATAGCTGGGACGTAAGCTGCAGAAGCCACCCTGTCTGTAGCTGGAGTGACTATGAAATGCTGGCCCCATGGGAGGCTGCTCGTGTGACCAACACGTCACCCCATGATTTGTCACAACCCTAATGATTTGTCTGAGCCAAAATCCATTCCCCTTGCTAGGGATACAGAAATGAGTTCCTCATATTTTCTATGTAACCTAAGAGTTCTATTCGCCCTTCAGCAAATTAATTAAATTGGTTCAGTGCCCATATTTTTAATAAGCTGCTGTCACTGGCATTAAGGCTTAGATCCTGAGAACTGACATGTAACAAATTTGGGCTTCTGTTGTCTGTTTCATCTCAAAACCCAAGAAACATTTGTGAAAACTTGAAGAAAAAAAAATCTGGAGAAAATAGGTTTGGTGCCTTCCCCTTGCTCAAGCCATATGAATTTCAGAAACTGTTGAGATTTGGAGTCTTTGTCTTTATCCACCTAGAAAAGCCTGTTTGGTCAATGCAAACCTTAACAGGATAGTAGCATTCGGGAAGTAAGCCAGGTGGAAGTAAGCCAGGTGGAAGCACGCGCGCGCGCGCACACACACACACACACACACACACACACACCCCAGTAGTGTCCCTTCATGTAAGCTGCAACCAATTAGAAAATATGATAATGAGCAAAAAAAGAATGTGAAGAGTGTATGCATAGCACTGTTCCAAACTGAAATATCATCCAAAATGAAATGAGCATTATCAAATCAATTCATTAGCTCTATTCTCTGGGGTTCCTAAGCATCTTTTAGTTTTGTATTTTAGAGTCTGTGATTATCTGTAAAAGTTAATATATGCCCATTTTCTGGATCATATGTCCATCAGGGGTTGGCAAACTACAGGCCATGGGCCATGTCCAAGATGCTATTGGCTTTTTAAATAAAGTTTTATTAGAACACAGTCATGTATTCATTCCTATATGTATGATGTTTGGCTAATTTTGCACTGCAATGAGAGAATCTAGCAGTTACAACAGATAGAAGCTAGCAAGCTAGCAAGATAGAAAATAGCTGTCTTCCAGCCCTTACAGAAAAGCTTTGCTGATCCTGACCTTTATGATCACGTTGTACATAAATACACCCAGTCCATCTGCAGATAAGTGTTCCTGATCACAGAGGCATCTGAGGTGACTGTGTTTAACTCTTGGTGACTGATAAACTGATATGACAACTTTCTATTTGGAAGATTCTTAGATCAGAATGGAAAAACCATCTTCAGATCCCCCCCTCCCACCTCCCTCGTGAATTCTTGTTTAGTTGTGTTGATAGGGACAAGAATAAACTTATCTCTTGCACTCATAGTTTGTATTCGTAGTACTTTCATAGGGATAGGATTTGTTTTGTCAATAATCTGGTAAATGAAAGTGGTTTGCTGTACTGAAATCAGCATAGTAGAGATGAGTAATATGTTAGTTTAATTGTCATGTTTGCTGGTCCCTACTTTTGAGATTTTTTTATAGAGCAGAGTTTCTAATAAGTGAATCACAATTTGCCACTTGTTCTTCAAGCTTGGTCTGGTTGACCATTGTCTTCCCCTCATTCTCACCAGTACTCAGATGTGTATAATGTATGTATACATACACGTTTGCACACACAGAAGCTCCACATAATTTCTGTGTGGAAAGGGCAGGACAGTTAGTAGCCTACATTCATCCCTTCAGCCTACCTGTGGTCTGCATAGATATGTTATTAAATCTGACTCCCATACTTCTCACCTCAACACCCAACCAGAGGTTTTGAGAGGAGAAATTCAGCAGCTAACTAGGAGTCCTCCAGTATTTTTAAAATTAGGATACCCAATACAGAGAAATATCACAATATTATGTGATTTGTATGTTTCTAGGAAGAATCAGTCTTGGGGAAAAAAGAGTAAGAATCATCCATCAATAGTTAAAGCAATGCCTCAAGCCCTCCTAACCCCCCCCCCCAAATTTCTGAGTTATTTTGCCTGTGTAATTTTCTTTTAATGACTCCTTAGCAGGTAAGGGGAGAACAGAGAGACTGTTGCTACTAGAAGGGTATTCTCCCTCAATAGCTGACTATTACAAATAAAGCTGTAGGCAGCTTGCGCCAACATGAAATTATAATGTTAGTAGATAAAAATAGTTACCATAGTTACCTTTCTCCCACTGGAAAAAATCCAGCTGCCTACAGCTATCCCTTTTGGGGGTTCAGTAACAAAGCTCATAGGCTTTATCTGATGACTTCAGAAAGCACCAGAATGGCACCAGTAAAAATTAGTTTGGCGTTGTTATAATACTCTTGTCAGGGATGTTGCTATAGCGGGTATCCCTTTACCCGCTATTTTCTTCAAAGAACAAAAATATCTGTCTTAAAGCCTGTGAGCATTTGGTGATGAGTGGAAGGAACTGACAATACTGAATTCTAACTCCCGAAACCAGTGAACCTGTTATTTTATGAAAACCTCGGGCAGTGAAACTTCCCTTTCGTTTCATTGACAGCTTCTTTGAGATAAAAGTGACAAGGGGAAAACAGCTTGGCTTAAAATTGAGTTGTGATCATTTCTTCTCCATCCAAGAGTTCAGTAAGTAACAGCAACTGGAGGATCACAGGTGTTTTTCAAATGAGTTCAGCTCCTCAAAGATCCTTTAACAGAGTTACTGACAGCATACTATGTGTTTACTATTCCTCGGAGCTGGGGAAGGTGCTCATGTGAGGTCCCTCAGGGTATAATTGCTGCTGCCAGAGTAGTTTAACTTACCTTTTTTATATTTGGTGGATGGATTTGCATTTTTCATAAATAACGTCATGATTTTGTTTTGTCTAAGGACCTCACTTGCATTTGCATAGTACCAGGAACCTACAGATGGTAACAGGTGTGAAGCCTACAGACTCTTTTTTTATGATTTTTTTTGATGACACGAGTAATACATATTCACTGTTGAAAATATTGTTAAATTCAAAAAAGCCTAAAGATGAATATAAACTGTTATCCAAAACAGTTACAGTAATAGCTTCCAATATGTCATGTATATTATCAATATGTAGATTCATAATAGACACATGCATTTTTTTATGTATAATGTATGTGTACATACAATTGTTGAAAATATAAAGAAGTTTCTATTCTACAGGCTGCTTTGTAACCTATTAATATTCACTTAACATGATGTTAACATTTTTCATGACACTGAATATGCTTTATGACCTCATCTTTTATTTCTATCTAGTAAGTTCTCTACATGCCCCTGTCACAATAATATCTCTACATTAGTCCCTACTGTAGAAAATTTAGGTCCTTCTCAATTTTTTCCGGTTAGAAACCCAGCTTCTGCAAGCATGTTAACACAAAATCTCTGTGTAAAACATAGTTATTTAAGAGAAATTTCTAGAAAATGGAATTCCTGAATCAGTTTATGTGTAGGTTTTGAGTGTAACAGAACCCAAAATCCTCACCTACTTCCTCTTTGGGATGCATTTTAAAAAAAAGTTTCTTTATATTGACATTTCTAGATCAATATATAAAATATATCTAGCCCTCCAGAAGCATCCTTTGTGCCTCCTACCAATCTGTATCCTTCCCCGCAACACCCCATAGGTGAAGGTTGTTCTGATCTCTATCACCATGATCCTATTGTCTATTCTTCTGAAGCTGTGACTCCAACATGGGCGGTGCATTTGTCCCCACCATGGACAGTGTGTTTGTTCATGAAGTTTAGGCATTGCATTAGCTGTGTCTGAAAAACACAGAGTGCTGAACAGGACAGGGGGCTTTGACTTCGTTGCAAATTCCTGGTGTGGAAGAGAAAATGAAGTACCAAGAGGATGTGTAGAGGAAATTGGGTTTCTGGTTTGGAGGAGAGGGGGCGAGGATAAAAACACAAAGGGGCAGAGACTAAGATGCACAAACGTTTGGGAGAGAGAGAGGAGGCAAGTTCGGAGAGTCCAGAGATTTTGGGCACCTGTAGGAAAAGGACCCAGAATTGGAGTCTTCTGGGACTCTCCCAGCATCAGGCCCAGAAGGGTCAGGAGCTGTGTGAAGGTGGAGGAGAGGTGACCCTGACGACGTGCTGAACCATCATGCAACCCGGAGAGACCTGAGCTGAACCTCATGGTGGGAGTGAAGGAGGAACAAAGGATGAGGACATAACTTGGTGATTTCAGACTGAGGTAAACCCCACACAGCTTCCTGAGGAGCTCCCTGGGGTTCCTTTCTGTTTGGCATATGTGTGAGGGTGTGGACTATTAGACTGTTTTTCTCCTTAGTGCAAGTAAACCTGTGTGTTTGCCCTTATTGCTTTTTGATCTCTGAGCAACTGCTTGCACGCAGGCGGGAGAACCCACATTGACAAAAATTAAAAAGGGGGTCGTCCCCTATCCTGGTAACACTTGTACTTCATACAGACACTTTCCTACTGCACTACTGTTTCTATGGCTACCCAGACTCCTCTGTGTGTATTTAGTACTCTGTACTTTATAATGACTATAGAGTAGTCTATTGTATGAGTTGATACACTGTCTGTAGACCTATTCTCCTGTTGATGGAATTTGGCCTATCTCCAACTGGAGGCTGTTATAAGTAAGGTTGCTGTGGGCACTCTTGTACATATCTTTTCTGGGACACATAAGCTCATCCCTCTGCTCCTCTGGATCGCATCTCTTTAGAAATGTCTTTTTACATGAGGGCAGAAAACCATGCGAGGAAAGGAAACAACTGATTAAGCCTGTGGTGACAGGGATAAATGTGTGACAGGCACCAAGGGAATGCGAGGTGGCTGCTCGAGTCTCCGTTGCTGTCCTAGTCACTGAGGCACTCAAGGACACGGTATCCGCATGTTGCCAATGAGCTCTGCCAATAATACCATTAGGAAAGATTGTCTGGGCCAATTGTAAGAGTGGCCAGGGATGTATGTTTCTTTGGGAGATAGGAAGAATACTAAAAATGACCAGGTGGTTTGAGCATTTTGGAGTAGATTCTCTGGGTAGCACCTGGAATCCTCTGAGCTCTTCTGTCTCAATCAAGTTGATTTTGAAACAGTGACCCCAACATGGGCAGTGTATTTGTTCATAAGATTTAGGCATTGCCATTAGTTGTGTCTAAAAAACACAGAGGTAAAGAGGCTTCAACTGAATAAGAATGCTCTCATCTTTTACTTTGTTGAAAATCCAGGGTAGGGAAGAGAAAATGAATCACCAAGAAATTGAACCCTCTGCTTTTCAGGAGGGGAGAAGAAAAAAAGGATTTAAAAAGAGACAAGCAGAGACTGGGAGAGAGAGAGAATTTTGGGGAGAGGAGCAACATGAGAATGGCGGGCCAGTAAAGGGTAGCCCAAGTGACCAGATTGGGTAGAGGCTCCCTGGAAGAGTGAGCTGGTGGTAGCAAGGAGCCATGGTGGCTGGAAGAATAGCCAATGTGGAGAGTGTGGCACCGCAGCAAGGAGGCATAGTGAACTGGTACCTGGAGATGGCCAGGGATTTGGAAAGTTGATTTTCGTGTCAGCTTTTGTTGAAGAATTTTGAAGAAACTTGGAGAAACAAAGCAGCTCAGAACACCTGAGAGAGAAGCAAAGAGAAGATACCAGAGAAAGACTTGACTTTGCAGAGTGCCTACCTCAGGTTTGGAGGGGCAAAGGGACTTGGGACTAAAAATGGTGACTAGAGTAAGATGACTTGCCACTTGTGGCTTTAAGAACCTTTTGTTTTCCCTGTTAATATTCTCTTGTAAATAAAACCCTGTTGTTAAGTTGCATTTGACTGGCAACTGCTATGCACCCGTGGTACTACCCTGAGGGAACTGGGGTGACAGAAGCCACATTTTAAAAGTGTTGCTTTTTTTTTTTCTTTTGGCTTGTTGGTTGGAGGTTTCTGCCGCATTTTCACCCAATTTCAATTCAAATACTCTTCCTCAAAAGTCAAAACAAGCTAAGCACCAAACTGAAGCGCACAACTTTGAGCAGGAGGAAAAGGGGGGGAAGGGAGGGGAGGGTGGGGGGCAAATCCTTGAGATTACAATGTTGTGAAATTTATAAATAAATAAATAAATAAATAAATAAATAAGTAAGTAAGTAAGTAAGTAAGTAAATAAATAAATAAATAAATAAATAAATAAATAAATAAATAAATAAATAAAACAAATACTCTTCCTCCATGGCTGTGGAAGCGGAAAGGCTCTCCAGCAATCTCAGCTGGTGGTCTCTTTAGTCATCAGTGTCGTTTTCGTACAGTGGTACAAAATGCTAATTCAGGATATGCAGCTTCCACTGGGATGTAAACCAATGTGCCTCTTCCTTTATGAAGAAAATTTTGACACCAAAGAAACAAAAGGTCAAATGAGTTAAAGAACATTCTTACTGGTGTAGTTGATTTATGTTTTAGCAAAAGCTCCTTGTCTCATCACTATCAGCACACCTTGGTAAGAGATGGTCGGTCTGAAGACCACACAGACTTTGGAATGACGGGATCTGGCCACTTCGATGGACCTTGCACACATTTCTTAATCACTTTAAGCCTCAGTTTCCTCTTCTGTGAAACAGGAAAATAAATGATACCTGCTACATGGTAGGACTTGGATGCAAATGTATAAGGTGTTTGTTTTTAACACAAAGTAAGCCTTTCTGTTGGTATATGCAGGCTGCAACCTACAGGCTGTGATGGGCTCTGGTGTGCCCATCCTGGTTTGCAGCCCAGGCTCTGCCAGCAATCAGTGAGAAGACCATTTGTAAAATGGCTAAGCACTCCTGTTACTTGCCTGCTCAATCAATTCCATGTTGTGCACAGGGCATTAAGCATTGCTTTACCATCTCATTTGAGAAAATATGCCATCAAATTAGCATATACCTTCTCCATGTCTCTGTGCATTATTAGACTGTTCCCCTGTCTTTTTCCTCTTATCGAACCTCCTTGAGGTCAAAAGCCTGAATTAATTTTCTTAGGATCCCGTGACTGCCTGGCACTTGGTAGACAGTCAACACATTTTTATTGACTGTGGGAAAGGCAGATCCCTGACATGACCAGGCACACAAGAGTACCAGCTCTTGTCTGGTATAATTGGGCTGACCTTTCCAAATGAATAGATAATTTCTGTGTTGTTTGGCCATCTATGAATTATAATTGTTGGTATTTGACAATTAATTAGGATATGCTAATGTTAAAATGTAAGCACCATTAGGTGTGTGACAAAGAAAAGATAGATGGACTGTCAGGAGAGATACATGAGGTCCCCAATTTCCATAAGATCACTCCACATTGAGATTGTCCTCCTACTTTTTTTCTCTGACCAAGCAGAATTTTGATCATTTGTTTCTGCGTTATTGGAAGACTGCAGGAAGTTTGGTAAAGAGTAAAGATTCTTGACTAAAGTGTATCCCTCAGGGAAAGGTGATGATTCCCACACATTTGATGCCCTCAGGGAAAGGTGATGATTCCCACACATTTGATGCCTTTCTCCATACTTTCTTGATCTCTTCTGCCTTCCTGGTTCTTGACTAAGTGCTTCATGAGGAGACTTGTTGCCATCTTGTTTGTCATAGCTCTCGTCACTACCTGCCTCACTTGAGGGAGATCAGGACAGATCGGGTGGTTGACTTCACTGCCCAACCAGACTGGACGAATGGAGGCACTGACTCCTCCCACTACTTGAGAATTCAGTTAGTGAACTTTATCTCTGATACAGGGCCTGCAGGAGTTAATATCCTGTGGAACATGCATTATGGAGGAACCAACATGCGAACTGTTTCTCCATTCCTTCCCACTGATAGACTGTTCTGGTCAGCCTGTCCAGTAGAAAGACTGGCTGCATTTTCCTGTGAAGGTGTGAACAGCATAGTGGCATCCAGTGCTATGCCAGCAAATGCTTAAAAATGGACACTCTGGGTTCAGAAATGTCCTTGATTTATAACATTTCCCAGTTGCCATGGCATGGCTGCTCCCACTCTGGCCAGATGGAGGATGTCAGTGTGATGTCACTGTGCTTGGAGCGGGGAGGGGAGGCACACAGTTGGCTCTGTTGTCAGCTGTAGAACACCTCTGGCAATGCCTCCTGCTTTCTGTCTTTTCTCATTTCCTGCTTCGCTTATTTTTTCCACTTCACTCTCACTGCCCTGAAATCTACCCCATCTAGATTGTATAGTCTATGGCATGTCGTTCTCAGGCTTTGTTTGCTGGAGACTCCGCACTGAAGCAAGAAGGGGGGGATGTCTATTTCTGCATTACATTTATGTGACCCACCCAACTCCTTCATTGCAAAAAACGTCAAATTGAAAAATCTGACTCAAGTATACACAAATACATCCCTCTTAGGATTGTTAAATGACAAAAATCCAACCAAGTTCATCTAAAGGGTGAATTGACTAGTCAAGGATTCCTGAATGGGGCACCACCCAGTGGCAAAAAAGGGGGGGGGGTTTATTCAAAAAGGTGGGGCAAGGTCAGCAGAATAAAAGGATTACTGCAGACACACCTACCTTCTGTCAGGGCCAGAGAAGTTGGGTCTTACATGCTGAAGACCTCACCAGCACTGGCCTTCAGATTCCTGGTTGGTTAAATTTCTACCTTTGGAAGCTACTGAAATTGCACTTCGGGAAGTTGTTAAACCTTTGTGGGGCCTGGCATGAATGACTTCATTTGGGGCCTATTGTTAATCCTTCTATTAAAAAAAGCAAGATAAAAGGCAAATACCATGATCTCTTTACATTGTTGAGACATAATTGATAGTCCGGAACTCTGAACCAATAGAGATAAAATGCATTTCTGAAAAGAGAATTCACATCAAATACTAATTTTTGAACCCAGATGGTTTTTCTACTGTTCTCAATTTTCCTTTATTAAATAGTTTGTTAAAGGAAGAGTCTTTTTCTACATCGTGGAAGTAAGATGAAGCCTTCCTGGTGGTAGTTTTCTCTGTAATGTAAGGGGAAGGGATGTAGCCAAAGGACTAAATGGCTCCTGATGACCCAGAAATACTGAGAAAAATGAGACATTTAATAAAGTCTTGTGGCGTAGATGCTGCTGACACGGTCCCCTGCACAGCTCCTTAATCAGGAGGTGCACACAGCCCCAGCTTCTTGGAGGGCTGGTTGTGACTCCCTCAAAGATGCTTTCTTCACATGAGCACTGCCCACCAAAGCGTGACCTCTTTGCTAGGAGTTGTGCACACTCATTCCTGATCAGCTTCTTCTGATAGGAAAGCCAGCTTCACACATTTTGTACTTCACATTCCTTTTCCTTAGGCTCTCAGTACTTGCAGCTATATAGTCTCTCACTCATGGAGCACACCTCTGAAGGAAAAACACAAACAACAATTGGTAACACATTGGGTTAAGCCTGATCTTAGGTTCTCCTTAGGGTTTACATACACAATGGACTATTACTCATCAATTAAAAATGACAAATTCGACAATTTTATAACAACATGGATGTACTTAGAAGAAATCATATTAGCAGAAACAAGTCATAAAGAAAAAGACAGAAACCAAATGGTTTCACTAATATATGGGATACAGTGAAAAAATAAACAAAAGCCTTGAGGAAAAGTCAAAACAAGCTAAGCACCAAACTGAAGTGCACAACTTTGAGCAGGAGGGAAAGGGGGGAATGGAGAGAAGGGGAGGGGGGGTAAGCCCCTGGGAGTACAATGTTGTGAAATTTATATATAAATAAAAAAATCTAAATGTAAAAGAAAAAAAAGGTTTACAATCAAATCAAGGTGATCCTGTGCACCCATAGCATGTTCAAGAATTTCAACACAAATGGACTTGTCTTCACAGGAAAGCGAAGGGAGTATGTGGATCAGGAGGAAAGGGACGCAAGTTTTGCCTTGTGGCCAAGGAGATCTGGAGGTAGGAGTATGAACAGATAAAGCTGGTGGAACTACAGGTCCCAGGAGAATGTACTCAAAAGATTGTTGTAAGGGGAGAAAGAGGCCCTAAGGAAAACACTGCCTAGAGGTCTGCAAGTTTCCTGGGTTAGGGAAAAAGGGTTTTCTAAGGCATGAAAAGGCTATAAAAGGAACCAGCACAAGGATGGAGAGGCTGGAGCAGACATTAGATCAGAGCTCAGCTTGTCCTCAGGAGGACCCGAAGTGGAGCCTGGATCTAGGAGGAGAGAAGCGTCACCAAAGTCTGGTCAACAGCATCCTTATATCCATTGATCAGTGACATAATCAAGCCCTGGGGTACACGGGCCCCTGTCCCACCCTGCCAGCTTCTAAAGCTCTTCCACTTCCACGTCTCCCTCTCCCTCTGGCCAATTAGTTAAATCATCTTTTTTGTTTGTTTGCTTTGTTTGAATTTGTAATGTAGGGTGGCCAGAGCAGCAGCTGGTGAGAGAGAGATTCTGAAACCATTGGCAGCTCAAAAATTAATATTTAACCTCCCCACTTCGCTGCTGAAGACCATCCATAATCTGACCTAAATCTCATGCCTTAGAATAATAGCTATCTGTTTAATTTGAACATGCTGAGAACTTTTCTGCTGTTCAACCTTTGCTTTCCCTCTTCAATCTAAGTGGGCTATCTTCTACCCTTTCCTTGCTACATTTTTATTGCCGAAACCCAGTCTTTCCTTTAGAGAAAGCCTCAGAGCTGGCGGCTATAGCCTCATTTTTCTCTCTGACACATTATTCTATCCTAATGTTTTCACTGTTTGTGTAGCATTTTGTTTTGATATCATGACCTATTGGGGTTTCTAATTTAATGACTTGCGTTTTTATTGATGGATAACATCTACATCTCTCTCTTGCAATCTATAAATTCCTTAAGACCAGAGATATAAGTCAGGGATCCATGCATCATCTCACACTGACCCAGTCCTTGACACAAACCAAGTCAATTAATTAAATTCTAGCAATTACCTTTAAAATGGTTCAACGTGATGTAGATGTGTCTTGGTGCTGTATACTAAGAATGAAAGGAGTAACAAACGTTTCTGAGCCGTAGAATGAGAGCAAAACCCATTTTAAATCCTTTCTAATGCCATTTTAAGTAAAAAACGGAAAGCATGCACGTATCTGTGACCAATTCCTTTTGATAAAAACATGTACTTTCTATTTCAATAAAAAAGAAAAAACTTTCTAGTGTTAAACTTCCCACTTATCTAGAATCAGCCCAAACTGTATACTATCTGGAGTCCCTTATTTATTTATTTTGGGCTGAATTGAGTAGTTTTTGTAACCACGAGAGAGAAAAATGCTATGATTTCAATCTAGCCCATCAAAATCCTTTAACATTAAACTGTAAAAAATCCTCATTGAAGTCAGTCTCACAACACTGCCCACTTGCAGTTAGGAGCTTAGATTATCTTTCAGAAAAGGAAGCTGGAGGTTGTGTTGACGTAAAGGAAATGTCAGTTGTGAAAGGCAGGCTCTGGCTGAGTCTCCTGGGAAATGACTTATGCTCGGATTGCAGAGGTAACGTCTACTTTGCACATTTATGTCATCTCAGAAAGTCCCTTAACAGCAAGTGACTGAGGATGCCTTCAAGTGATATTTTTGAAAGCATCTCCATGAAGAAGGACACGATCAACAAAAATGTGGGGTCAAATAAAGACAAATGAGGCAAATATAATAAGAGTAAGTTTATAAAGTTTCATTCGCTGTCCCAGTGAAGTTCTACATGCCCCATTCTCCCACTTGCTATTCTAGTATTGAACGCAAAACAATTTTGGTGGAATTTTTTTCCTCATCAATTTATGGACGAGAAAGACAGCCAGAAGGGTTATTGCTGAAGCGAGGTTGCCTTCTTCCTGAGCCCTGGCTCTATTGGTCCCTGGTCTGCCTTCAAAAATTACCTGACTGTGCAAATACCCAGAGAAAGAGTTACCTCAGGAACTGTTAGTGCCAACATTTTGGGGACTGAACTGGTATTGCCTGAGGTAGAGGTTGGAGGCAGTGGAGGTAGGACCCAAGGCCTAGGTTGCCTTATTGCACTATTTCCTTCAGGGCCACTGGTATGTGGAAGAGGAGGCACTGTGGGAACAGCAATGATGAGGTGTTGAGGAATGTGAGCTGGGGATATGGGGTAGGATGGGACCAGAACCAATTTTACCTCAGGTAGAGCAACTGCTCTTCCTAGCAGCCCAGGCCCTTTGATTCAGGCCTGCTGTTCTGTGTTCTCTGAGGTAAGTCTTGGGAACAGGCCTGTGTACCAGTGTGGCATGTTCTGATGCTGGGCAGTGGAGCTCTGAGGCTGGCAGAGCTCTACTTTTTCATCTGCTGTCTCTGGAAAATATCCATAGAAACGTCCAAATGGTGCTACTCAGGGCAGCATTTCCTCCTTAAAGGTGTCTTGGGAATGTGCTATTAAATTCCTAGTGTCTCCTTTGCATTAAAATTATTGTAATGTTAGTGTGTTTCTTTTTATGTTTCCTTGTCAGCACCACGTCCATGGTATGACACGTTGGTAAAGATCAGTATTTCTCAAATTGTTTTTTTGAGATGTCTAGGCTTCTGTTATTGGTCCCTCCAGGAGTTAAGTTCTTCTTAATAACTTACCAGTCTTTGGCCTCATCTTTGGTGCAAATCTTAAAATGAATGAAGACACCATATGAATGATCATGATGATCACCTTCAAGAAATGGGAGGAGCTACTACTGTTTGTTTTATTGTTGTCCTCAAACTTGGCAACTCAAGTTCTGTGGCAAGCTCCATTTTGAAGATAAGAAAGGTTTGCAGAGAGGTGACATGAGCTGCTTTGAGTTAGTAAATGAAGTACCACTAGTAACCTTATCTTGACAGTGTTTTAGTAACCACGTCAGCAGTCCCAGACTAATGGCCCAAAACAGAGAGCTAATAAAGTAAATAAGTTACACTTAATAAAGACTGATTGTGTCCCAGTGTACAGTGATGTGGTGAAAAATTTAGTGACACTTAAGAGAAAGCATTTAGCTCAAAATTGAGGACTAAGAAAACTGAGCATTCAGTGTCTTTGCTTGCTGGCGAAACCTAATAGCTTCTTGGAAGAGAAAGAAGACCTTGCTGTACACTGGTTGACTTGTGCTTGGTGCCATTTGGTTCCATGGTGCAAATGGAGAGAGGGGAAGTCCTTGTCATCTGGTAGCTCTAAGCAATAGCCACAGCTTGTTGGCTGATTGTTTATATCATACATATCTGGCTTATTTCTGATGAATTGTTTACATCTAGCAGTTATGGGGAAATGGCCCGGAAGATCTTAAATCTAAATTAACCAATGTGACTTGGTAAGGAAATGGCCAGTCTGGGGCTATCACAGGACAAATGCTCTATGAAGCAACTGGAGTCCTCACTAGCCACCCAGCTGGGTGTGCGCTCAGCCCCTCATTTAGAACATATGTCTGCTTCCCCCCATTTTTTCCCTCACACTGATGTCCTCTTTCAGCCAGTTCCTTCACTAATGAATGACAAACTTTGACATGCTTAGATAGCATTGCTTAAGGTGCATTGACTCAACAATCTTCACAAGTCAAATGGTGGGAGGCTCAACTCCAAAGAATCAGTACCATGATTTGCTCTCTATTTGCATCTCAAGTGACTATTTTATTTCAGAATAAAAGAAAAATTTCATCTGTTCCCTCTACATTTTTGTGTGTTTTGGGGTGTGTGTGTTTAAATTTTTCTTGGTTCTCTCATATGCTGATTGTTTCATCAAACATTTCCAGAGCACTTGCTATGGCTGTCACTGGACTAGGAGCATGGAAAATGTTAAACCAGATGAAGTTTCTGGCCTTATAGAACAGTGCTCAAAAGTGGGGCAGCCAAACAGCAGAGAAGAACACATGAGTGCAAGAAAGGAGTTAGGTAGAGAGTAAAGCTGAGGATGCTGGGAAGGTGGGACTTATTTCAGGTAATATAGTGAGAGAAAGCTTTGGGATGAGAGACATTTGAAGATAGACTTGAATAAAGTGAGGAAGAGAGCCAAGTAAAGATAGAGGGGAGGAACATTCCAGATAGAGGAATAAGAACAGAGGAGAACATGTGTTTCACTGCAAGACTATACTCTGTTTAGGGCAATGGTTCTAAGCTGGGAGTCATTTTGCTACCTCATCCCCATGACATCTGGAGACATTTTTGGTTGTTACAGAGTCAGGGGGAAAGTACTGTTAGCATCTTGTGAGCAGAGGCCAGGGGTATTGTTCAAAATGTGTACGACAGAAGGCCCCCCTTCACCAAACCAAGAATTATCTAACCGATATTGTCCATGGTACTAAGGTTGAGAAACCTGGTTTAAAGCGAGTACTTCCAGGTTATTTGATTCTTGTTCTCTGGGGTCTCTGTGCCTTTCATTGCCTTGGAGTTGTCATAAACTCAGTCAATTGAAAGTAAATAATAGGAACACAAAATAATACTGATCTGGAGATGTGTCATAAATTTTTTTCCTTTGGGGTTCAATTGAGTTCCCCCCCCCCGCACCATGGAAGAGGCTCATTTTACCTCAAACTGCACACTTATTTCAGTATCCCTGATCCATAAATGTGTCTGTCTTTTGGCTTCTCCTTTAGATTGATTGTAGCATCTTTCTGGTTCCCTCGTGGATAATGAATTAAATAAAAATTTAACCCATGTTCATTTTCCATCTGTGTGAGAGTCACGGCTTTACCATCTCTGAAAAGCATCCCTTATCATAAACAAGTATAAAAGTACTGAAGTGTAACCTTGACTTTTTTTTTTAGAACCAGAAGGAGAGTGTGGAGCAGAGTAAAAGAATGAGATATTGAGAGAAAATACAGAGACTTAGTCAGGGCCAGGTAACAAGGGCCTTATAATCAACAGTTAGGAGTTCATGGTATGATCTCAGCCATAGGGTGGCTGAAAACTGGGGAAAGATCTTGCAGTAATTTCCAGTTTTTAAAGACCCTGCTGGATCTTTAAGGATTAGACCATGTTGGGAATAATATTAGAATATATCTAGCTAAGCATTCAATTGGAGAAACCAATTATGAGACTTTCAAATGGGCCAAGGACACAAGACGAATGGTTTATATCCAGAAAGTATTGCCCAGGGTGGTGAGGACTGGGCAGAGCTGGTGTGTGGAGCTGGACATTTGCCCACGCTGTCTAACCCATGTCCTCCAGCACATGTGGGTACCAAGCATTTGAAAGGTGACTAATTTGAAATGGGATGTGCGTCAATATCAAATACATCCCATATTTCAGAAACAATATAAGAAAAAAGAATATAAAGTAGCTCATTAATAACTGTTTATGTGGATTAGACATTGAAATGATAATCTTGAATATTAACATTAAAATTCATTTCACCAGTTTTTCCACTTCTTTCTTTCTTTTTTTTTTTTTTCACCTCTGGGCTCACAGCTTTCTATCAGTGAGTGCTGTGCTAGAAAAGGGCAAGTAGATGCAAAGGGGTAAAAATATATCTACAAGTTTTTTTGAACTAAGCAAAAACAGTACAGCTAAGCAGTTGATCTGAGTTCTGATTGATGTAGCAGTCACTCTTCCACAGTGGGAGAGGGAAGTTAATTGGTCCTGGTTTTGACTTATATATAATAAATCATAAACACATAGCTACAAAGATAAATCTATGCCTAGCAAAACTAGGCCATTCTTCAGGAATTTGAAAGGAAGAAAGAAGGGAGTAGTTCCTCACTCATATTTGGGAAGGGGGGAAAGATAATTGGATACATCCTTAGGACCCCTGCACTCCATTCCTTCCCTCTGTCAGTCGCAAGAGCAGGGAAAGTTGCTGGCTTTCTGAGTCTCTTCGCATAATCACCTGTCCCTACCCCACAGTGATCCTGGAAGCCTTGAGGGCAGGCACTATTTCTTACTCAGCTTTACATTTTCCATAGTGATATCTTGCATATTTAAACAGATGTGTGGTGGTCCTTCTTGAATGGAAGAAGGCTCAAATGGTTGTCCTGTCCTGAGCAAGTAAATGAATTCTCTTTAGTCAGTTTCTTCATATTGAAAATAGTGGCAGTAATTGCCCATGATGCCTAGGGCAGTTGTCAGTTTATATAGTTTGTGTTAAGCACTAGATTATGGCTGTATTCCTAAGGTCGCTATAACAGTGTGCCATAAACTGAATGGCCTATAACTATTTATTCTTTCACCATTCTGGAGGCTAGAAGTCTGATAGCAAAGTGTTCTCAGGGCCATTCTCCCTCCAAAGCTTCTGGGGAAGGATCCTCTATTGCCTCATCTAGCTTCTGTTTGTTCCATGCATTCCTTGGCTTATGGCCACATCACAGTAATATCCACCTCTGTCCTCACCTGGTCATCTTCTGTCTGTAATTTTCTGTGTCCAAATTTTCCTTCTAATAAGGAAACCAGTCATACCGGATGAGGAAAGACAGGGAACCAGCTGGAGTGGCCAGGGAGGGGAAGTGGTGGGTGTCCCCCAGGGATAACAATGATGTGAAATACATATATAAATAAATTATTTAAATTAAAAAAGTGTTTTATCCACAAGACTTCCTGCTTTCTAGTTAGCGTACATTGATTGCAGTAATTAGGGTCAAAGTATTGGCATAAGTATAGAATTTTTAAAAAACTAAATAATCATAGTGGGAACATGGTTTCTTATATCTTCTCAACACTTAGATGGAAAGAAGATGGTTGATCATGAACTACTTTTGCCTGGGGTAAAACAAAAACTATTAGGCATCGAAATAATCAACCTTGTGAGGATAGATGAAGAAAGTATATGAAAGTGGGGAAATTTTATTCTTTTCTCCTAAACTGTTGGCAGAGTCTCAAATATTACAATGAAGTTGAAATCTGATCAGTTTTGTGTGGTAGATATAGTGGGCAGTTGTCTGTCTCCATTTGAGAAACTTCAGTATTGTAATTTTCACCTGCCAAACCCGCACAGGGAGATTATAAGAATTAACAATGTGATTCAAAAGAACTTACAGCTTTTGCTCATGAAGGTGAAGAAGAAGAACAAATTGTTCACAGAGATACTGGTAAATATGCATGTGGCTCAAAGATGAATTTACTCCATTAATTCATGGGTTGGTGGAATTATTTTGCTGTAAGTATTCCTATGAATGTCATCTGAATAATACATAAGCTTGGTACTTTTATTGTCTGAGAGTTTTAAAGGACTGAGATGTTTTCCATTTCTAGTAGAGAAATAAGCTTGTGAGTTATGCACCACAAGAATCAATCAGAAATAAAGATAGTTCTTATTTTATTAAAGTGCTGTTTATGGAAATGATAGAAATACCGTGAGAACCTAATATCAACTCCTCATCCGAGGACATTTTATCTTTTCTAGAAAGAACAAGTCCAGCCAGATCCACAGTGTTCTTGGAACATTCAATTCTACAGCCTTGGTGATAGTTTACTTTAGGAATGGTCGGTGGCATCACTAGTGACCAGGACCCTGTTTTAAGAGCGAACAGTCAAAGCCCAGATTTTACTATGATTTCAAGCTGGTTTTCAAGTGCTCTCTCTTCAGATTTTGCTGATTTGTCCATAAACAGCCTCCTTTCAGTAAGGTCGCAAAAGCAAATTGAGTGTGATTATAAAAAGAATAAATAAATTAGCTTTAGTTGGCTATTGGCACACTAGTCCTGTTTTCCTCAGCCACCCACACCAGTTTTGAACATCTACCTCACGTATGTACGAGAAGATGAAAAGTTGTGTGCAGGACTAGTCACTACAGTTCTATTTATTACAGTCAAGGACTTAGAACTGCGTGAATGCCCATCAGGAGGAGACTGGTGGGCTCAATTAAGGTACATCCACCCAGCAGGAAGAGTGAAAAGGGGTGCAGGCTGTCTCAATTTTGGATTGACTGCCATGATGTATTATGAGGTGAAAAATAGGGAGTACAAAGTGTATACATAGTACACCACTCAGCAACTAAAGAAGAGAGAGGAATATTTACACGTATTTGTCCATAATGAAAATCAAAAGTTAAACACACACTTTTTAAAAGGATGTTCCTCATAGGACGATGGATGGGGGAAGGATGGAAGAGATAGAATGTTTAATTAGATGTCTATGAGTGTGCTTTGCTTTCTAGATTTGACAAAAAATTGGGCTTAAAGGGGTAGATGTGAGTTTTCTTTGAGAGATAGATAACAAAGAGCTTCTAAAGGTAGGTAGTCTGAAATCACCTTCACAGGGCTTCAACCAAAATGATTGGAAGCTAGAGGGAGAGATCTGCTTGGGGCATTTTTCACACTCTAAAGCATAAACCATAGCTCCTCGTGCCCTCCTCCAGTTCCAAGTCCACATTAGTGTTTCCAGATCTCTCTCTGCTCCATTGACACTTTGTCTTCAGCCTTCACCTCCCCTCCTCTCACCATGATGCTTGTGATTGCTTTTGGGGTCCAGCCAGAGCATCCAGGATAATCTCCCCATCTCAGAATACTTCACTTATACCTGTGAAGATTTTTTTTCCATATCAGGTAACGTACCCATTGTAGGGATGAGGCCCTAATTTCTGTGGGCATCACTGTCCAGGCTACTGTGAATGGTGTGAATAAACTACTTCTTCTGTTGAACCTGGTACCAGTACTACAGCTGGTTGTTTTTGTTCTCAAAAGTCCTTACCTGTTAAAAATTCATGATGAAGTGTTTACATTTGAAAACTACATTGATTGAAATTTACTTTAAGGCATTTAGTGCTTATTTTGATTATTTAAAAGGTGGCCCCTAGAAGAGATGACCCAGAGTAACAGAATGATGGCAAATTTTGAAAGAGAGTGAAAGTCACATCTTAGTGTGTGATAAATTATTTTGTTTTAATTTCAAACGTATTTTGGTGTGTGTTGGAAATTTTTCAATAAGGACTTTCAAAAGCTAAGTAGGTAAATAAACAGGTTGCCACGCCTCTGCCTGGACAGATTTAGCACCAGGTGCCAACTTCTCCCCCTACCACAAAACCTGCCTGATGTGGCTTGTGTGACTCACGGAGTTCTGATGCCATCTTGGAATTTGCCGCTCTGGGTGGTGTAGGCCAGAAAGAGTGACACTGATCATCAGCACCAGGTATCCCTAGGAATATGAAATAGGGGTGAGGACTGGAGATGACCAGGATTCCAAATCCCCTGGAATCACCAGCATTGGGTGCTTTTTCTTTGTGGCTTTAGGAATACATCGGTCGTTGCTTTGTTCTTTGTCTGCTTTCTGCTCTAAATACCTTTGTTGAAAAATGTAGGTATTTCTAGAAGCTTTTTATGGTGAAACCCTCAGAATTCCAGGAAGAAATAAAGTTATTGCAATTTTGAAATCTCTTGGAAAAGACTTGCTCTGAATGAAAAGTACCCTTCCGTGAGAAAGGTTTTATAACTCTGAATTTTGGGGGGAAAATTTTGCTGCATTTATTTTGCAACCTAACTCTTTGGGGGTTTACATTTATGTGCCAATATTCAGCTTTGAGATCTGTGTTCAACTTCTCAATTAAATTTTTATGTAGCACCAAATTGTGTATGAACATACAGTGTGTTTGTAACGTTCACTCACCTGAATTATAGGTTCAGTTAGCCCTGGACAGGAATCTTTATTTTCCTATCTACAGCTACTCTGCAAAATGTAGAAAAAAATAATTTTAATTGTGGTGATTGCATTTACATCTTTCTAGGAAAAAATGTAGTAGCATTATCTTATTTTATTAAAATTGAACATATTCTTTTGATCATTTTATATAGGAAGACATATAGACCACATTTTTGTAATAACATTTTTCAAAGACATCTCCTTCAAATGATTCCATATTCCTTCCAAAGGAAATGACTTTATTTATTTTACTCAAATATAGATTTTCCATTTTCCAACATGTTCTCTTATTTTATAAGATGAGTATATACAGTGTCAATCAAAAAGAGAAATATATTTACTGTGATCATTGCTATTTCAGTCTATTCTTTAAGAAGTACCACTTTAAAATGCAGTTTTGAGATTTTACTTTTTCATATCCTTGTATGAGTCTCTCTAATTCTTCTATATGTGACATTCAATTCAGTATTTTCCATTTTTACCTGTTCCGAGGATGATAAAGTTGGAAAACAGACAAATCCAGGCTTTCATGGAATCCACTTTAACCTCCATGGGGTGATGATTTGGGATTAAAAACTAAAACTTAAAGAATCATTATTTCTATTTCCTTGAAATACAACTGCTGTTGAATTTTATCCTTACGGCATGTTGTATATGCTTGAGCCTATTCTATAATAGCCAGTTAATAAAAAGAAGTCAATTTAGGTGAAAGCTGCCGACCATCTTGAGCCTGGGTGATAAGGAGAAGGCCTCTCTGAGGTCCTCTCAGCAAGACAGAACTTCTCTGGTCTCTGGTCATCTGGTAGCTTCTGTTGAGTTGGCCCTGTCTCCCCATCCTCATCCCCAACTTACCCAAATTACAGAGCAATCCTGAAGAAGATGGGGGTTGAGGACATGTTTCCCTACCAGTCTCCTGCCTTCCTCATCCCCCAGCCAACTCCTCCCTTCTAGAGGGAGGTTTACTGCATCCAGAGAAAAAAAGAAATATAACAGAAACCCCAAGGAAAGCCACCTTAGGGTTATAACTCCCCTTTCCTTTCAGTCACACTTCCTGTTACAGCTCCATTCTTGAGTCACAGCTCCATCCTTGGTGCCCAGCACTGGGCTGAGATCCTGCCATTGGGAGAGAAGGAGGGTTTGGGGCAGCTGACTGGAGGCCTGATGTTCAGGCTGGGGTGAGAGAACACATGATGGTAACATACGTTCCATTTCCAAATGCATAAAGTAAAGCTTGCTGCTGAAGGCTGTTTATATTTAGTAAAAATCAATATCCTGATGTACCCACAACACGCTTCCCCCTGAGCAAGCTCTCAGGTTTCCTGAGGGCCTCTCCCCAGGACCCCTGTCAGAAGCTGCATTTTCCTTTTGAGGGTATCATTTCCCTGCAAGGCCCGTCATGCGGGCCAGCATTGTGTCACTCCCTTAACTCAGGCTGCGACCTTACCTCTCACCCTCATAGGAGCAAAGACATTAGTTATTTTATATATTAGTTTTATCCTAACTGTGTGTGATAAACCATGTATAAGAAATTATGTAATCTTGAAGGTGAAAGTCTAAGAAGGCACATCATTTTGGAACTAAACCTTTATCTGTCAAGTGCTTGGGACTGTTTAGATTTTCTTATAGTTGCACTTATAAGAATGTATTTATTATTGAAATTCTAACACACAAAGTTTCCATAAAGAGATTACTCCTCATGCTGAGAGCTGCTACCCACCAAACCTGCCATCAGCCAAACCATCTCTTTACGGAACCTCATGACACATGCACGTGTGTTTCGAATGTTCTCAATAAAACTATCCTGTTTAGAAAAGTACTCATCAGAACAAACCTGTGATAAACATCTTTAACTGCCTATACAACACCACCTCCTCTTTTTCATAGCTATAAAAACCCAAATTTTACTTGGGTAAACTTGGGCCCAAGCTAGTGTGTAAATCAGGGTGGATCCATCATGGTGGTGCTGTTTGCCTTTGCTTAGAGACTTGTTGAAGGATGAATGTGTGACCCTGGAAGGCCTAGAAAAAGAGATGGAACAAGAAGTCTTTGGGGAAGGGAAGTCCTGGAATAGAAAATATTAAGATCTACACAAAAGACAGAGTGTTTGACCCTCTGTCCACTTTCTGCAGTGAATGCTGATCCAAGAGGCTGTTATATTTCTAGCTGGGCCAGTATGAACATGGAAGGTAAGTGGCCCAGTCCTCAATGACGGCATTGCACCACTGAGCTAATCCTGAGCCACTTACCGGCAGACTTCATGTGATACACAACAGATATCTTCCTTCAAGTTGGGTTTTCTGAGACTTCTCTCATATAAAGAAGACACAACCAGTGGAATGAATGAATGCTGATATACATTCACGCAAACATAGCTGAATCATTTGTTGTAGCTTTGGTTGTTAATCATTATTGTAGCCAAAGCACATCTCCAGTTGACTGGCACTCAGTGGATGCTTATTTAAAATTATTGGCTAAATAAATAAATGAGGGTGAAAATCAAAAAATCAAAATCTGCAATAAACCCAAGTGGACACACTTTGATGATTATTCTATAAAACAGTGCAACTTAATGCCTAAGATCATAAGTATTCAGAGATGTTGTGAATTGCCAGAGACACATTTGATTTGTTTGGATATATGCTAAATTTAAGAGATGGAATGCAAATAAATGGAGACTAAAAGCTTTTGCTGGCTCTGACATAAGGTACTTTGGCAAGGGGAAAGCTCAATAGTGAGACTAAACTAAAGAATTCAGTGTAAATTGAAAAGGCTGATCTAAAAATTCAGCTTACATCATCTTTTAATATATCTTCATCACCCAGGAAAAATAGATGTAGCATTGGAAGGGATATGTTGATCTACTATCCCATTTGAAAATGAAATTCTCCCGCAGAGTCACTTAAATACTCATAGAACAGCCTGTTGTGCCTTGTCCTTAGTCCTTCTCATGCAGCCTCTCTGCAGATTGCTCCAAAGTAAAAACCCAACAGGAAGCCATTAAATGAATGTGATGATTTTTATCCTGTTCTCTGGTACTTCTGTCAGCCAATGTGTATAAGTTGTCCCCAATGGTGTGGGAGTGAAGAAAATGGGAGAAGGGAAGTCAACATATATACCAACAATGGTCCAGAAGATTGAGTAGCCAACTTGTCTGACTGACTATCCTTTACTGTTCTTCCATGCTCATCTCCGTCCCATGAACTAACCCTTTGTCTTACTCCAGCCAACTCTAAGTCTCCCTCCCACCTTTCATCTCCAGATTTCTTGAGGTGTCCATTCTACCCAGAGGAGATGCACTGTCCCTACTCAACAACACCCAGATAGCAGTAGGCCAACGGTACCTACTGTGAGCGCCCAGGACATCAACCTGGGTGGGGCCTTCTCTCCTGTCTAGTGCGGGGTCTCCCCCAGAAGTTTTAGGGAAGCCCTGCCCCTGGGAACATCCTCAGTCAGTGACAGGTGGGAGTTGGGGGCTAAACAGGGACATCCTGCCCCTCATGAGGAAAAGGCTGACTGAGCATCTTCTCTTTGTCTCCCAAAGACCCCCAGTTGGGCTCAAACCCAGTTTTGCTCATAGCAACCACGAGCACAGTGCCTTTGCACCTCCCGTCGCCCTCTCTTCCCACGTCCCCTCTCTCATACTAGGAATTGCCTCCTCGATAAGCCAGGTGAAGTCCAGTGTGTGTCTCAGGATCTGCCTGGGGGAAGCCCAACCTATGACACACCCGTTTCTCCATTCCTCTCTCATCGCTCTTACCACCGCTCTCCAGCCAGCCCACACGGACTCTGCTCCACCGTGTCACTGAAACCTCGCCTCAATGAAGTCAAAGGGCATTTCCAGTCCTTGTTTAGTCTCCCAGGGATGGTCCACAGACGGTCTGCGTACACCTTGGGACCCTCTTGACGTCTTGGCACTCGCACCATTGATTCACTTGTCTGCCTGCCCTGCAGGTCTTCCTCCAGGCCTGTCTGGCCACTCAAAGCTAATGTGTTTCAAGGCTGGCTTCTACTCCTGCTCCTCACTCTGTGTTCTCTCTGTCTCTCTCTTCCCTCTCCCTCCCACCTCCCCAAAGTATCCACTTCTTCATTTTCAGGTAGCATCCATAAGGAAATAACCCGTACGTTTGTAACTTTAGCTCAAACCTTTGCTTTGCACTCCAGACTGGCAGATCTATTGTCTACTCTATGCCTCTTGGAGGTCTTACAGGTATCTCAAATGCAACGTATGGCGAAGGAAAATATGACATTTCCTCTCAAGCCCTGTACTATCCCATTGCTCTGTCCCTAGGAATATTAACAGCAGTCATCCAATTTTGAATGTTAAAGAACATTCCAATTCATCTCTTCTTCACATTGTTCCCAAACCCACAACCTAACCCATGATTAATTCGATTCTTTTGATTTTTCTTTTAACTTTTGTTCAGCCTTTGTACTTTTCTTTGTCTCTCCAGGGACTCCTGCACCCCTGCAATCACCTAACTTGCTTGCCCACTTCCTTTCTACCATGATGCATCATTCTAATGCTACAACCTCCTTCCCCTCCCCAGATTTGAAACACTTTTAAATTATTTCTGGTCAAGTAGACACAAAAGCTTATATCTGCACCATAAGAGGTGGATCATCTGACTCCCCCCCCCCCTTCCCCACATTCTGGCTTTATATGGTCCCAGCCTTTGCCTCCATCTCTCTGATCGGGCCACAGTGACTTTCTTTTCTGCTTCACAATAGTCCTTGATGTGGGGGTCTTTTTATAAACTGTTCTCTGAGACTCTTTTCCCCTTCATTTGTTTCATGCCTAGTAATTTTTCAGATTTGGGCTGAATCGTTACTTCCTTAGGGATGTTTTCATCACTTCCCTGAGCAGGCTAAATGCCACTGATAGAAACTGTCATCACCCTACCTGTCTGAAACTTCAGTTCCTGCCGCTGAGAGTCACAGCCATTTGCTCATTAAATGAGTAACTGCATTGAATGAGTGAAGAACGCTGCATTCCCAACACCAGACAAATCTTGTTATCTCCTCTCGTGGACTGAATCACGCCTCCTCAAAACCCACATTTCAAAGCCTCACATCCCAGGGCCTCAGGCTGTGACTGTCTTTGGAGAGAGGGCCTTAGAAGAGGTAGTAAAGTGAAAGTGAGGTTATTAGGGAATGCCTGCATGCAATATGACTGGTGTCCTCATAGAAAGGGTGGATTAGAGCAAAGGAAAATGGCCCTGTGAGGACTCGAAGAAGGTGGCAATCTGCAAAGCCTCAGAAGAGACCAAACCTATGACATCTTCATCTTGGACTTGGAGTCTCCTGAATGGTGAGAAAATCAGTGTCTGTCATATAAGCCACCCAGCCTATGGCGTTTTGTTATGGCTGCCCTAGCAAATGATTTCTTCTCCGTTACCTCCATGGGTGGTGTGTATCCCTTGGAATACACCCAGCGCCACCTCATTCCTCAAGAAGTATTCTCACATACTTGGCCACTTGGCCAAATAGCGATTTTGACTCTGCCAGGATGTTCCCATCTGCTCTAAACGAAGCAGCATCCATCATTGTCCTGTGTATTCAGCGTGAGAGCCAATCTCTATAAATTAGGAGATGAAATAAATGATCCCACTGTTCTCTGGAGCCCCCTGACTGTGTGGGGGAAAGTCAATAGTCATCCGCCAGTCTTTCCGGAACCAGGGGCAGGACTTTTGAAGGGAACCGCCTCAAGCTATTCCTGACACTTTTGTTGTGGAGGAATTTATAGTTTCCTTCTTTTTCAAGAATACACAATATTTCCTACAAATCTTGTGGCCGAGAATTTTTATGTGTCTGCTCTTTCTATTCTTTTTTCTTAGTGCAGATGTGACAACTGGTAACGTGTCATGTAGGAGAGGGCAAAATGTGTTCAGGGGGAAATGGCATTGCTCAGTAGCAGGAGATAGAGTGTTTTCTATTTGCCTAGTTTTAGAGAATATTACATCTTGGCTTATTAATTTTTATAGGATAGCATACGACGTAGAACAACCATTCTCAGCGATGTCGTATCATTTCTGTAAGTGGTACTGTAAGTGGTTAATAGCCTAACCCCAAAGCTAGCCATGTTCTCAAATATGATTAATACTTCTCTGTCTTTTCCTTAATGCTCCATTAACTAGTGCAAAGTAAGTGGTCCTACTGCCAAAAGCCTTTTCCATTAAATGGAAAGTGCATTTACTCACTTTGTGAATTAATTAAGGCCATATGGAATTTAGAGCAGAAGAGTCTGACTTACTTTGGTTTTAGAGATTTAGAAAATGTATAGCCATTTGTGCCTAATGGGACACCCATATGCTTGAAACAAATGTCTCAGCTTCTCCCAACTGTCACAATGTTCGTGGCCTGGAGATTGGAAGGTGTGATTAATAGCAGTGAACCGCACTGTACATCAGAATCTTTGGACAGAAGAAGATTCTTCAGTAGGATTTCTCCTGATTTCATAATCTCTAATATGTTCAGAATTTTAGTATGGCAAGGGGGCCTAGCCTCATGGGGAGTTTAGGGGTTGGGCGGCTCTCTCTGTAGCTTGAAGAAGATGGGGCATCTGCTCCTTCAACAGTGATGCTAAGCGTGTGCACACGGGCAGTAAGGAGGTTCACACATGAGAGGTTGTTTTTTTTTTTTTTTCAGGAAGAGACTCTGGTAGCTTAAGAACATGTTCTCTCTACATCCTTCCTTGTTCCTTAGGTCAGTAGCTCTTTAATGAACACCTACTATGGGCCACGTACACAGCGTTACCAAGCTGCCTCTACATGTTATAATGTGGCATGCAAATGGGGTGCTTGTTCTCTCCCACGGCTTGCTCTGGAAGGCCAGCTCCCAGGGTTGATGACCATTTGCGAATCTCCTTTAAGGAAGTTGCTGGAAGTTTTTCTCTCAAGACATCGTTAGCATCTAACATGAACAATTCAAGATCCTGTTCATGGTTTCTCCAGCGTCTGACTATTCTCAAGTGTGGGCTTGTGTCAGACTCATCTGAAGGACTGGTTGAAACACACAGAGTGAGGCCTCCGTCCTGGAGTTTTAGATATAGCAGGTCTGCGGTGCAACCCAAGAATTTACATTTCTAGCAAGTCCTCTGTTGATGGTAGTGTGGTTTTTGGAAGCATAATTTGAGTCTTTGGACCAGCACAGCTACAGCTGCTAGAGCTCTTGCTGTTCTGACCAGACACTGATCCAGATCTTAGTGTTTCTGTTTCAAAGGTGCCACTTAGGTTTCACTGCCCAAGACATCCCACCAAAAAAGGAAAGGAGAAATGTCATCAGAAGGAGACCTTCTATCATGGTTTCTAATTGCAGGAATTGTATTGCTGGCTTAATAACAGACAATTTATTCAACACGTACTATGTGCCAAAGTCTGTACTAGGACACTGAATAATAATAACATGCCATGAGTGCTTACCTGTACAGCAAGCACAAGTCATAGTTGTTGAAGGAGATAACTTCATGTGAGTCTCAGTAATGTAGCGTTCTCTGAGCTCTGTGACATATAGCAGGTGAACAGGGGAGCCAAAAGTATAAAGCCAAGAAAATCTGAGGTCTTAACCGTTAAGATACAGTACCCTTTCTCCATGTCTCCCCCCTTTTCCCTCCCTCCCATCCTTCTTCCTTCTATTTCTCACTACACTTAATCTTAAGAACCTTAAGAAACACGCATTGTGCTAAAAAGGCATTATCAGTCTGCCCACAGGTTAGGGGGGCCTAGGGGAGCAGTTGGCTGTGGATAGAGGATGACATTGGCCTCAGCAGGTGGGGACAGCCATTGACAGCTCAGTGCTGCTTGTGTGCCCTTGACCGAACTGGAGGCCCCCTCCAAAGTAGTTGAAGTGAAAGGGTTGAATGGGTTTGGTGTTTATTTCACTTGAGAGATGTTGTGCCCTCGTCAGAGGGCTGGAAGCGCTCCTTACATGGAAGGCTGGTTGGAATTTCCTTGGGGGCCAAGAATTTGGCAGCAGAGGTTGCAGGGTGGGGCTGTTCATGTTGAGCTTTAGTTCATAGACTGAAGATGACTGCGCCGGGAGGGACTAACTGCGACCACCTCTAGACCCATCAACGTTCAGCGACGTTCTGAGAGCCCAGAGTGTAAGCTATGGCCAGAACAGGCAGTTCTGCAGGCCACCCCCTCAGGACTAAGGCACTTGGTCCTCCAGTTCCTGGAAGCATCTGGGGAGGGGGGGGGACTAACGGCTCACAGTTGGGTCCCACTGTAGAAAGTGCCCTTGACTGAAGACAACCACTTCGTTCAAGGTCATGCTTCCTTGGGGTTGGGAGGACGTCCCTTATCCAGTGAGCGGGGATCCAGGGACAGGAAGGCCCGAGCATGGGGTTGCCATCCAGGCTGTCTCAGAAAGGCCACCCCCCTCCCTGACATCCTGGTCTGTCAGTTCCTGTGGGGTTTCACAGTCTGCCACACTTAAGCACTGAAACTGGCATAGCGCCAGGGAACCCGGACAAGCGGGCCACCCTACGAGATCCTCGTGTGATAGCCTAAGGCCTGCCTGCCACTTTGCTCAAGGCTGCTTCCACGTCCTCCCTTGCAGGTGTGGATTCCCAGACCATTACCCAGCACACTGTCAGCATGCGAACTCCCACCCCTGAGTGTGCCTTGCAGCCTTTCCCTAAAACCTCACAGCTTGCCCCCTAACACTGGTGACAGCGGGTGTTGGGGGAGATGGCAGCGGTGACTGTCATTTCCCGTAGTTATTTCTCTTTTGCACACCTGCTGAAGCACCGATAGGAAGGGCCTGGAGAGACGGTGCCAGAGATGATGAACAGAATCTAACTGGGCCCGTGGCCAGATAATGACTTCACTCGGTGTGTTCCATCATATGGATCCATTTGTCAAAGATGAAGCCAGGAAATCTGAAGTAGAGTGGAGGGAAGCTGGCTGGTGCCGTAATGAGCACCTCTCATTTTCATTTGTGGGAAAATCTGTTGAGAGTGAAAGAAATTCCTAAGGATTTTCTGCCCCAACATCTGGTTTGTCGGTCTCTCCCGCTCTCCCTTGTTCTCTCATCAAAGCGTGTTTGCTGAGCCTGACTCCTGAAAGCTGGGCGTGACATGATTGAATTCTAAATTTTGTATAAAATGGGCTAGAATCAAGTTGGAGGTTCTGACCAAAGGAAAAAATAATAATTAGCTTCGGGGCGAGAGAGCTCAATGGAAGCATCATCGTTGAATCGGCTCGGTGTTTTGAGTTTATTGAGTACACTAAGCTTGATTGATCTTCTTTCAAACCGGTGCTGATTCATGCAGCCCCTTACAGGGCTTTCCTGAAGTGCATCTAGAAAAGGACTAGTAAACTTAAGAATTTGACCCCAGTCTGCTAGCAGATTTTGGACGATCCTAACCCCTGGAGCTTCTGAGAGCCTGGCTTTGGGTTCTGAACTCCTTTGTGTGGGAGAATTTGAGTGGAGGTTACTGGTCCTTTAAATATCTGCTGGGCCTCCCAACATGGAAGGAAAACCTAAGAAGAGAACAAGATGGCGTAGCCTTTCAGTTTGACAAGATGAAAAAGTTCTGGAGGTCTGTTCATGCCTCAACATGAATACGGCTGGCTGCACTCTGCCCTCAGACAGGTAAGAAGGCTAAATTGAGATTATATGGGTTTTTAAAGCCACAATTTAAAAAAATGCCAGTGAGGAGATCTAGGCCTGTTAGCAGGTCAGACCAGGTAAATTACCTCAGATGGCCTCACAAGGGAAAAGCCGACCTTTAAACCCACCACTACCAGGGCGACCCCCCGGGTGTCTGCAGTGCCAGACCAGGTTCACAGAAACAGGGTCAGGAACAAGAGGGTCAGGAACCAAGAGTCCTCAGGGCCGCCCAGGCCCCTGGACGCCTCACCCCTGTCCAGTCAACACCAAGTCCAGGTTTCCACCAAGTCTTCTCCTCAGGTTCAGCCAACACCAAGTCCAGATTTCCAGCAGCTCCCTTCTCGTCAGGGACACACGCTAACAGGACTTCTTTCCAGCGAGCTGCACGCACGATTTCTTTCATTGTCAACACACTTTATACCATCTCCTTTTTATTAAGTCACTCTTCTTAAATGTACATCTCTAAAGAAAATAAACCAAATCTGTTTGCTGTCACCTTCTTTTAATTAATTGTTGACATGAATTTTATCAATTTCCAAGAGATTTAGGGTTGTTAAGACTAGAGAATGAATTAGGAAGGCTGAAATATTTGGTTTTTTATCGTCTATATTTATCAAAGTTATATTCCTATGCATCCAATAATAATGTCTTTACAGATGTATATAAATCAGATTTCTGCCCTGCCATTTGCCCCTTCCAGAGAAAATCACTTTCTCCTCCTCTGGCTGATTTATTTTTATTTAACTATTCTATTTCTCTAAATAGCACATTTCTCTCAATAATTGCTGCTTCTTGATTTTTCAGCTCAGGCACAATTAATTGACTTCCCACTGTGGCAAATGAGCATTTAACATCTCCCTTTTTTCTCAGGGTTCTTGTATCTTAATTTCAGTTAGACTAATATTGTTGTTTACCTTATGATGGCTATATAGGTATTAAACATGGGTAAGATTTGTAGTAACATGATTATTTCTCCTTTCGGACACTTCTGATTTTCTTGTCATTGATAATTGCTTCAGTGGAATGCTAAGTTTTGCAATAAGAAAAAGTTCTAGGGGCCTGTTACGCCACAACTTGAATTTTTTTCCCATTCACCCCTCTTTATTATTCATCAGACCATTACAACCCAAATATGAATTATATGTACTAAAAGCAGTTATCTTTGATGTGTTGCCAACTTTTATCATCTACTTTTTTAAAAAACATAAATGTATATACATGCTGACAACAGAACTTAAAACACAGAGCAAGGGAAGAGAGTAGAAGGAGGGTGAAATCAGGGGACGGATGAGCATAAGAGTTCAAGAGTTCAAGCATAAGAGTTCAGTTTACAGGTGATATGATGGTGGAAGAATTCAGGATATACAATGATGCAAAAAAATATATGTAATCAATAAAAAAATCAAATGTATATTTATTATGGCAGATGGATAGAACTTATTTCATTTGCATCTGGCTAGTTTAACTTGCCTCTTAAATATTGTATGTATAGGTGCAAGGGCCTCCATTTACATTCTTGCCCTGACTCTACATGTTGGGAGCTAACTAGAAGCTGTTTGTCTCTGCTTTATGATGGAGACAATTACTCTTTCTTTTCTTTTCTCTGCTCATGGATTGGAAGAATTAACATTATCAAAATGGCCATCCTACCAAAAGCAATCTACCAAGTTAATGCAACCCCTATAAATTTCCAATGACATTTTTTAAAGGGATAGAACAAAAATTACTGAAATTCATATGGAATAACAAAAGACCTCAAATAGCAAGAAACATCCTGACCAAAAAAAAAGAGAAAAATGGAGGTATTACTATCCCAAACTTGAAATTATACTACAGAGCAATAGTAATCAAAACAGCATGGAACTGGTACAAGAACAGACAATGGAACAGAATTGAGTGCCCTGAAATAAAACCACACATATATAGTCATCTAATATTTGACAAAGGAGTGAAAAACTTACAATAGAACAAGGACAGCCTCTACAGCTTGAATATTATTGACAATATTGAACTATACACTTAAGAAAGCTGAAAAGATCAAATTAGTTCCATACTTTTTAGCACCTGAGTGAAAAATTAACTTCCATGCTTTCTGGCAACTGACTTGAATCTCCTCTCAAGAAGCCCAGCAACACCAGGAGCTCTGCAGTGCTCATTTTTCTTTTAGAAATCTCTCCTTGTGGTTTCCCAAGCTGGGCACACTGCCTCCCTTCCTTCAACACTGCTACCATTCTGGAGAGTCTTCATCTCTCTCCTGGGTTCTGTATGCAGGGCTTCCTTCATTGGCAAAACACACACACATTCTAATAAAAAGTTTAAAATTATTAGTGATTTTTGGAGACCTTTTGTCTTCCAGTTATCTGATAATTTGTTTGAGTATAGACTTCTAGGTTGGATATACTTTTTATAGCATTATTTCATTTATGTTCTAGCTTCCAGTAATGCTGTTGAAAAGTCAAATTATTTTAATTTCTTTTTAATTTTTTCTAAATTGAGGTATAATTGACATGTAACATTATATTAGTTTTAGCCGCACCGCATGATGATTTGATATTTGTAGTTCAATTTCTGACTATTAGTATGTGACTTGCTTATTCCTACTGTCTCTTTCTCTCTCTCTTTCTTCTAGCTGTCTATCTTTCTCTGGACTTGTATATAGAATCTTCCTTTAACACAGGAGTCTCAATTTTTTTACAATGGGCCCTAGTGTGTATATACTTTTTATCCCTCCAGCCCTGTCTCCTTCCTCTTAACTTTACAGGTTTTGCTTTATTTGTTGGTGTCAGCTAGTTTGTAAAAGCATTTTGCTTTGTTGAATCATCTACTATGTAAATGTCCAATATTTGTTTTTGTTGTTCTGGCTTGCTTTACTGCACAGAATTCTCTCAAACACCATTAATTTTGCTATAAATGACAGCATTTCATCTTTCCTTATAACAGAACAGTATTCCATTGTTTGGCTATAACACATCCCCCTCCCCCCTTTTTTTTAATCATTGATGTTCTACTTTGGAGTCTCTTTTCCCAAAATTAAGTTTATTGAGGTAAAATAAGCTTACATCTTTTTATATACCACATCTTCACATCCCCTATTAGTGGACAGATAGGTTATTTCCATGATTTTGTTCCTGTAAATAATACCTGTAGAACATATAAGTTTCTGAGTTGATGGTTTCATATTGTTCAGATAGATGCCCAAGAGTGGGATTGCTGGGCCAAATGGTTTCCCATTTTTGGTTTCTAAAGGTAAATCATTTCCAAAATGGCTATACCAGTTTACTTCCCATCAACAGTATAAGAGGGATCCTCTTTCTCCACACCCTCTCTAATACTTGTTGGGAATCTTGTTAATATTGAGCCATTCTCATGGGTGTCAGATGATCTCATTGTAGCTTTGACTTGCATTTCCCTTATAAAAAGAGATGATAAACATTTTTCTATATATCTTTTGGCCATCTACATACCCTCTTTGGTGAATTATCTGTTCAACTCTGCCATCTGTTTATTATTGGGATTTTTTAATTGTTAAATACACTTTTTATATAGATCTTGGACTAACCCCTCTTCAGTTATGTAATATGTGAATATTTTCTCCCATTTTCAGTAGCACACTTTTAAAATCTACTTATATTTTCTTTTACTGCATAAATGCTTTTTAATTTGAGGTCATCTCAGTAGTCTATTTTTGTTTTTATTTCCCTTCCCACAGAGGTTAGGTCTCCAAACTACCTTCACTGTTTGATGCTGTGAAACATATTGCCAATGCTTTCTTCTACATATTTAATTACAGGCCTTTAAGTATTTTATCCATTTTGAATTTTCTTGAGTGCTTGGAGAAAGAAAGTGATCATTTTTTTTGCATGTGGCCTTTCAATTTTCTCGGCACCATTTGTAAAAGAGACTCTCCTTTCCCCATTGTGTGGTCATGTTCCTTTAGCATGAGTTGAATATTGATTTCTGATTTTTCAGTTCTGTTCCATTGATATATGTGCTTGTTTTTATTCCAATTTTAATCACTGTTGGTTTATAATATAGCTTAAGATCAAGAACTGTGATGTTGCCATTTCTTTCCTTTTTTCTCAGCATTATTTTAGCTCTTCAAGACCTTTCCGGCTTGAAGATTTTACTTCTAATTTTGAAGATTTAAATTTTAATAATTTTTGTTCACTTTCTTTGAAAAAAATATTCTTGGTGTATGTTTATTTTTATCCATTGTCATGTTTGCTCTGTGAAGATTTTCAGCTTGAATTTATGTTTCTAATATTTTCTAAAAGTATTTCATTGATGATTTTTACCTTTCTGTGTCTTTCCTCCTTTGGAATGCTTATTATTTGGATTTTAAATCTACCAACACAGTCCTTAATTTTCTTTATGCTCTTATTTTTCTTTATTTTATAAGCTACTTCCCAGAAGAGTTATTGAAATATAACTTCTAACCTGACTGTTGAAGTTTATATTTATGCTATATAAACATTATATATAATTTATAAATTATTTTTAAAAAATTATATTTTATTTTTTGAAAGACATGTGCCTTATCTTCTGAATGTTCCTTTTTAATAATACCCTGTTTTTCTTTCATGCTTGCAATAGCTCCTTTAGTGATATTAATGATAGACTTCAGGTGCTTTTTAAAATTGTCCGTTCCATACACAGCCATTATAACCTTTAACTTGTTTTTTCTCTAGTAGATTGTTTTTGGTGTTAATATTGTATGTTAGAGGCTTTCCTCAGATGACAGGTAATTCTCAGTGTTGGCTCATATTTGAGAGTATAGTACTAAATATCTAATTGGAATCTCTGACCAATCACAGTCCCTCTTTTCCCTGGCTAAGTAATTGCTTCAGGAATGAGCATATTGTACCAAACCAGATCAGAAAACATCCTCTTTGGAAAAATTATTTTCCTTTCCTGGTGTTATTAAGCCAGCTAAACATGAGTCCTGACTTAACTGATGCCTTTTTTGACCTATGCATGGAAAGAACTCTCAAGAGATATAAACAGAATGTAGATAACATCACTTGAAGTCCTGGATCCAATTAACTGTGTCCCTTATCTTCTTCATAACTTCAGATAGTCTATTCCTTCTTAGGATTCTCCCCCCCCCTCCCTGCTTAAACATTTCAGTTGGGTTTCTGTGACTTTCAACTAAAAGTTTTTGGATGGATACAATATTTTTCCCAATGTTTCTCTGCCTGCCTGAAAATGATGTCATTTATGCCATCTACAAATGCAAAGGTCATCAGCTATCCATCATTTCACTTCAGCTTTCTTATCATGGCTCATATACCCGCTGAGTGCTGGTATGTCATCCAGAGTCCAATATAGCAACAAGAATGATATGCCAACAGAAATAAAAATATCATCTGCAGGTTGCAGTGGTGATAAATTCACATTTTTTTTCCTGTGGGCCTTCTCCTCTTCCTCAAAGACCTCATTCAGTTCTGGACTACTATTTAGATTAGGAGATAAAGTGCCAAAGATTGTTTTCTGATTTGTTTTCACTCTTACTGATTTCCTATTGGTGGTGTATATATTAATGCCATTTCCTTAGAATTTTTCTGCACTTAGCTTGTTGATGATAGCATCCCTTATTCATAATGTCCTTATTTCCCAGATATAACTATACTTGATCTTGAACATTTTTACATAACCACTTTAAAACTCGTATTTCTTACACAATTTCCAGTTACTCTTTTCAGCTGGAGACGTGTGTCCACTATTGCGTAAACCCTGGTTGAGATTCCTCTACAATAAATGAGAATTGAGAGTAACACACTCACTTTTTTTCCTCCATGTCTGAATATAAAATACCCTTTAGCTTTTCGGTGCTTCTAAATATACCTTGCTCGTAAACTTCACATTCTGTCAAATTGGGTTGAGAGTCTCGATCTCACTGCAGTTTCCACGTGCCCTGATGTGTTTTCTATGTCTATCAAAAGAGGCCACCAAATAATGATGAATTTTACTTGGAAACAGTTTTGCCTGTCAAAAATGCTTTTCCAGATTTGTGTAATCAATGTACCTGATTTTGGAAACATTGGAAAAATGGTGTTTATCATATTTATTAGTCAGTGTCATCACACTCAAGCCTCTGGGCAGACTTACAAGATCCTAGGGCTGGAGGAAAAAGACATAATCATTCATTGAGTTTCATGCTCTACAGTAAATGTCATAAAAATAAGAAACATGGCCTTATTTGTAGGACTCGATTTTTAAAATGAGGCATGGGGCAACCCCACAAAGTGACAATGTATTTCGAGGCCCTGGAGAGAAGGCTCAGGCACCTTTCACACCTCACTATATAAAGGTTAAGGCTGCCACAAGATGACCCTTCAATCCTTGACCAGCTCCCCCCCCCCAGTCCTCTCTTTTCTATACAACTTGTGACTTCATCCCTTTTCTTTTTCTTCCTATGACAAATATTCCATTTGAATATTTCTACTCCCCAAATATGACTCCAGAGTTAAACACAATCTGATGGTCCTTTCCTTGAGCCATCTCTGACGTCTGGTTGAGCCAAAGAAATAATTCTTCTACACCAGTGTCATTGTCCTTTTTTCCAGGAGCCCAGAGGCAAAGGATTTCCGGTCACATGGTGGTGGGAGTACAGCTCTGAGAAAGAATGTGTCTCCCTGAAGAGACTTTGCTGGTTAATAAAAGTGATAGCCTGGCATCTAGACACTCTGCTTTTAGATTTATAAAATTGAGATTAGATCATCCAAAGGTCTTTTCCAGCTGTAACATTTTATGTTGCATCTCAATATAACTCTTGGAAGAGCCCTCTTAGAAAACTGTTCTTTCTTCTTGTTTTTCATTTCTGAAGGAACTGGCCACATTTTATGGAAAGGCCTTTGTGAAACCCCCACTATTTAGAATGCCTGCATTATATCTCTTCCTTGCAGAGATCATGGGAAGGTTAAGTCGACTCAACCCTATAATTCCAAGCTTTCTCGGCTTAATATTCTTATATGGGGTTAAGATTTGTGAACAACTATACCATCACTCTCTTATCTTGTTTTTCCAAGAGGACTTTATTCCTGGCTTTAAGAGTTGAAATAACTCTACAATAAAATGCTGAGGGTTTTCTAGTAACTATTTCTCTGCACTGTAAATAGTTTTACTCAGCACAGAGCTTTCATCAGAGAAACTCTCAATGTAATGGTGAACAGCCTCATGCACAAACATTTTGACTTTCGCTCTGGGATGGTGTATGGGGAGACACAAACTGGATCTATGCTTCAGTGTTATTAGATACGTTTTTTTCAGACAGTTTTTTTTCTTGAAGTTAAGACTTCCCACCCAGATGCTTGCATTTTATTCACCTCTGAAATCACTCCCATGATCGGTTTATTGAGAAGAGGGCATAAACATGACTGAATTTATTCTTCCTCCAGTCACTACTATCAAACATGTGCTGTCATATCTCCCTTCCCTGGCAAATGGCAAGTAATCCAGTTAATGGATATCTTAGAAAGTTTCATTACTTTCTGGTGGCTTTTAGTTACCTCAAGAACAGACCAGGCTAAAACTTGAATCTCAGATTTGATTTACAGTTCACCTCTCCACTGCCCCCAACACAAGCGTAACTTGTGGCAATGACCGCAAGTTCCTCTGAGGAGCTTAATCAGCTCTGAGACATGACTTTTCCCAGTCTTCTAGAACTAACTTTAAAGAGAGGCAGGTAAGAAAGGCACTAGTGCCTGCTGACTTAAAAGTGGCTGGATAGTGTTGCTGGCTAGCAACGTCTCATCAACGGTACCTGTGTAGCAAGCATCCAAAGGTGCCAAATACTGGCTCTTGGCTAGAATGGTGAGTTTTGTTCCCCACCCTGGTGTGGATTCTAACAAATGGAGAATGGAAAGGGAAAAGTAGTTGCTAGGCAATCAGCCCAATCTGGGGCTGTTCGTTGTTGGTTCTAGCATCTAAAGAATGTTGGCGCCCTTGGCACTAAGTTTATGGAATTTTTAAATAGTGAACAAGGGAAAACAGTCAGCAAAAAACACCTACTTGAGTCTGTCTCTGTCTCTCTCTCCCTCTCTGTGTCTTTCCCTCTCTGTCTCTCTCTCTGTTTTTCTCTATTTCCTCTGAATTCCCCTCCTCCAGGGTGATGCCACCTTTTTCCTTATCTTCCTAAGCCCAAAGGCGCCCACACACACACACACACACACACACACACGTATGCGCACACCCACTGGGCCAGGTGTGTACAGTCATGAGGGCGGTGCAATGCCACAGGTGCTGATCATAGAGGCTAATGGCACAAGAGTGTGAAAAAACCTCGATAATTCATTTACCCTCCAGTCGCGTAATGCTTCATAGGGAGAAATCCGGCAGACAGTGTGCCTCAGGCAAGTGGTCAGGGTCACCACCACCAGTGATAAGTCATGTAGACACCATGTCACCCTGCTGTGATGTGACAGGAAAGAGACTTTCCTTTTGTGGTTTTTTCCCTCCGAGTCCTTTATCACCAATTCAAATTATGAGAGAACATTCAACAAACCCAAATTGAGGAACATCGACACAATCCCTGACAAATAGTCTTGAAAACTATTGAGTTCAAGCAAAGTCAGAGAACCTCTCATCAGCCAGCCAGCCTAGGAGACATGCTAACTAAACAGGACACAGATTACTGGATACAGTTCCAGAACTCAGAGATGAGTAGGAAAATGACACATGTCATTGTACCCCAAGAGGTAAAGGGCAGATCTTATGGTCCTCATTTTACCATGTCATCAGCCATCTATAGTCTTAGAATTCTTTTAATACCTTGAGATTTTATATAATTTCTTTATAAACACATTTATCCTCAACATCCCTAGGAGGGTGGGAGAAAGGGTTATTTTTTCAGGAGGGGAAACTGAGACACAGAGGTACATCATTGGCTCAAAACACAAAGAAGCCAATAGAATAAGTTTGGAAAGTGGGAAGACCAGAGTGAGGCATTTAGAAACTTGAACTTGGGGAAATTTAATGTCGTTTCAAGAAAACTAGAAATAATCCACCTACCGTATCAAATATTAGAATATTAAATAGTCTTTTAAAAGAGATACTTGAGGGCTACTCCCTTAGTTTTCCATTCTTACCATGAGAAACAATAGTAATATTAGTAGGGGAACAGCGATAGGACTTCACCATCAACATATTCAAATACTCCATTTCCAGACACCATCACTATTCTATAAATAATTGGAAGTCACTATTAGAAATCATACAAGTTATAGAGAATAGGACTAGGACCTAGAAATCTCTATCATGTAAAGGCAAGGAAACAGAAAAGTAAAAGATAAAAACTTATGGAAACTCTTTGCTATTAGAAAAAGGGCAGGGAAAGGTGGGTGGATGTTCGGGCACACTCTGTTTGATGGACTCATTTGTCACACAGTGGTGCGAGTTCTCTTTCATTAGAGACTAGGCATGTTTTGCTTTGCAGAGACACCTTTGAAAAGAACAGAGGCTGCAACAGTGAGGCCAAAATGCCACAGGTGCCATCATCCCGCGATGCCAGCTGAGGTCACCTACATTCCCAGCCCATCAGCTCTGGCCACATTCTGCGAAGATCTGAATCCCCTTGAAAATTCCCACGATTGCTCGGACCAGATTCCATTGTCGGCGTATCTTGTCCATTTGGCATCATTCTGGGTGGCGGTTCTAGCATGCTTTGCTTCCTGAAGCTTCTCTTTGAGCCATTCAGCCGGAGCCAACGGAGCCCAGGCCACCTGGCTTGGGCGCGGTGGGTGCCGGAACAACTGCGGGCGTTGCTCTTGGTTCACAGGCCGTGGCTGCCAGAACTTTCCTCCTCCATCCCATGCCCTAATATACTTGGTTTCCTACCTCAGAGGTTCAGCTTCAATTGAAAACTTAGGTAGAGGATAAAATAAACCTCCGGCTGCTTCTAAGCACAGTGTGGAAGCATAACAGCGCTACTGCCGCCACCCCCACACGGCCTCATCTGGGGGGGGGGTGTCTCAGTCTTCACGGATTAGTTATAAAGTCAAGAAAGTCACTTAATCCTTGTGGCCAGCCTACAGGTAGTGCTGTGTTCACGTCCACCTGCCGGTGGGGGAGACAGAGGAACAGAGAGGTTCATTGTCCTGGCCAAGTTAACACAGCCTGGACGTGAAGGAGCGTGAAGAGCAGAGGTGGACGGAGGAGGATGGTTCAAAATCTTGCCCAGAACCACTAAGCAACAGCACCTTAGGTCTGGGGACTCAGGCAGGCTAAGTGACTGGGTCAACATCAGAAAACCAGTTGGTTCAAAACAGACCAGAATATTTTAGTCTCCCTGTCCCTCCTCCTAGTCCAGTGCTTTGCTCCTATTTCCAAACATGACCTCTCACACTGGTTTTTCCTTTTTCCAGAACACAGTGAATTTCTTGCAACTCTTTTATTTTATTTTTAGAGACTAGGTTTCGCTCTGTTGCCCAGGGTAGTCCCGAACTCGTGGATTCAAGTGATCCCTAACCTCAGCCTCCCAGGTAACTGGGATTACAGGCACACAACACCACACTTGGCTATTTTTTTTTGAGACTAGGTCTTGCTATGTTGCCCAGGGTAGTCTTGAGCCTGTGGACCCAAGTGATTCCTAGCCTCCGTCTCCCAAGTAGCTGGGATTATAGGCGTGCGCCACCACACCCGGCTAATTTCTTGCAACTCTAGAAGCCAATCTAAATATTTTCTCAGTGGCCAGAACAGGAACAATTACAGCAACAAAATTAAGTGGTATTGGAATATGCCCAAAGCCTAAAATAAATAGGCGTGTATCCACACTGATCAAAGTGAGTTATTCAATCAATCAATCAATCAATCAATCAATCAATCAATCAGTGGTGGGCTAAAGAAGTCTTTGACTTGTACTCAACCTGACCAACTCAGAAATAGCTTTAAGAATTCTCAGTGAAATCCAAACGGAGAGAAAAAAAACCCAAAACCAACTTTGTCATTGTCTGCTTTCCTGGTAGAATTCTGATGATGATCTCAGAGCTGGTGACAACTCAATATTTCATTTACTTTGCTGATACTGTCTTGACTTGAGGGTTCTTGACCTTGGTTAATCCTTGAGGTGTATCTTTTTTCATATCTACTTTATACTTAAAATCTTCCAGAACCTTTTGGAATTCAACTTTCGCATATGTTCTCTGTAGTTAGACCATCGTGTTTATTGTCACCAGCTTCTTCAAAACACTTCCTTTTAGTTTTATTTTTTAAATTTTTTCTAATTTATTTTTATTCTTTAAATTACAACCTTGGCAAATGGCTTTTGGGTTACCTCCCCCTCCCTCCTCCCTCTGGTGCCCCCTCCATTCTCTCAAACCCCATTCTTTGTTGTTTGCTAGTCTGCGTTATGTCCATTAGTCTCTTTCCTGTGGCTGTGTTCTTTCATTAGATGAGGGACTGTGTTGTTGGAACCAGGCAAACGGTGCTGGTAGGTTTTCAGTCTTAAGATTGCATTGGGCGGCCAATTTATGTTTAGTTGGTCTACCCATGTATTCTCGTTGGAGGCTGTCTTCTCCAATGACATCTCTGCTGTTTTGCTGCTTTATCTTATGGTTCTGGTATCAGATTTAGGGGGCCTCACACTCTGCCAGTGTCAGTGAGAAGTTTCTCTCTGGGTACAGGCATCTGTGAGTGGCCATTGTAGATCATCTCCTCTGTCTCACTTTGCAGCCATGCTGTGGGATCAATGGCCCCAGTTTTTGGCCCTCCTCTCCTCTCCCGTAGTGTGGGGAGGCGCGCCTTCTTCTGCTAAAAGGCATCTCCAAAATGAAGTCTTGGGTCTTGTAGATCCGGAAAGTATGTAGGTGTACCTGGTGATATCATGTTTCCATAGTTGCAAAAACACTTCCTTTTAAAAGAGAAGAATGACCTTCAAGATTGACACATTTGGGAATGCTTTTATCATTTCTTTCATACCTTGAAACTCTGTTTCTAGTTGTATTCAGATCAAATCTGAAGGAGAATGAAGAGTACTAACTGTGGTCACTTTTTCTTTTAAAACCATGTCAATATCTCAGGATTCCTTGGGTTTTCATGGAAAATGGGTGGGGGGGGGAATCACCAGCTGGCTCCTTGATCCGGTTGTAATGTAGTCCAAAAAGTCTAAAATGGGAAAAGTATTTCCAAATTTAGAGCAAGTATAATAACACATAAAATTTGTAAAGGATAAGTCCATTTCCAAGGAGCTCTTACTCTCTGGAGTTGCATAAAATGTAGCTCTAAGTCAAGTCTCACAACACCTGTAAATTGAAGGAATTGCGTTAGACCCATGTTCACTCAGTGAACTGTGGCAGAAGTTGAAATACTATCATTTCATGTTACCTTGAGTGCTTAAAAAAGAGAAGATTGTAGCAAGGCCAAATCTTGTCAATATGTCAGTTATCCTTGCTTTGATAAATACGATCTATGAATTGATTTGTTTTAGATCTGTCACTTCCATCAAAAGGACAGCGAAAAGTATTCAGTGGCTTATTATGCTCACAGAAGATGAAAGAAGTTCAAGCCCAATAGTGGGCATTATGATTTTATCCACATTTCCAAAAGCAGGACATAAAATTGTTGTGCGACAAAAGCCGACCATAAGAGAATGAGATAATGGCTGAAATCTCTCCAAGAGAGGGTTTTTTTTTAAAGACCACAATGCCCTGAAAAGTCCTTAGAATGAAAATTGGTATTCAGTCATGACTCTGTATAAGCAAAAGGCCATCAAAGATTTGCGGGAGAGTGGGGGCAGCATTTTAGACCTCAGATGGCAAGCTCTGGGGCTTATTAGATGCAGTGTCTACTGGGGGTGATGAAATCTTTGCAAGGCCCTTGTGTTAGAAACGAGCCAATGTGTGTCCCCTGCAGATTTTACTCTCCGGCACGCAATATTCGCTCTCTTTTTGCTTATACTTTACTAAGTGAATGTCCAATTGCCTCCTTTTCGATCCTATGAATAAAAGCCTCCTTTTCCCCGGAGTAGGAACTATCAACCTTGGTATTTGTTCTTCCTTTATCCTTGCTATCATCCAATGCTTTCAAAATTAATGTGCCAAAGAATGACTTGTTTAATGCTCATAAAACCACTTCTTAGGCTATTGACTTAGAAATGAGTTCTGTGGACTAGAAAGCATCAGACATTAGGACAGGAGGAGATTTTAACTACGATATCCAGGAAGTGTTACAGGAATTGCAGCAGCAGGCACTTCACATGTGCTCGCCTCGCAAATAGTGATGAAAGCCATTTGAAGCAGAACAGTGGCAACAAGTCCAATTTGTTAAGCAATCTGAGGATGTGGAGGTACGACTAACACTTCAAGCATATTCAGCCTCTGCCTTCACACCTGAGGGGGGTTGCATTTCAGTAACTATGGTTACCTTATGTACTGCTCAGTTGCTCATAAACCAAAAGAGGTGAGTCAGACAGAAAAGGCAACCCTACTGAGATGCGTGAAGCACTCTGGTCGTAGAATGAAATGACCTTTTGCTTTGATTTAGATTTGCAAGAACTCTGAGTGAGTCATTCCTGGGTATGTCTTTGACTGTATTGGGAGCAATTCTTTGGTTCTTGAATTTCTGGAACTCTCAAAGAGCAATTCTTGGAGCAGATACGTAGTAATGTCTTATCATCTAAAATAGCAAAGCTTCTCAAAGGAAAAAGTATCCTAACTGTTGGTGGGATAATGAGAATCATTTGGGGGAGTAGGTTTGTGAAAGAGAGGGAAATTTCCTTAAGTATCACATAAACATCTGAAGAAGCAACAATCCAAATCATAGTGTTTATAGGAAGGATGCACGATTTCAGTTAAGGATTTTTTAAAAATACAGCATAAAGTATCATGTATAAGCTTAACTATTTCTATACATTTAATAAAGAATAGGTGTTAGTTTTTCCTTAATTAACATTCCCTGGTGCAAAATGTTTCATCAGGAGTTATTGGACACAGGATTCTAATTGATTTCCAGCAACATGCAGCTCCTGAAAGAAATAGTGGCATCCTATACGGTTAAACATTAAACCGATTACCTCTTTTTCCCATTTAGGAGAAAATTATTTTTTCTCTCCTAACCTTGCCCTTCAAAGGTAAATTTTATTTAAAATCTCTGGTTTCTTAGCAACGATAGCTGATTCACACACTTAGTGTGAATAGTAGCTAATGCTTTTCCAAAAAGATTTGAAGTTACTGTCTACCTTCAACCCAGAGAATGTTCTTAAAATGTAGTTAAACAGCATATGAGAAGGTCTTCTAAAAGAGATGTGTATATTCACCTCAGTCGTCATAGCCTAGTCACAATCTTCCTGACAGTTAAACCTGCTTCAAACCTAGCTACACAGATGGAGCACGTCTGCTTGCTTTCATTCAGGAAATTGCATTCAAATCTGATTTCTATGCCACTCACAATAAACTTATATCCGTTGTGTTTCAATGCAGTGTTGTGTTCTAGGCACTATACGAGCTCATGCACAAGTACATTCGGACTAAAGACCTGCTTCCTTGTTCAGGACTCAACTGCTAAAGTTCTTAATTCAAGAGTCACAACCTTTCTTGAAAAATCTGTTGTCACATTCAAGGTTGTAAATTACAGTCGTAGAGGAAGCTGTCAAAAATGACACAGTCAGCTGTTTGCAGGGAATTTAGTTGAGGGCAAATGCTATATTCTTTCCTTTTGCAGACCCCAAATACAAATTCACATAATTGCTTTCAACATACATGAGCGAGAAGAAGGTCAAAAGTGCTCAAGTTTGATTTCTGTGTTTACCCCATAGGCTCCAACACATCGTCAGGAGCTTTCAAGTGGATTGGATTTGATTTCTTTTCTTTCCCTCCACATAATGAATGTTCTAAGTGCTTGGTCAGTCGTTTAAGGAAATGAATAAAAACATTCTTATAGGCTATGTGAAAAGAGCACAGAGGACTGGAGAGACAAGTCAAGCAATTTTCAAACAAGCTTGAGGACAGAGCTCAGACTCAAGAAGGAAATTCATTAGCAAATAAACTTCCAGATGTCAGAGGTGTCTGGGACCATTTGCAGACAGTTTGCTGCCTCTCTTTTGTCACATATTGTTCCATTCCCTTCATCTTTGACCAGAGCACTCTTCAATCATACTCCTGTTGATAAGTCTAACCAAGTACAAGAGGTGAAACTCCCTTAGTCATACCTTTGCTCTCTTGACTCACGTGGTTTTACTTACCGACTTTCTCTAACATAGGCAGGGCATGCTGGAGCCTCACTAAGCTGTTACAGCATAAACAGGCTCATGTTTCCAAAATACTGGCCAACTAGGTTGTTTTAAC
Source organism: Uropsilus gracilis (assembly GCA_004024945.1). Lineage (NCBI taxonomy): Eukaryota > Metazoa > Chordata > Mammalia > Eulipotyphla > Talpidae > Uropsilus > Uropsilus gracilis. The sequence continues at coordinate 201,380 of PVHY01000020.1, forward strand.
ATTCCCTCTTGTGATACAACATACAAAATAAGCGCAAAATATAAATATTTGGTTTAACAAATTTTTGAAAAAACTGTAGGGTGTCTTCCCTGCAAGTCAAAACATTGACATGTGTCTCCTAGAAGGCCTTCACCTATCTTCTCCTGTGACCTCCTCCCAGTGACCACTGTCTTGATATTCGCTGTATCCATGTATTGCTTCCTTTGGGGTTCTGCACAATCATTTGTGTGTGTTGATAGGTAGTAGATAGATAGATAGATAGATAGATAGATAGATAGATAGATAGATAGATAGATAGATAGATAGATAGATAGATAGATAGATAGATAGATAGATAGATAGATAGATAGATAGATAGATAGATAGATAGATAGACAGATAGATAAAGTCATGCTATTACCATGCTGCATAATTATGACTTAATTTGGGCTACTTTCAAAATAATCTCCATGGGAACAGAAAGTAGCCTAGCTTCTTTAACTCAGCTGTTTGTCCTTAAGATTTACTCACTGATGTATGGAGAGGTCGTTTATTAATGTTCTTGCTGTATTGTGTATGATGTATTGACCTTCCATATATTAGTTCTACTACTGAATTGTTCTTTGGAGTTTCTACTAACAATGCTCTTGGGAACACTGAAGGGTGTATTTCCTGGTACACGCTTAACTGGAAATGAGGGTCAGTGAGAGACAGAGAGTTCATTAAATAATCAAAGTGAAGATTGAACCCAGAAGCAGTCTGGCAGGTTTCACTCTGAGAACCGTTGCCATAAACACAAGGTCACTAACACTAAGAATGCAAGTCGTCTTGAGAAGAGGGACTCCTCAGTTCTATGTTGTCCTGACCTAAAGATTGGCTGATGCTAGAGGGAAGGAAGGCAGGATTCAAGCTCCTATTTTCTAAGGAATGTGCTGCATGAATTCAAAGGCTGGGCACTCATGGTTAAATCTTCTTTATTTGACTCTGCCGTCATTAGCTAGTGTGAGAAGACCAGCTTTACCTTCAGGCAGCAGATTCCTGTGGAGACCACAGGGTGGAGCCTGTTCAGATTTACATCTATGCAGATGCTTTTTAAGCATGCATTTCTGTGGGATATAGACACACCAATGAAATGACTAGGCCATGCGCGGTGCACATTTTCAGCTATACTGCCAGATAATATTCAAAGTGGCTTTCTGATGTGTACTCTCATCAACAGTGCATGAGAGCTCTCATTGTTCTATATCCTTGTTAATATTTGGCAGGGCCACATATTTTTCAAAAATTTGCCATTCTGATATGTATGTCCTGGCATATCATTGTGGCTTCAGCTTGCATTTACCTAACAGCCATTGAAATGAGTGCTTTTCCCTCTGATATTGACCATTTGAATTTCCTGCTTCAACTGATTTCCCTATTTTTCTCTTTCATTTCTGTCTTTTTCTTATTCATTTGCAATAGGTCTTTATATATCAGTATATAATGGTATATAATGGTATTGATGGTAATCATCTAGTTAACACTGTCACCAGAAGCTAGAAGCACTAATGTATGCTTTATCTGTAGGTGCTTTCCGGTATTAATTTCCTTGGTGGTTCGTAGTGGCTACTTGAAAAACAGAAAGGGACTGAGGTAATTAACCTACCATCTATTCATTTTAACAGACCTGCCATTTTAATTTTTGTGTAGCTCCATAGTCAATATTTCCCTTCTCTTTTTCATTACTGTTACACGACAACCCCAAGGGGAAATGGGGTGACCTGGGTATGTGTCCTTACCCTCGTGCTTAAGAACTCAGGATAAGACTGAAGGGCAGATACAGAGAAAAACATTGACAGATGTTTTATAAGGGAAATGAGATGAGAAAGAGAGAAATTGATTTGGTCAATACATCCTACTGGTAATAGCATCTGAGCTGAGAACCTTGGGTACCTGCTAAAGGAAGAAAAAGCAAGAAAGCCCAAGCCCAAGTCAAGCATAGCTGCCTCATGCCTTCCTTAGTTCCCAGCAACCCCCTCTTCAGGAGGTGAAAAGTCATGGCCAATTCATGGCATGATGGAAATTGTTGTCCTTGGTACCTGAGATCTCTAGCATGGAGGTGGGGGTGGAGTCCATGAAACATCAGTCATCCAGGACATACTGTTCCTCCAATATCATTTGTAATAAGTTTATTTTGCAACCATTTCATCACTTGGAAATGGTCTTCAGTCCATCTAAGTACAAGGATAAATTAAGGAATATTTTGAGTGGAAACGTTCTTAACAATAAGTGTCATATCAAACCAAAAGAAACCCTATTCTAAAGTGATTAGTGCAGAGAAAAGAACTCAGTTAACACTAGCTACTAGACTCCAAGAACTGCCTGAATAGTACCTTCCTGAATCCTGAGTCCTTTAAAGTAGATATTCTGTGTCTTATTAAAGTTCTAGGAATCAGAACTTTGATTAATCAGAATCCTTTATTTCATCTAAAGTACTGTATAACTGCACCCTCCCTTACAATCCAGAAGAGAAAAATCCTTAGTCTTTCATATTTGACTTTTAAAATGCCATTTTAATATCCTTTCAGCTCTCCCTTATCTTTGCAAATATTCTTTCTGTTTCCACTGTCAAAAGAGGAAGCACTTATCTGAGAACAATATCAGGCTTCTAGAGGACTCAGGTTTCTATGGAAGCCTGGTACAAACAATAGTCAGTAAGTGAAAACCCCAATTTCAAAGGATTATAAATTTCACTAACCAAATGCCTTGATTGCCTCCGGCAAACTAGAGACAAAATCTAGCACTAAATTCCTCTAAAGATGTGATGGCACCGCTGCCCCTCCAAAAATTTTACCTAAAAAAAAATCTTACTTAACAAAAATAGCAACCCCCTGTAAGCTACCCCCCCATCCCCAATTACCTCTCAAAAATTAATATGTTGACCAGCTTAATTGTCCCCTCACCATTTACCTTCCTTTAAAATTCACCCAACCCTTGCCCTGTCTCTATAAACCCCTTTCTTTTGTTAATAAATTGTCATTCAGTTCATTACTTCCAAATCAACCCTTAGCCTCTGTAGCTAAAAAAAATCTCTCTTGTGGTCTCATTCTTGTACTTTGCGCTCGGCGGCCAACACTGATCACTTTGCAACTCACCGGGCTGAAAATTTGCAAGACTTAAAAAAAAAAATCAGTGTTCAACGGTCATGGGCAATTTCTGGCAACTACCCCTGAAGATAAAGAATTCTAATACAGAGGATTTCTTCTGATCCTATCTAAAGAGTGTTATTTGCTCTTGAGCACAGTTGGGGCAGAAGGCCACCAAAGGGTGTCTCAATGGCATCATTGGAAACTTCTAGAAGATACCAGCACCGCCTACTAAAACAGGTGTTTTGCAAAATGTAAATGCTCAGTGCTTTGATAGACACTGTGGGTCTTAGAGCAGGACAAGCTCCTTTCATCCTCAATTATCTCTGAAAATCAAAGGCTCCTCATTCTCAGCATGTAGCTCCATGAGGCTAACATCTGAAGCGCTTAGTTAACTTTTTCTAACTTCCCACTTTAGCTCTAGGGCACTAGAATTTTTATTCCTCCTTTTATTCAAAGAAAAAAATAGACAATGGATTAAAATATTATGTCCCCATACAAATTCAAGATGATAGAAAATGTGTAGAGACTCTTTGAAAAGCTCTGAATCACCAACCTTACCAACCTTATGGAACTGGAAATAATCTGTATTTCGTATTTCTGATTGGAGCTAGAGTGCATATACTATGATTGTATTAGACCAAGCTCCCAGAAGACATGGACAACCTATTAATAAATGCCTTAACTATGAGAAAATCTCTTTCATGAATTGACATTACTATTTTAGGTTTAGATATAGTTGTTTTTTTATCATGGAAAAAAATGTCATGACCCAAATACATTCTTCCAGCAATGTTCACGAAATACCAAATGAGCATGGGAATGGCAGATTCAGACGGCTCATTTAAACAGGGGAGCTCTTTAGAAAGCAAAACAAAAATCAGCTATTTCATGGAAATTAACTCGCCCACACCACTGGCCACTAAAGGCATATATTAAGATTTTTTTTTATCACACAACAGAGAAAGGCTGCCTATAAAACTTGCCTTAAAAGGTCCAAATCTTAAAAAGAAAAGGGGGGAAAACTGTCCTTGAGATACTAGTGTAAGAGTCAAAACTACCCAGAGTTGAATTGCTTGATTCAAAGTGTTGAATTGCTTGATTTGAATCTCAGTTTCTCTGCCTGATAGGAGCAGTCCCCTGGGGGAATTATTATCTTCTATTTTGAAATACAGTGGAGATAAGTAAAATAATATCAAAACCGTTTCTGTTAACATGCTTTTTATTTAAATAAAACAAAGGTGATAAAAGTTGAAATTTCCTGTTCCCTTTACTGGGCTTTCCTGGCCCCTCCCCTAGAACCCCTAGAAAGGTATGGTCGTGTATCCTGCTTGTGAGTCTATATTCTATGATTACGTGCTTGCGGGGCAGCGGGCTATTCTCAACGCACAACTGGCTATGTAGGGATTCGGGTTTGGCTCCCGTGGGCTTTTGAGCTGGGGTTCCAGTCCCTGTGAAGTGAACAATATGGGAATCATATGGGGCTCGTTTCTGTAATGGTGAGTCCCAATAAAACTGTGCCCTTTTCCTTCTTCATTCAAAGTTGCAAACACTTTCCAAAGTGGTTATTTTCCACCTGAAACCTTCTGACGCCAAAGGTCACACTTGACAAGTTTTTGTTCCTGTGGCTGGTGTGATGGTGCTGTGTGTCCTCTCTCCCCCCACCTGCCATTTCTGGTCTCATGATGTCTCCATCGCAAATCTGCTCTCAGCCTCAGTTTAACAAAGAGGAAGCGCGTCTGGTAGGCATGAAAACTGTGCAGTGAGATTGCTCTCGGTGTTCAACACTTGGCCTGCGTTTGTTCTTCCGTCCTGTTGACCTCTGTTCATTTTAGTCCTTTGAACTCACAGAGCCCAGATACAAAGTTCACCTGTGGCCCCTGAGTGGGCCTCATTATTAACTGAGAACTTGCTAGAAATGCAAATTCTACCTTCCGCTCAGGTGTTCGAATAAGCCTTCCAGGTGGTTCCAATGAAGACTCAAGTTTAAGAAACGCTGGCTCAGAAGCCTCATGGCTGAGAGCTTCACTCAGGAAGTGGACGTGGGCCTGTCTCCGTGACTGCAGGTAAGTGTGTCAACTTTCGTGGGCCTCGGCTTCCGCATCTGCAATGTGGCAACAATAGTAATGGCACCGAAGCTGTGGGGTTGCCGTTTTACACGTGGTCATGTGAGGAAAGTAATTTGCATCCTAGGAATGCGCATCGTGTTCCTTGCTCTTCATGTGTGTAGTTCTTGTATCCTTTATGTAGGTAAAGTGTTTGTTTTTCTATTGCGTACAGGCAGGGTACAAAGGAGATCATACCTTATCTTTCTGGGTAATTCTTGGGCTGAACAAGTAATGAAAACAGCATCAGACGGCTTGGCCTAAGAAAAGCAATCAATTTACTAACATGCATGGGGAATCAACATGGTTATTTCTAAAGAACACTGAGGCAGCCCGGGAATAGTTAGCCTGTTTAGGAGCTGGAGAGTCAAGGAGAGCGCAGAGGAGACTTGGCATGACGAACAAGGTGGGGGTGCTCTCATCCTTCTCTTGAGATTCTGAAATAGAGGGGCTACTTCACTGATAGATGTGCGGCTGGATTAGACCCTCCAAGCTCATTGTCTCGGTGTCTCTTAGGGAGGGAGAAGGGCTTAGGGATGGAGAGGAGGCTCTCCTAGACTCAGCGATCCTCCCTACTCTCAACCTAAAACAGTCTTCTTTAAATTGTGGTTCCGCTACTGGGCACGGTGGCTCGTGCCTGTAAGCTTCAGCCTATGAAGCGGCTGGAGCTAGGGATCGCGGTTTGAGTCCTGCTGGGGGTCCGTAGCGAGACCTAGTTCCAAAAAAAATAGCTGGGCATGGTGGCACGCGCCTGTAATCCCAGCTACCTGGGAAGCTGAGGCTGGGGATGGCTTGAGTCTGTGGTACCCTGGACAACGAGAGCCTGCGGTTCCACGGGCAAAAATAGCGAGACTCAGTCTCAATAAATAAATAAATTAAATAAATGTGGTTCTGGACTTGCCCAGACTCACAGACTGGCTCCTGGTTCCAACACCAACAGGACACAAGGCCTGTTCCGGGCACATTGAGCAAAAAGCCTCTCTGACCCTTTGGGGGAGTCCAGCGTCACGGCATAGTCTACACGGCTGTGCAGCTGTCTTGGGTGATGAAGACACAGGCCGGGAAAAGGCCCCATACTCACCCCAGGGGGTCATGGTCTAACTGAGGCAGCAAACATGTTAAGCAGAGAGCTTCTGATGGGAGTGACTAGAGCTGAGGTGGCGTTGTCAGGCCTGGCATGTGTGGGGAGGGGAGTAAAGGGTCCGGCCCGGCTATGTGGTGCACAATAAAGTACATGAAGGCGAGCAGAATCTGTCTCCCTGAAGATGTCTCTGGCATGAGGGTTCTTTTGAGCTGATTGCTTTTAAGAAACCGCAAAAAAAACTCTTAAAAAACAAAATTCACCCTTTTCAAAGTAAGAGATGTGCACACTTATGAGGGCTAGCCCCCTCTGTTAGAGTGTCTCCTGTACCAGAAAGAGGAGGATGTTGGGTCATTTCTGGGAGTTGCTCAGTTTTCGTGGGTCAACTCACATGTTGCTATCAAAACTGTTTTCTTCAGTTGATCTTTTACTACAGAGGGTGGGTCACTGCCAAGAACGTAGAAGTAGAGGGAATAATTTTACTCCCTTAACAGTCTGAGGCTGGAAGGTCTAGCTCAGCTGGAGCTGGATGTGAGGCCTAAGAATTCCCCATTTACCATCTCTGGGCATTGGATTCCTACGTATAAAATAAGGGGGTGGTTCAGGCTAATTTCCCACCATCCTGCTACAGATAACTAAGCGTGAAAAGGACTCAAAGGAACTCAGCAGAGGCAACTGGGTAAAAGGAATCATCCAAAGAGCAGACAGAGGCCAAAGGCCTCAGCAAAGCTGCCTCACTTCAGATTCCAGTCATGATGTGACTGGATTGATACCCACTCAGGGTCCACAGGTGAACCTTGGATATGGGCTGAGTGAGTTCAAAGGACTAAAAGGTAAAAGAAATTGCCAGTGGGTGGGATGTATTGTCCCAAGTCCTGTTGAACAGGTGCCCACCATCATGGACGCCCAGCCCTGTCCAAACAGTCTTGCCACCCCGCAGACCACCAGGGGCCATGCCAGGTGAAAGGCGTTAGGTGCTGACTAAAGAGCATCTCACCTTCCGGGGGAGAAGGCCGAGTCCCAGGCGCAGAGTCCCTTCTGCGCATGCCCAAGCACTGCCCTGCCCCAGACAGGCCATGACCCTGCTCGCTGCCCACCCCCGGACCTGCCCGTTAGCTGTCTCCTCCTCAGTCCCTGCAGAGGCCCAGGCTGAAGTCCCCTTTGAGTACTGTATCCCTCACACCTGAGTCTCTCTGATCAAGCCTTGCCTGGTGAAGCTCCACCCAATGCTCTCTGGTGCGTTCTCTACCTGGAAGAGAAGGCCCACTCTTTGGGCTCAGGCTTGTACAATTTTAAGAGCAATCATAATACTTCAGATCAGTAATATTTAGATGTGCAAATGCAGACTCTTTAAGAAGAAAGAACTTGGTTTTGTCCCTGCAGTTCCTGGGTGGAGGCTCCTAACCCATTCTCAAGCGATGAGATGCCCACTGTTCAGTGGTAGGCCTGAGACCACAGGTCTGTGGGGGAGGCGTGTGAGGCAAGACTAGCCATGAGGCTGGACGGTTGGAATTTTGAGTCCCGCAGACTCCCAGGGAGGGGTTGTGGGGCTGGCTGTTAATGTCAGTCAGGTAGCCAGTGAGCAGCCAAACCATGCCTACTTAACAAGGGCCCAGGACAGTCTCTGGACTTGGGCTGCCGTGCCCTTCCTGTTGGTGAACACAGGTGCTGGAGGATGAGGGGGCCTGATTCCCCAGAGGACACGAAGCTCTTTGTGTGCTGTGCGTTCTTCTAGCCTTGCGCTCTCTTCATTTAGCCGATCCTGATTTGAATTCTAACCATGATCCTTAGCACTTTCCTAACTTCTGCAAGTCATCCTGGTGGAGTGAGGGGTAGTGGCACCCCTCCCCCCCAATTTTCAGGCACTTGATCACAAGTGCATGTGACCTGGGGGCCACCAAACTCGTGACTGGAACCCAAAGTGGGGTGGCATTGCTGGGGCCTTTGTCCTCACTTCGACTTGGAAGGCAGCTTTCCTAGACACAGAGCTGCTTGTGGAAGTGTTAAGGGGTGCAGGTTGGTTGGGGAGGGGGTAGGTGTTTTTACTGAAAATCCTTTGTGACCACTTTTCCTAAACCAGAGCGAAACCTTAACCTTGCAATCTAATTCAGACTGGGCAAAAGCCCTTCTCAAGCTTTAAGCTTCCACGCTACTTGGCCTTTGTCATTCAGATGCCTGCTGCTTACCTGCACCCAGGGCCTCTCTGAAACTGAAGGATAAAAAGACTTTAAACTGGATTCTTTGCAGCCAGCCACTCTTGCCTTAATTTCAAAGTCAGACCAAACTCTTAAAGTGATCAAACTATTGATTACTAAATAGGCAAGAAAGGAAGTGATCACCTAAACATGTACTACGCAATCAGCATGTAAAAACCCTGGTTGCTCCATTGCATGTGCTACAAAATAAACATGAAAAACCCAGCGACTCCACATGTCAGCGGCACATGTTGAAAAAACAGGGCACTCCTTTCTTCCTCCTTTGGCTTCCTCCAAACATTTGGTCCAGGACTTGGTACAATCTCTTTCAGTATCCTCTCAACTTTGGGCTGTAGGAAAACTTGAAGGTAAACCAGGAATCGCCAGCAGGTCCATCTTCTTAGGCCTTGTTCATGGCCTCTCCGAAAACATCTGAATCAAACTAGATAGAACAAGCTCCAACACGAAGTTCAAATCTCCAGACTCTTTAGACTCCTTCAACACATGCCATCAGCTTATACATGCTAAGGCTACGAGTTCACCAACCTGGGCTGAAGGCCATGGGCCCCTGGTTACCTTGGCCATGGGTTTGCATCCTCCTCCAAAATGGCTGGTGGAACCTTTTTTCACTTCATCTCTTTGACAGCTTTCTTCTTGTTTTCCTGCTCTTCCAGGACCGGAGATTTGTCAGTCATCTCACATCACAAAAGCTTTGTTTTTCTTCTTCCCTTCTATCCTTCTGAAAGAAAACTATGGATTCTAAGAAAGGGCCATCGACACGACCATGGCATAGTCAACCTAAGCTTTGTTTACCTGGGCCCTGAAACATTCAAGTCAGAAAGCCAAATCTCCATAACATTGCCAGATTTACTTCCCCCTTTGGCTTTAGAATTGTATCTCATATTTGCTAGCTATATAATATTTATGTTACTATCAATGCATACCATCAGCTATATTAATGGGAGATACTCTCCAACAGAAGCACTGATTATCCTCGCGTCCTTTCTTCCATAAGAACTTGATGTCTTCTGATTACAATTCAAAGTTTATTACAGTCAGAAAAAACCCTTTGATGTCATGACGTCTGCTCATAAGAAGAGTCCACCAAAACCCGCCCTGGTTCCTGAACAAACACTGGTCAGTTCCCAGATTAAACCTTCACAGAAGACCATCTCCACCTCCACAGGCAGCATATCCCAACTTCACAAACCTCCCAGCTACGAAATTCTTTCAGATGTGTATCTCAGCACAACACCGTGTAGCCTGTCAACACTAAATAATCATGAAACTGGTAAATAAATAAAGCCCTCCTGATCAGTCCCTCAAGCCTGGTCTGCCTTCTGTATGGAGGAGCATCTCACCCACAAAATAAGTCTTTAATTTGCCCAGTGTATCCGTGGTGTAAGCATGCGCACACAGGCATGCTCACATGCACACAGAGCTTTCTGCATTTGGGGCTGATACTTCCCTTTATTGCTTTCTGTTTTTCTACATGATTCTTCCCGTTTTTGTTATCAGCTGCTGTGCTCTGTGTAAAACCAGAAGCTCATGGCACAAAAGTAACATGCATTGGCACCAAGTCAGCTATCTTCCATGCAACTCCAGACCCCATGCTAACTTACTGGGGTTCCAGGTCTACCAAGAAGAGGGGTCCTTGGGTATTAATGTCTCAAGGTAATGTTCTGTGTACATCATGGTGTAGGGTAAATGAGTTTCTCAGGCTTTTTCTTCCATTAGTCTCTGTTACTAGCACCTGTGGGATTGCCCTGCTCCAGGATTCTACATGCCTGGCCAGTGGGGATGTGCAAGCTCAAGTGGTAACACCTGGGCCTAGGAGGCGGGGCTCAAGGGGCAGCGCTCCCTGGGTGGAGAGCACAAGGGGAGAGCCCAGAGAAAGCAGATAAAGGGTGGGGGGGGGATTGGGAGGCTGGGTTGCCTCCCTGCCTCCCTCCCAGGCCCCCCCCCCCCCCCCCCCCCCCCCCCCCCCCCCCCCCCCCCCCCCCCCCCCCCCCCCCCCCCGGGCCCAGTCATGTAGTGCCCCGCCTCCTGGTTGCACTACACATGGGAATTTGTCAGAAGATGCACGTTCTCACGTCCAGACCCAGATTGCACAGTCACAAAGGGCCTCGGCGGTCCTTGGGGGATGCTGATGCAGGCTGAAGTGTGGAAACCACTCATACAGATCTTTAATTTTCCCGGAATTTGAAACAGACCATCCGGAAAAGCCGGAATGCAGAATGAAATGCAACTGCTTCTTGGCTCTGCTTCTGGCCGGAACCTGGACACAGTTTTGCAGGCGGAATCTCTCAGGCTGAATAGGATGAAGTCATTCTACCCTCTTCATCTCTTCACCCCAGGACACAGTGCCCCTCGTGAAGGAAAGGAAGTGTGTAGAACTGCTGCAAAGTTTGGAAATCCTAATTTCATTCTAACCCATATTTTTGTTTTACCACATCTCCATCTGCATGAGGAAAGACCTTCCAGTGGGCTAAGCTGGACCCAACAGTTTCCCAGATGTTCTAACCGTTTCCTTCCAGATCGCTCGGCCCTGGAAAATCTAGGACAAGAAGTTTTCATCCCACAGGGTTTGTCTGCCTTTAGCCTTGGCTCCGCGGGCCCATCACACACTGTTCCTTGCTAGTCACATCCCACCCCCTCATCCACCTGACTCTTTCGGCTCGGGTCCCGTTCAGCAAGAGGATGGATTTGTCATCACAGTACACAGCATGTGATTCTCAGCACTCTTAGGACATTTACATCAACTTCTTTTCCAAAGCTCCCTGACGATTGCTGCTGGGGCGGTGATTCCTCTCACATGCACAGTTGGAAACTGAAAGTTCCCTCTGGGAAGGGGGTGCTGAGGACATTTTAACTGGGGAGCCAGTCTCCCCAGTTATCTGGAAATGAATGTTCCTGGAAATGAAGTCAGGCTCATGCCTTCAAGGGGAGGCTGTAATTATGCACATCTGATGAAATGACAGTCCGCAGGTGGCCTGCTGCTTTGAAGGTGTGACTACACACACACATCAGCCCCCCAGGAGATAAGGTAGCAGCAGTTAGTACTTAAATGAGCTTATCTTTAATTTGCATTTGATGTTGGTGTAACATTTGCCCACCAGGAGGTGCAGAATTGATGAGTGGAGTCCCTGTTTGCATAGAGCTGCTTTCCCTCTAGGCAGGTCTGCAGAAGCAGGTGCCCATGAACTCTGCCAGTGCTCACAGGAGACTGATGCGCTGTCGTGGTCCTCGCTGTGGAAGGTGGGCCGTTTGGGTGATTTGGAATTCCCAGGGATTCGACAAGCATTTGCTTGTGCTGGCAGACACACCACCATGCTGTTCCAGGTCTTAGCCTGCACATGAGCCCCATTTTGAAAGTTTGCTTCTTGTGGACTGTTTGCCAGGATCTGTTGGCTTGAATCCACTTTCTGCCCCTCAATACCGCTTGGGGTGGTCGTGTTCAGATTTAGCTGAACGTTAGAATCATCAGGCTTAAAAAAAAATCCCCCAGCGCCCAGGTGTCCCCCAGATCACTGACATCAGGTCTGGGGCCCAAGGATTGGGTTTTTTAAGAAATCTCCAGAAGACCCTAATACATGGCACTAACTTGGGCAATTTCCATAGAACTCAGATAGATGGTTGAAAGGATGGAAGAACAGAAGCCAGAGTGAGGAAAAATAAGGAAAAGTCTTTATTAATGCGCTCCCAGGTGAGGTTCACTGACCCTAGAGCAAGAGTTAATAAAGTTGTGCCCATGTTGAAGAGCTATTTTTATAGGGGTAGGGCCATGGGGGGAAGGGGCAGGTATGAAGACAAGGTTGGTGGGTAAAGTTGATTGGCAGCACTGGGATGGGGGGGGGGTGTCTGCGCCTGGCATCTGAAATTTTGTTTAACATCTTTAAGGCTCCCTGCAGGTGGTGGTGGCAACTTCCTGTACCAACCTCTTGGTGGTTATTTAGAGTCTTGGGGGTTCAAGGTTAGAAGAATCTATTTTGTAAGAGAAAGGGGATAGTCTTTGACTGACAAGTGGAAGAGGTTTCCCAGCATTAAAAGCAGAAGAAATCAACTAGGTTGAAGAAACCAGAGGGCATTCCCTCCCTTTCTAGAATTTTCTTTCCTATTAAAACAGGAGGGCTTTTTATTGGTGCTCAAGAACATAGCAGATATTAAGGACCTCCTAAACAGAAGGCCTGTTCCCTTGGTGACTGAAAGTTAATGAAACAACAGCGAGATTTGTTTAAGCCAAGCAAGGTGTTATTGTCAGACCTCACAGTGGCAAAAGGCAAAACTGGTACTTTGGTAAAAACTCTCTCAGATCATCAGGAAGGGGCTTATTTTTTATTTGGGAGATTGGTGTGTACTGATTTGAGGGTGGAGTCTAATTGGTGATGCACAATTCTCCTTTCGCACTTGTTATTGGGGGAGGGGAGCAGGCTTTTTTTTTCTAAAAATACGTTTTCAGCTTTTCCTAACCCAGAGAAAAACTTTTACCTTTTAAGTCTGCTACAAGAAAACGGGCAAAAGCCCTTATCAACCCTTAAGCTTCACACTCCCCTTCCCCCCCACCTTTCTAGGAGCAAGCCCTGTCAATCATCTCACAGGACAAGTCTTTTTTTTTTTACTTTTCCCTCCCCTTCTCTCCTTCTGAAAGGAAACTATGAAATAAGTCAAAAAGAAAGAAATACAGGATGATCTCACTTATATGATGAATATAGGGAAAAACAAACAAACGAATAAGAAAATAAAAAACAACCAACAGGACTGAACAATGGAGTGAGAGAGGAGGAGGGGGAAGAAGGCGGGGAGGTGAAAAGCATAAAAGATCAGGATGGTTAACAGGTGTTAGTGAAGTGGGAAAGCCCCGTGGTACACAATAATGCAATAATATAAATAAATATAAATAGACATATATGTAAATTCAAAAAATTGTAAATTAAATTAAAAAAAGAACCAAAAAAAGGAAACTATGAATTTTAACAAGAACTAGCAGCCACACCTTGCCATAGTTAACCTAAACTTTTCTCACCTAGGCTTGAAAAAACAAGTCAGCAAGTCAAATCTCCATAATATTGCCAAGTCCTCTTGAAATCTGCAATTCTAAAGCAAAAGGGAATAGCTCCTAGCCAGCAAGTGGCTCGTGCCTGTAAGCTTCAGCCTATGAAGCAGCAGGGGTTAGGGATCCCGGTTGGAGTCCGCCTGGGGCCCCTATCGAGACCTAGTTCCAAAAAACAAAAAATAGCTGGCCGTGGTGGCGCTCATCTGTCATCCCAGTTACCTGGGAAGCTGAGGCTGGGGATGGCTTGAGTCTGTGGTACCCTGGACAACGAGAGCCTGTGGTTCCACGGGCAAAAATAGCGAGACCTAGTCTCAAAAAAAAAAAAAAAAAAAAAGGAATAGCTCCTATTTTCTAGTTATGCCATGTTACTTATCAATGCATAACATCTGCTATGTTAATGGAAGATTCCATTCTAACATGCTGATATTCTTGTGCTAGTCCCCCCACTCCACCCCTGGCCCCTCAGTCATATCCTTGAGAATTGGTCCAGTTCTGGGATACTGCTCTAGTTTACAGTCTAGTGAAGGAGCAGAACTTGGTGTGCATGTTCTATTGGCATATCTACCTCAGGGTTCAAAAGTCTGGAAAGATATGGTTTGTGAGCTTAAAGTCTTCTTGATCTTGGCCACACCCTACAACTGTCAAATCAGAATCTTTGGATGGCAAACAGGCAACAGGAGATTTAAAAGCCCCCCCCAACACCCAATTAATTCCAATTTGCAGACTTGGGTGGGCTTGGAAGCCAGTGGATCTAACAGTCCTCAAATTTTGTGGTTGTGAGGAAAGAAAGGTAATTTCCCCCTACCCTTCTGTGTTTTAAGCGAGGACCCCTGCAATAAAAGATTAACAAGGAAAAGAACACAAGGCTAATATATGTCCCCCGATCTATTTGAGAGGTAACTTGGAAAACTGAGTACTTTCCCAGGATGGCCTAAGACATCACCTTAAATGTATCTTTGGTTAAAGACAACAGAAGGAAAGGGGGGAGCAGGGGAGTGACCAGGGGAAAGCACCAGAAACACTGGGGTGCAGTTGCTATGCAGATTGAAGATGCTGCCTTCTGGCAATTTATAGTCAAACCTCTTTGCCTGGTACTTAGGGAACAGGCTTCTAGATGAGATTTCCTTTATAAATGCAAATGTCCCTGACAAAGGGTATCTTCATCTGTTTTCTGAGCTACTCGGCAGTTTCTCAAAATAATCAGTGCAGAATATTCTTTATGCCAGTCAGGCACGTTTTGGTGGTAGCATAGTCTGTTCTTCCTTACTGCCTATCACAATCTCCTGGGAAGATTCTTTTTTAAAAAAAATCCTGATGGTCAGATCATACTCCACAGCAAAGAAATAAGAATCTCTAGGAGCTGGAGGACTTTGGGGATTGTACCAGCTCCCCAGGGGAGTCCAATATACAGACAAATTTGAAAACTAGTAGCCTAAGAGATTGAAAGGGAAGTTGATGGGCAAAGGAGAAAATATGAAAAAAGATCACTAACAATTTCATCCACCTGGTCAACCTGTCCAAAATCTTATTCTTTGGGGAGAATAGAAATAGCTGCATCTCCAGCTACACATTATACTGTAGCATCAAATATCCTGTGAAGAAGCTGCATTCTCCTATTTGAGTGTGAAGATAAGCCTCAATCGGCCCAAAGTCGGCATGTCCCCTCACCTGCCTTCAGGTGCTATGGTATAAATTCCTACTAAGCTACATACTTTATCCCCAAAGAATTAGTCTCAACCTTGGCTGCAGGTTAAGATCATGAGGGGAGATTTTTAAACTCTGTGCCCAGGCCACACCCCGGGCTTTAGTTCAGCCCAGTGAGGTGGGGAGGAGTGAAAGGGTGGTGGTGTCACTTTTAAGACTGAGCTTGGTGCTGAGATCCTTGCAGGTTCAGGTATGGCAGAGTTAGCATTTCTCTAACTGGTGAACATCTCTTCATGTGTTTTTTTGCCATCTGTAGCTATATGTCTCTCTCTCTCCTCCTCGGTAAAACAGCTGTTTCTCTTTTGCCTATATTCTTAGTTGGATTTTTACTGTTAAATTGGAGTGTTTTCAGGATAGTCTAGATAACTTCTAAGATACTGGGTGGACAGGCCTCCCCTAGTGTAGGGAAAATGGAGCTGGGCTTCTTTTTGCCTTCCTGCCACTAGCAGGACTCTAGCTACAGCCTCTGGCCACCAGTTGCAGTCTTGTGTTCCCTCCCTCCCCCATCATGAACTACCCACTCCCAACATTGTACTGATGCAGAAAGTGCTGGGGATGTGAGCACTGGCATGTGCCTTTCATTACAGACACTTGGACTAAGAAAAATAATATGGACACCTGGGCTGGGGGGGGCAGAATAAAAGGGGGATTGTGGGCTTAGGGGAGTCAGTTGCTGTCTGTCTCCAGCATGCCAGTCTGCCTCTGATTCAGCGTTGGAGGCATGTCTAGAGATGCTGAAACTTCATGAACTGTAATCAATCCTTGTTGCCAATTGTATAGGGGCAGCAGAGGTTCACCCATCTGCATAGGCTCTTTATTGGTTTTCGAGGTGACACACACACTCCGGGCAGGGCTGGGCCTGGGCCGGCGGGGCTGGGAGGCAGGTGATCTTCCCAGCCCCCCCAGGAATCTTCATGTTCTTTTCCAGGCGTTCTCTCATCTTGTGCTTGTGCATATTCTCTTGTGCTCTCTGCACCCCCTTAGCCCCTCTCCTAGGCCAGGGGTGTGCACACTTGGACATGAGCTCGCCGCTGGGCACCATCACGGGGAAGATGGCACACCCCAGGTGCTGGCTCTCCTGGCTGATGGAGGAAAAAGCCTGCCCTACTCACCCTACACTCCAAGGTTCTCTTTTCATCTGCTGGAATCCACACTGAACCTGCCACATCTTGGAGTCTGGGGTGGCTGCATAGCATTTCCCAAGAAGATTCGCTTTAGCACGTGGAGTATTAGAAGCTGTAATCAAGGCTGTAACAGTGTCATATTCTATCATGCTTACATCTATGATCTATTGCGTTTGCTGCTGTGTCCCATGGAGGTCGGATCGCTACAGTCTCTTTGCCACGTGCACGTTCAGTCATCTCCTAAGGTGACTACCTTGTCTAGCGGAGATGGAGAGCTGGCAGCCTGGTGATTAGAGAACATGCTTGCTAGATAGCTGAACTTTACAGTCTTTTCCTAAGTACTGCAATAAGACTAAAAAGCATTAATTAGAAATACATAATGCATGTATCCAGTAAGGAAATACACTATGTATACAAAATCTTACAAAATCTTAAATGTAGCCTCATAGGGGAGGAAATAGGTGAAATTAATTTTATTAGCGCAATACATCAAAAGAATTCTTATTTTCACTTATAACCAAAATCCAGATTATTCATGAGACATTTTGCTTTTTTTTTTTTTTTCTGGACTGTCTTTGAAATTCAGCGTGTGCCTTACTTTATAGCACGTCTCTGTTAGACGGGCCACGTTTCAAGCCCTTCGTGACTACCTGTTGGTGCCTCACAATGGAATGGGACAGTCTCAGACAAAGTCTTACTCCCCACCCCTGCATTTTGCATCTTTGCCAAATGAACAGGAAACGCCTGCACTCTTTCTACCTGGCACAAATGCAGGACAACTCAATTCAAAATAATAGAGGCTGTATTTAGAAGAGCTTGCCTCTGCTTCCAGCGGGATGAAACAATTCTCTTCTAGACAAATGCGCTCATGGTGGAATGTGCTGGCATAAATATTCATGTTGGACTGACAGTGATGGGCTCACAGCCTTGGCGCCACAATGCCCTTCCCCCACACTTTGGTTCGTTTCTTCTCCCTCAGCTAAAGTTATTAAATTCCCATGAGTTTACACAGCATTCTAAATTCATGAGGGCCTTATTTACAGATGGGAGCGTCCAGCCGTCAAAGCAGGACTAGGTGAATCTTGCATGTCGTCATTTAAGCTGTCTGAGGAACAGAGAGCTGAGCAGAACCATTTTCAGTCCACAAGTGAGTTCAAGCCAGATCAGATGAAGACCCTGAAGCCACAGGAAATGGAGCGTGTCCCCCTCAGCACCACAGACTTTTGGATGGGCCCATTCTTTGTGGAGGGCTGGCTGTGCATCGCAGGATGCTGTCTTCCTGTGTTCTAGTAGCTGCACATTCCACAGGTGTGACAATGCAGAATGTCTCCAGATGTTACCACCTGCCTCTTGGGTCAAAGTCACCCTAGTTGAAAGTAGTTAATACCACTGAAAGAATGCCTGAGTGACCATCTTGCAAAATTTCATGTAAATATTATTTGTTGTTGGGAGCCACGGGTGGGTAAAGAAGAATGGATGGAAGAGATTGATAATGATCTGAGAGGCAAACTCTCGTCACAGATCAGAACTCGGTGACCATGAACTGGGCCAATTTCTTATGAGTTTAGGGTCCTCTTATATACCTTGGCAAAGGAATGATCACAATGAAGCAATAAGGAAAAAACCCAAGATCCCATGGTATGTAACGTGTGGGCTAGGAGGATGGTGGATTCATTACCTAACAGGAAAAATACATGTGGGGGTAAACACCTTTATCATTCAGGGACATGTCTCGACATGTCTCTATGGTGGGACATTCTGAGGGAGGTTAGGGGGCTGCCGTCACAGATAAGAGACTTGCCAGTAACCATTTCTAGTGTGTCAGAGATGGACAAAAATAAAGGTGTTCCTTTATCTAAGGTATATCTTACCTATTTCGGTGCTCCACATTTTGTCTTCAAATGTAAAACAAAATATCAGAGAAGCATTTTAATTAATTAAACTATGATATGCAACATATGATAAGTCATACACCCCAGTGAAGACCCGCTGGGCTAGAATGAAATGAATTCCTGATTTATGTATGGGTTTCAAGAATTTTTTTCTTTTGGGGCCTACTTTGACATTTTTATAGAATTACCTTAAAACTGAACAGATAAACTGAGGTAGAGTATACTTTTTAAGAATTTGAGCAAATCATTCCATAGGGCAGCATCCAATCTGGCAGACAGGAAGTGAAAACAAAAATGCAGACAGAATGGAAAACTTGATAGGCAGAAGGGAACCAGAGCAAGGAGGGGTTGTACTAGAAGAAGAAAGTCATTTCCTTTGGGGAAAGGCCAGCGTCTGCAGGCGGGTGACTGGTGCTGATCAGGCGCTTCCTGGTGGACTGGTTAGGATTTCATTTCCGGGAGAACTGAAACTGACTCAGCTTGGTGATATGGCTCTTATATTAAGTGACTCTATTTGGGGCTGGTGGTCTTATGCCTTAGCACTTCATTATGGAACATTTTACTGTTCAATTTGTTTTCCTCTTTGAAGGCAAACTGTTTCTAAAAAAAAAAAAAGTGCCCATGTGACAGACTTTAATCCTGCAGAAAGTGAACCCTTAGTTTCAAGCCATGGAATTATGGACACCTAGAGATACAGAAATTGGATAGATTTTCATCAAATATTTGAGACATAGTCATGTTTCAAAATAGACTTCTGGTTTATGAATTCCTGTCCTTTACAGCCAGTTTAAATGCTAGTTCACCTGTGAATTCTGCTTATTTCCCAAGTCAGACAAATGGCAACCTTGTTAGTCACCTTGCTGTGTGCTGAAGCTCTGATAAAAACCTCTTTTCATTGTTACCTTCATCCCAGCCTAGTGAATGATAACAAGTGACCTTCCAGGTAGAAGCTGAGAGGTGGAGGCAGAGCAAACTCTGATTAAAGCGAGAAACATGTTCAGGTACACAGACAGTGTAACCGCGAAGTGGATGTGTGCTTGGAAGGGGGGCCAAGAATCTTTCCAGAAATATTTGCAAATTAATCTAGAATGTCAACAGTGCTGATAAGCCACCATCAAAGACTCTGGGCACTCTGCCCAATGGTCGTCAGTGCTGTGCACTTCCTTAAGCAAGTCTAGACCTGCTTTACAAACTCGTCTGATCCCAGAGGAGCGATTGCTGGGTCATATGGTAGTTCCATTTTCATTAGTTTGAGGGTCCTCAAACTGATTTCCATAGTAGTTGGATCAGTTTACATTCTCACCAGCAGTGTATGAGCACCTTTCTCTCTGCATCCACACCAGCACTTGTTGTTACCTGTTTTTTGTTGTTGTTTTGTTTGTTTTTTTTATGGGCCATTCTTAATGGTGTAAGGTGGTATCTCATTGTGGTTTTGATTTGCATTTCCCTGATTACTAATGATGTTGAGCATTTTTTCATGTGCCTGTTGGCCATTTGGAGACCAGGGACACCTGTACTCGGATGTTTACTGCACTATTTATAATTGCAAGGACATGGAAACAACCCAAATGTCCCAAGACAGAGGAATAGATGAAAAAGACGTGGTACATATTTACAATGGAATATTACTCATCAATTGAAAATGACAGATTTGATTTTATGGTAACATGGATGTATATAGAAATCATATTAGCAGAAACAAGTTAGAAAGAAAAAGACAGAAACCAAATGGTTTCACTAATATATGGGTAATAGGAAAAACAAGCAAAAGGCCAGGAGGAAAAGTCCAAGCACAACTAACAACCAAACTAAAGAACACAACTAGGGGTGGGGGAGGGAGACAGGAGGGAGCAGTGAGGGAGGGAAGGTGGTTGGTGATCCCCAGGGAATACAAAGATGTGAAACATATATAAAAATTTTAATTTGAAAAAAAATTTAAAAAATTAACCTGGAGAAAGCAGTAAAATAAGGGGAAGAATGAATTGTATATGTGGAAAAAGTCAAATTCATCTGATCCTCCAAGGAGTGATTTTCCAAATGTATGAATGGGTCTTCTCAGTGAATATCCCTCAAGCCAGTATGGGAATTAAAAGGTGATTAGTTGCTGCTGAAGTGTCCACTTCTACAAAGGGTGACATCACAGTCACTAGATGGAAAAGCCAGGTGTTTTTTGCATAATCAAGCTGAGGTGTAAACTCTCCAAGTGGTCTGGATGGCCGAGCTGAAGTCTTGGAACCATAGATCATTTCACTCCTACCTGTGATTAAGGATTCAAAAGCTGAATTTTGCCCTCATAAACACATGTGTCAAATTCAACTTGCCTTTAAGGAGAGGGCATGCAATGAGGTGGGTCTTCAAGGCATGCTTCTAATTTCAGATGCTGACAAGTTTCCCGATATCCAGGATTCTGACTCAGGAAACCTGAATGAGGCTTAATCTGAGAACGCCAAAGACATAAGTTTGTCACTGTGGTTAAATGAGGTGTAATAGCAAGTTCTTGGAACGGTACTTGGTACATCAGTCAGAAAACATTAGCTCTTGTTAGACTAATCAGAACTTTCTTTATGGCACATGAGCTCCGTAATCAGCATTTTAGTAAATCAGCGCAGTGAAAACAGTCCTCTTTATTAAAAAAAAAACAAAAAACAAAACACCAGGCACTAGCAGGAGAAGGAAGATTACTTTTAAGAATGGCTTCAATAAAGATGGCAAAGACCTCATTGACAAGGACAGTAGGAACTAAGTCGTTCATATTCCAATGTTCGCCCCATTGCGAATGAGCATGTTTATCTACAAATCGGCAAGTTGATTTGCCAAGATGAAGAAAAAGGATCAGGTCATGGAATGAAAACAAACTGAAATGAAGTGATTTCTAGTAGCAAGGCGAGTGCAAATAAGCATAAACAGCCATACACATGTATCACGGCTTATTACTTTCTAGCAACATTTGTCACAGGCTGTTCACATGTGTTTGAAAAGCTTTCTTCTGATGACAAATTCAAGCCCCCCCCACCCCCCCCAAAAAAAGGGCTTCATTTAGTGCTGTTCATGCTATTTGCCAGAAGAGTCAGCCGGGGCAGTACTTGTCATGTAGAGGATCTCAGCGTTGCTTTCAGAGCCACACTAGCACACATTCCAAATGCAAGATTGAGAAACCAAAGAACTAGTTGTAGAAAAATCCCATGTCAGGGGAGGAGAGTCATGAGATCCTCTTAGAGCCAAGTCATGATACAGTGTTTCCCTTTTTGCTCAGCTGCAAAAGAACCAGGGGTGTCTGAAGAAGGAAGGACCTTTGCAAACTCCTAAGAAGAGCAGGCTTTTTTCAAATCGGTTTTGTATAAGCCTATCGTGTGACTTCCGCTCCTAGTCCTGATGGGAAGACAACTCATCAGCTAAGGGGCAGAAAAGAAAGTCTTTGATCCTAAAATGGCTTATGGTTCCGAAATGTCTTTATAGAGTATATATATATATTTTTTTCTTACCTCATTGTCTACACCAAAGTCCATCCACCACCATGTCACCTGTGACCCGCCACCATAACCTCTGTGCTCACCCTCCCTGCATGTTTCCTTCCCCCTCTCTTGTTGGATGCTTTAGTTTTGTGTCAGTTCGCTAGTTTTAACCTTTTCTTGTTTTGTTTGGCTTCTCTGTAGCCCTCATAGAAGTGAGTTCATCTGGTGGTTTTTTTTTTTTTTCTTTCTGGCTTATTTTGGCTAGCATGCTTTCTTCTAGGTTCTCAGTTTAGACACATCTTTAGATGAGCTCAGCCCCACTGATGCAGACGAGTGGGTGGTTCTTTGTATGTGCAGCTTTGCACGTGTATTTAGAGCCACACAAGATGCCCACACACACGTCCAGCTCTGCGGTTGGAAGGACCAAAAATGACTTCCAATTAAAAAAAAATTTAAAAAATGACTTCACCTCTTGACAGATGTTCCATAGGTGGCAAAGTCACATGGACACATGTGAATATTATAGCACTAGTAACTCAGTGCATAAGACAGCGTTTTTTGTTTCTTTGCATCTATTTCTTTCCGCCACATCTTAATGGTTTTCAATGACTGGGTCTCTCACCACCTTGGTTAAATTTATTCCTCGTTTTTGTGTTTGTTGCAACTGTTCTTGGGAATGTTCCCTTAGTTTCTCTTTTTGATAGTGTATCAAAACGTGGCAGGTTTTTCTACATTGATTTTGTGTGCTACAACTTGACTGGCCTATTTGTTGGTTTTAGCAGT
This sequence comes from Uropsilus gracilis, assembly GCA_004024945.1. NCBI lineage: Eukaryota > Metazoa > Chordata > Mammalia > Eulipotyphla > Talpidae > Uropsilus > Uropsilus gracilis. The sequence goes on from PVHY01000020.1 coordinate 223,873, forward strand.
AAGTTTGTGACGTCTGTGGGGTTTTACATACCTATGTATGTCTTATTCACTGGTGGCAGTTCTACATCTTTGTTTCTGGTTTGGATGTCTGGTTTTCCTCACTTTGTTGATTTGGCGAAAACTTCAATACCATGTTGAATAGAAGCGGTGACTCTGGTCGGAGAGGAAACCCTTCTGGCTGTTTCCCGTTGATGACCTTTGCTGGGAGTCTGTCATATACGGCTTTTATCACGTGGCAGTGTCTTCCTGCTATTACCACTATTCAAGACTTTTTTTTTTATCATAAATGGATATAGAATTTTGTAAAAACGTTTTGGCATCTTTTGATATAATCATATGGTTTTTATCCTTCATTGTGTTAATGTATATGTCCTATTGACTTCTGTGTTTTGAACTTTCCTTGCATCTCTGGAGTAAGTCCCACTTAGTCATGGTGTTTGAGGCTTCCAATGTATTGTTGAAATCAGGTTTTTAGTATGTTATTTAATTTTACTAGTATGTATTTCTACTTAATATTAAATAAATATTTCATTTTTGTTAAGTTTCATGTATGTTCATTTTATATATATGTTCATTAGTGACATTAGCTTATCATTTTTTATGTGTGGCATCCTTTTCTGGATCTGGTATCAAGATGATTCTGACCTTATAAAATGAGTGTTCCCTCTGCTTCTATTTTTGGAAGCGTTTGGGGAGGATTGTTATTCATTCATTCTGAGTGTTGGCAGAACTCACCAGTGAAGCCATCTGCTCCTAGAATTTTGTTTGTTGGAAGGTTTTTGATTAGTGATTCAGTCTCCTTAATAGTCATTGGTCTGTTGAGATTTTCTGTTTCGTGTTTCCGTCTTGGCAGGTTATATATAGTCTAGAAATTTATGCATTTTCTAGGTTGCCCAATTTGTTGGACATATAATTATTTATCACTTAGCCTTTGTATTTCTACACTATTGGTAGCAGTAGCTCCTTTAATTTCTGATTTTGAGTTTTTTCTTGATAAATTTAGCTAAAGGTGTATCAACTTCATTTTCATCTTTTTGAAGACCCAGCTTAGTTTACCATCTCTACTCCTACTCTGATTTTTATTTCCAACTTTGAGCACTGTTCTTTTTTTTGGTTCCTTTCAGGTATAAAGTTAGTTTCCAAGACTTTCCTTGTTTAGGTAGACATGCATTACTATGAACTGCTGTGTAAGTTTTGGTATGTAAGTCAGCTTGTCTTTTATTTTCATGAAAAACTTTAGTTGATATATATTTTTGGATATTATAACATGTTTTAAAAGAAAAGTTTGGAAAGAAATCTATCTTCTACCAATAGATACCGTGACTTAATTCAATGTATTCTACTTTTCTCCTTTGTGGAATGATTTAAACATTTCCTTTTTTGGGAGGGGGGGGTATAGCCATACACCTGTTTCCCCATAAATCTAACAGTTTTCTCTTGTCATTATGTGATCTCTGTTTGCATCATTTGAGTTCAAGGCCATTTTGAGGGTTTCTGAAAGATGTCTGTTTTTGCACAGGCGTGTGTGAATGTCACAGGTTCTTTTTTTCCCTGGAGCAAGAAATCCCTGACATAATATCTGAGCATCACATCATTTACTCAAAGGAATTTTTGAGCCATAAGCTTTTTGCCAGTACAATCCAGCTCTTTCCTCCTTTGGGAAGAGGGAATCTAATCCTGTGCTGGCAATAAAGCCGAAGATTGCTGCCTTTCCACGGTGGTTATTTGTAGAACATATTTGTAGCGGCAAGCTTGCCCATGTATTGCCTCAAGAATGGTAGGCAGAGTTGCTGGATCCCACAAAGCAATTGCTTTGTCCCCATCTCCCTCTCCAGTGGCATTTCTTTGGGCCTAATCATAATCAAGAAAACCTGTGCTTATCTCCCGTTCTGGGACTACTTGGTAACTTGCCTTCGCTTCAGGAATTGTTTTTAATGGAATGAGAAGAAAAGGAGACAAGTTAGTAGGATTATAGTTATTACTTTCTAAAGGAATAAACAAGAAACAGAATGTTTTCAAGATCCAGGGGAACAAAATGTAGTTAACACCCAATACAATACATTCCCTTAGTAAGTGCCAGGAGGGACTGTGCGTAGTGTTTTCTGTTTCCAAGAACCATCCTAGGTGGTAGAAAGTTGTAAAGAGCACCTGTTGCAGTGACTCTTTCAGATGTACTCTGAAGAGCCTCAGAATATTGAATAATTGTTCCCTAGAATGGGGAATGGTTTTGCTAATGGATTCCCAACATTGCATGAATCCATTAGTTCTAATGGAGGTTTAAACATCTGAATTCATTTCGCCAAGTTGCATATCAAAGTGTTTTTGGAAATTAGAATAAACATGAAACATTTATTACTAGTGATCACAACAACAGTTCTAAAAACTGGACCCTACCAAGTAGAGCTCAGGGCACCCCCCCCCCTTTTTTTTTTTGACTCTGCAAGATGAACCCTGCTATTGGGTATGCTCTTACCCGTATGAAAGTAATTCGATCACTATTAATATCCTCAGGAGCAGCTCATAGATGTTCCTGTTAGTGTTCTAAGCTGTTTGCTCTGAGGCAGATGTGTACTTTTATTCATTCAACAAACAATTATTGAGTGCCTATGTTGCTCTCAGGATGTGATTTACTTGACTGGGGCCAGCTATTTTCACATATACCTCCTAAAAATCTGTCACACTCCCTCTCCTCCCTCCACCCCCAGCTGGCTCACAGCAGGGCACGTCTAGGCAGTCCTGAAGGATGCCTAACAGCTGCTCTACATTTCCCTGTGCGGGGATAACCAAGGGAGGAATTACCTGAGTAAATATCCTTGTAGATTTGCTAGTTGAATTGTGCAGCGGTGTTTGTCCTTACCTAGTAAATGTTTTAGTTAGGATTCCTACTGGTCATCGTCGCTGGAATCTGACTTTTGAGGCAAGGTCAGTTGTCTAATGTCAGCGTCATTCTCTTAAGTCTCCGAGTATAAAAGAGGTTTTATGTAAAAAAAAAAAAAAAGGCTCCTTTGTGTAACTGATATCCCATATGTTATAGCTGGGCCGGGGTCACCCCACCCGAAGACTAATTTACTCTGTGTAACCCTGTGCACCTCAAGAACGTTTCATCCATGCTTTGTCTGGTCTAAAGGATTTGCAGATGACAAATAAATGAATAAAGCAGGAAGGCCCTTAGGAAAAGAGGCTGGACTCTTTGGCGGCCTTGGCTACCGACGTCCTGATTCAGACCAAGGTGGCCCTGAGGTACTCTGTCCTGCCATTTCTCAAGTCACGTTGCTCCAGCGCCAGCGTGACCAAAGTGGCTTTTTAGACATCTCAGAAACCTCAGCTCTGTGCTTAGCCTTTCTTTACCAGATGCCAGCTCCTGTTTTCATCCACAGTAGGTTCTTGGAGCACACCTGTTTGAGAAGGCCCAAAGCTGCCTTCTTGCTCTGTCTCAGGCTACCAGGCCTCGCTTCAGAAGCAAAGTTTTCTTTGGTGCCTCTCAATCACCATCATAATTGATTGGTTTTGTTCCCCAACTTTATTGCTAAGGGGCAACAAAGCCAATTTCATTCCCATTTACCTTTCAGAGACTATAAAACATTGAGCTGTGCAGTTGATCCAAGCCATGCTTGTTTAGGGTCTATGAAGTGATAGTCTAATAATGTGTATGCTGTTTACTGGGGAGCAGAAAAATACAGGAGTGAATAATGAGTCACCGGGGAGAAGAAAGGGAGAGTGGAAATTGCACCTAAAATTGAGCCAAAGTGCCTTAGGTTCAAGAGGGATTGAAAGATACGGCTGAGGTGAGGAGAAACCGTTTCTATTTCAGTAGCGGTAGCACACAGAGCCCACCTCTCCTCCCCGCTGAGCCTCGAATAACAATGGTCTGTTGACTTTAAGCCATGATAGACAAAGTTTATAGGTATAATTAGCTACAGATCCGTGCCAGAGCCATTACAATTCAAAGATGTAAGTGAAGAAGAAAATACCACTGGAAGGGATCACCTGTGGTCGCTCCCAGTCTGCCAGGCCTCGGAAGATGCCATGAACTTTGAACACTCACATTTCGAGTCTGTGACAAAGTCCCGGAAGTTAGGATTCTCCTCAGGCCCCCGAGGTCTTACTTGGATTCACGCTTCGTGAAGGAAAGCCGACGCAGGTGGTTGGCAGCGTCATGGCTACTGGCAATAAGCCCAGGCCCAAAGCTTTCGTGCGCCTTCGCGGGAAGCCTGTCCCTCGAGGGAGAAAGGCCGCCTCGCATGGTGCGCTTCTGTGGTGGCGAGTGGCGCTGAACGTTTCCACAGAGCACAAGTACTGGTGTAGCTCGGGACTCGGTGGGAGGGAGAGTCGGCCCTGAGGCCTGGCCGTGGCTGAGTCAAAAACCAGCTGTGAGGAGGTAAATAGGGTTTGGCCCTGCAAAGCCATGGAAGGGCGCCTTGGCCCTGCACCTTAGAGCTGAAGGACCCCGCCACTTTGAAGCCATTTCATCGATGGTATTTAGGACCAGAGGTCCCTGGGCTTCATCGGCCATCTTTTCTCTGGGACATCTTAGGGTGTTTTCATCTTGAGTGTTAGTTTTGACTATGATTTAAATTCATGACAGGATACCAAGCAGTGCGAGCTAAAGCTCCCGGGGCAGCGTTTCCCAAAGCATCTCCACAGAGTGCTTAGTCCCAACATACATTGCTTGAAAGGGGGATTCCGCCATGGTATGGATTTGGGATAATCTTGGTAGTTCTAGTTTTAAAGACATAGTACATGTATTTGTGGGACTACATAGCCGGTCATTTCCCTCCCCCACCCATGAAGGCAAACTAAACCCTTTATCTGGTGCTAAAATGTAAGGTTGGCCTCACCAAGATACAGGGCCTTATGTCCATCTTTCTGGTGGCATCTTTCTAGCCATTGTCAAGGGGAACCTGGACTCTCCTCGACCCACCCAAGCACCAACTCCTTAAGGCTTCCTGTGCCACCGATGACTGGGGCCATAGAGTAAGAACTCAGAAGCTGTAAATACTGGACTTGCGAGGAAGCGTTGCTTTTGAGATGAGTTGAGTAAAAGGAAACTAGTCAGTTTAGTCATGTAAAAAAGTGAAGTTGTGTCCTACTATTGTTTTTGCCCTTAATAGTAACCTCCTCCCTCTCCACTCCCCAAAGGAAGTAGCTGGAGTCTGAGTTAGACTTTTGGAAAAGTAGCAAAAATCACTTTTGAAAATGTTTGGCATTTAAAAAATGTTTACTGTTCGAGGTAACTGATTTCCAACACCGCCTGTGATTTAGAGGTGCAGCATCCGCTCTTAGATGCAGGTCACCCCACCATACCCACCACCGAGGCACCCACAGTCTCTGCCTGTGTCCATTGCCCCCTTCTCACTGTGTTTTCCCCCATCTCCCTCTTGTAGCCTCATTCCCCACTCAGATTTCTAGAGTGTGGAATTTGTTTGGTTTTGAGTGGCCCTGTTTTGTTCTCTCTTCCATACACAAAGAAGCCTCCTTGTGACGTTGGCTTGGCATTGTCCCCTCCAGTTCATCCATGCCCATGGCAAGAGTTCACCTTCATTTTCATAGCTTAGACCACATCCTCTAGTCTACACCGCTAGACCAGCACATTTAAGTTGTAACCTATTCTTTTGACACTTGCTTTATAACTAAGAACAGTTATTTGGTATTTGACTAGAGTTATTAAAGCATATTTGCATGTTGGCGGGCAAAGTATTTCAGGGTCAGTTGCACTGCAGATAGTAAGTTCTAGGGAATGACTGCATGGTGGTATCAGGTCAAGGCCTTGGTGCAGAAAGATACAGGAGCATTGTTTTGGGAGAGACACATGACTCACTTATAAGTTTGCAGTCCCAGATTCAGTAACGAAAGGGGACAGGCAGAATATAGGAGTTGGGAGATTTCTTGCAATCATAAACAAGAATACATGTATAGAGAGAGAAGGTGGAATCAAATCTGAATTTAGGGAACAGTTGAGTCAATGGCAGTAGGACATTTTGGGTGACTTCAAAAGATGAATCGGGTTATCAGTGCGATTTTCCCACACATAGACAGATGTAAAGAGTTCTAGAATGATCTGCCAGCATGCAACAGGCTGTCTGGGCTAACAGAACTCAAGGCATTGGATCTCGAGCCATGAAAATTAATACAAATGCCGGCTCATGATGGCAGTTTTCTAGGAAAAGGGTGTTCCTCCTTTCTCCACTTTAACCTTTTCCCATGACTTTCACAGCCCATATTTAGGTCCAAGAAATCTGATTGAAATAAGCAAACTGAAGTGAATGTTACTCTCAAAGAAATGGGAGGGAAGCCTAATTGTTTTGCACTAGCATTTCGTTTACAGAAGCACACAATTATCGGAAGTGCCCTTTGCCCCGAGTCCATTAACACATCATGAGAATGTTTCTTCAGTGACTTTAGAATCACATAAATGTTTAAAAGCCCAGGGCCATACTTCCTCTCTACAGTTTATTTGGAAGGTCTGAATGCTTGTGTGAGCTGAAGCTATGCAACTGCAGAAAGCCAGCGGGAACAGAGATGTCCTGCCCCCACACCTGTCACTTGCTCCCTAACACCGGCACGCTAGTGTGTTTCCTGAATTATAATCTCATGAGCAGCAGCCCAGTGTCTTCCTGGCCAGGGCCATGGGCTGCGTGGCATCTGTCTTCTCCCCGCCTGCTGGCTGGACACCCGCATCTCACAGCTGCGTGTCTGAAGGGCATGGGCAGGTCTCTTGTCCCAATGGCAGTGATTGTGGGTCTGTGGCATGCCACAATGGGAGGGCCCTATCCAGGATGGTGCCCACCTTGTACCCAAACTGCCAGCCTGGGCTCTGGCCTCCTGAGACTCTGAGCAGAGTAAATGGGTTGGAAAATGACCCCCCAGATGGCTACAGATTATTGTTAGATATTTAATATTAGACATGTTTGGGGGCTTTTTTAAAGCTTGATGCTGTGTTTGTGACCAAAAATTAACCTTTGCACCCTAACTTTTTCTGTATCGATTCCATATATATTACATCATTGTCTACCCCGAGGTTCTCCCCACCACCTTGTCACCCATGAGCCATCTTGATCTCTAGTGCTCATCCCTCTGCTGACGTCACCCACCCTCCATTGCATGTGCTCTCATTCTGCTGTCAGTTTATTAGATTTAGCTGTTTCTTGTCCTTGTTTGTTTTCCCTCTATCCCGCATAGAACTGTCACCCCCTATGGGAAAAGTGTTTTTTTTTTTTTAAATAGCTATTTCTTAAGTGAGGACTTAGTATACAGGGTAGTTTTGAAACTTACTGTCCAGGCTAAGGTTGCATTCTGCTTTCCTGGTCTATAAAAGGCAGGGCTAGATTGAATAGGCTGGTAGGTCCCACCCAATGGAGACCCTCCATCAGCCTCTATCCTGGAGGGAGGGATGACGCTGGTGAGATGTGATGGGGGTAGCTTGTATGGCAAGAAGGGGTTTAGCAGATGCAGCTGAGCTTCCCAGTTGGTCACCATGGAGTTCATCAGAAGTGAGATTGGCCTGGGTGGTTCTGACCTAATCAGGTGAGCCCTTAGCTGGGCCCGAGGCCTTCCTGAAAGGGGAGGTTTGAAGTGGGATTTGTGACGGGTGAATGACGACAGAGGGGGACAGAGAGCAGGGACCCTGGAGTGGCCTCTAGCAGCTGGGAGCAGTCCCTGCCTAGTGACCAGCGGGAAATCAAGTACCTCGGTCTCACAGCCATAAGGGGAAGGAACCTTTATCCAGCTGTGACCTCAGCAATGGCGCAATCACCTGACAGCCTGACTTCAGCCATTGGGGACCCTTAGTGGAGAACCCGGCCAGGCTGCCCTGGTGCCAGCCAAGCCGACTGTTGAGAGGGCTTCGGACGCTGTCGGTGGCGGGGTCCCCTGTGGCCAGAGAAAACCGTTCGATGGCTGAGGTCACTGGACTGTGGCCCAGATGACTGTGGTGTCCCACCTGAGGGCTGCCCTTCGCGGTGAGGGCTGCGCCTTCACCAGAGGCTGGTGCTGCTGCTCGCCAGCCTCTGCCTGCGAAGTGACGTGCAGGCGCCGCTGGCCCTTCTCCAACGAAGGTCTGCATGTGGCCTCGAGTGCCAGGAGGTCTTGGGTTGCTACTGCTTTCTCACCTGTGCTTCTCGGTAGCTCTCCCATCAGCGCTGCCTCCTGCGCTGAGGTGAAGGCAACGCTCTCAAAACTGCCTCTCGGACGCTTTCAGCTGTTCCCAGGACGCGGCTTCTGGTGCCCAGGGCGGGCGTGCTGGGCGTTGGGGGACAAGCTTAAGGCCCGGCTCTGAGGCCCACTCGCTGAGGGGCCCTGGGAGGAGGGGCTTTCTTCTGCCTTGTCCCCTCGCCTGTGTTCGCCAGCCGAGGTGGCCCTTGACCGCTCAGGATAGGAACGGGGCGGAACCGGTGGTTCCCTGGGGCCTGCAGACTCCCCCAGACGTGAGCACGTGCGGGGCCCAGGGTGGGGGCCCTCTGGTCCTGCCGGGGACGTCACTGGACTCAAATACCTCAGCACGTGCAAGAGCCGAGGCTGAGGGGGAGAAGCTCGTTGTAGGGACAGAGCGCAGAGGAAGATGCTGCAGGCCCTGGGTTTTCACGGGGTGCTTCCACGTTCGAGGACACTGTCATGGCTGCGCGATCAGGGCCCCGCATGCATGCGCGCGCTCCTGGCAGGGCTGAGTGTGAGGGGAGCAGGACACAGGGTCAGGCTGCTCAGGCTGGAAGTCGCCCTCACCCCAGAACGCAGGGCAGCGAGGCAATGCTGACCTAGGCGTGGCCGACGCAGGCTCGAGTCGAGATGCCCAGAAGGCGAGGAGGGCACGGGTGAGCGCCAAGGAGCAGTGTTGGGTATGGAGTGGTGCAGGCGGGGCACGTACCAGGAAGCTGGACTGGAGGGAAGGCTGAGGTGGCAAAGCCAGGCCGGCCTGTTCAAGGCGTGCGGGAAGCTGTGAGGAGCCACGCCGCTCCCATCAGCGGCCTCATTTGCGAGGGGGAAGGGGACTGAGAGACTGACATGCCCAAGGCGTGCACGGGCATAGGCGTTGGTTGGTGCTATCCTGTCCTCTCAGGCGCCCTCCCTCTCTGGGAGCCGGTGCGTTCTAGTACCTGGCAGCCAGAGTGGCTGGGGAAGATGCACGGGAGGAGCTGAAGGTGGTCTCAAGGCAGCCAGCCCTCCTCGCTGGGGACACCCCCCCCCCCATCAGCACTTGGGTCATGAAGGCACCTGCGCTTGGAGCAGGTGTTTCTGGGTGGGCAGCCCACTGATGTAATTGCTGATGGGCCACGCTGCCATCTGGGAATTGTCCTCCAGGGCTGATGGGCCTCCTCTGTCATCACCCCCGGCTGCCACTCCCCCGAGCACACCTTGGTGCTCCAGTGCCTCCTGGCAGGTGGCCTTCCAGCCTGGTGGCTGCGTGAGCCTGCTTCCTGCAGGCTCCTGGGAGCCTGGAAGGTGTGGGGTAGTGGCCGTAGGGTGCGAGGCTCTAGTGCCAGCTCCCTCTGGGGAGGCAGCAGCCACCCCCTTCCCTGAGGCCACACCAAGCCGCGATGGTGGGGGCACAGGGACACTGCGGGTACTGTGGCCTGTCCTTACAAAAACACAAACAGGTCTAAAAGAACAAATGGGAGCTTTCAAAGGTCGCAGTGAGCCTGCACATTTCAAGATGCTTTATCAATTAGAGACCAGCGGTTTTCCTGATGATATTTATTTCGTAAATGTAATTATTTTTCTAAAACATATTAAAATAGAAAACATGTTCTTTCAATTTATACAAAGAAAATACGAATATAGTAATAAAAATACTGAAAATATATGAAAAGCACCAGAACATTAGAGAAATTACACTGGCAACAATTCTAGGAATATATATATATATTTTGCAATCATACAATAAAGTGCTATTAAATCCAGTCGAAATCAGTGGCAAGATATAAAAAAGTTATGGTATTATGAAGTTGGAGCAAGTGCAGTTTTAGGCTACTGCAGATCAAGCTAGTAGATCTCAATGTTTTCACGGAGAAATCCTCACTTCCGTTCCTAAGTGAAAACAATCTAAATGTTGGTCCTTGGTAGTTAGGTCATGAACAGGCAATAGGATTAAAAATATATTTAGTAGTCTGTATTGATCATACATGTGACAAAATCAAGTGGAGACAGAAAATCAAATGTGAATATATGACTAATCAAAGGCAGATGTAAAGTTTAGATGCCTTTGATCGTTTTTAGTATTTCTGCTTAGTCACACTTAATTGACACACAAATGTTAACAAGATACGATACTAGATTCAACTGGCCAGACATCAAGGAAGAACATCTTAGTGAGCCGGACACAGTTTCACATGAAACATTAAAGGGACACTGTTAGGACAATGCGTTGCCAACCTTGACTAATTACTTCCTCATGTATTTCCTGAGGAACAAAAACATAGACTTTGGGATTAGATGATTAGAGGATACTCAAGCCAGGCATGTGACATATAAGGGGAACCGCTGTGCACATACACAGGGCATTATGGGTAGTACTTAGGGTGGACTGCGGTCACTTTCCCGTCTGGAGTTGGCAAACTGAAACAGAAAAATCCAAATTAAGACAAAGTATCAGACCAGTGTCCTTTTAAGGTTTTATGTCCCAGGCCAATTTTGAAGGGACGCTATTAAATCATTGTTCACAACTCAGGCTTGGAATCATTGTTCACAACTTTAAAGGACGAGAGCCGCCAACACTACACTCAAGGATAATAAAAAAATCTCCAAACATAGCTCAATCAAAACTCAAAATTTATTTTACAGCCAGACTGTCTTTTTCCCTTTGAGAAAAAGTAGATTTACACGTGAGTCAACATGGATGAACTGAAACTGTTGAATGAGAAAACACTAGTTTCTTTAGCCTGTGTTCCCGCAAGGTAGATCGTTTCAGGAACGGAGGACACATCGTCAGTAATGTTTTCACACAGGCAGCGCATCCCGCAAGACAGGGAGTCCTGGTCTGGGGTCCTACAGGTCTCATGAGTTCTAGTTCTCACTCACATGGAGCGCAACACCTTGCTTGGACTCCCCCTTCCTGAGTCCTTTGTCCTCCTGGCTGATTTTTAACTAGGAACTGAGAGTACGTAGCCTCTTGTGCGTTTCAATCACCAACTTTTCAAAAATTGTATCCACCCCCTTCCTGCAAAAGCAGGTGAAGACTTGCAAGGGGACTCAGGCTTTTACAGAGCATGAGGCCTTTGTAATGAACGAAGCCAAAGGTCAGTCCAGCCACAGGGAGCAACGGGGGTGGCAGAGAGATCGGCAAATGGGCGTGGGGCTGTTCCCTCTGGACATTACCCAGGCTTTGGAGAACAATCCCAACCAAACTGAGCTTTCCAAATTCTACCTCCACGAGTGTTTGTAAAAAAGCTCCAGACTGATCAAAGGCGGGCTATTAAGGACTACAGACCAGAAACAAAGGCTAAGGTGGTTTGGCATTAGTTTTACATTCCCAAGGAATAGGAACTATCACCTGGAAATAATTCTCAGAATTACAAAGTCAGGGTTACATAAATTACTTTTTTCAATATACATGTTCTCTATTTACACAGTATAGAAAAGCTACTGTTGGCCCAGCGATAATTTGTCCAAAAAGAAAGCAGATGACTTGTTTTGGCCTCACAAAGCATGTTGCTTACACCTTTCCGTTCAGCTGATTTATATACATTGGAAAGCTTAAGCTTTCAGAGTATTCCAATTCAATGGAAAAAATAAATTATATTTAAACTATGTGACACAAACAACTTTCCTTACTTGACTAACTAGAGTGTCTCTTGCAGTCGATTTCCTTATTCTACCAGTTTATTTTCAAGACATGTTTCCACGTGCTGCCCTGTGGGGGGGGGCACAGAGGGCAGCACTGAGGAGCGGGGTGGTGGTGGGGGGAGGGGGAGAGGAGGGATAGGATGTTACTTTCTTTGTAATTAACACGGAGCCGAGTGTCCTATGGAGCCACCGTCTGGCTGTACAGCAGGTAGAAGAAGGAAATAACGAAAGCAAGCAAAAGCACAGTTAGGGAAAGCAGCAGCTGCTGGAACCAGAGAGACCGATGAACTTGATCTTCAAGCTTTCTACCGCTTTCTAGTAAGCGACTGAGCTACAGGGGGAGAAAAGGACGGAAGATTGTTATCAGTGAAACGGCACGTTACGCAGGTGACAGGCAAACGGGAATATCTGAAACTCCGCAAGTGGGAATATTCGAATCCCCCGCTCGGTGTCACCCTGACAGGCTGGAAGCTGGAGCTGAAGTGAGGAGTCAGGCCTATTCTTGCCTGGCAAGGCTTTAACTTTTTGAGAGAAGGAGCCAAACACCCACTTCACGGTGGCACTGAAGCCAGCTGCTCAGTCCCTTTTTTCAGGTGGGAATGTAGTACAGGCAGGAATTCCATGTGCCAGGATTCTCAGACAACACCCCCCCCCCCGCACCATGCCCTTGCCTGTGTGCTTCCTGGGCCAAATGCAAATGGCCAGAGCTTTCAGAAGCCAGATTTGCAAAGGTAACCTGCAGCTTGGCATTGTGGCTTCACAGTACTTGGCTTCCCTGTCCTGTCTACGCCAAAGGTGTTCCTTGTGCCAGTGGGGGGGACATTGGGTGTAGAATGCTGGTGCGCACGGGCAGCTTGCAGTTGGGAGAAGGGCACTTACTTGCAGGGCTATATCTTCTGTGGTTTTATCCGCTATGCTAGAAGCGTGTTCTTTCAGTGTAAGAGTAGTCGGTTTACTGCTTTCAACAACAGGGCATCTTAGCCTGTGAAAATGCAAAGGAAATGACTTCCTAACACATTCATGAATCATAGCAAACAGGATAAGAACAGTTAAAGAGATGACGCAACAGGAGGCAAAAGATTCGATCTTCTCCGCAGACACACCCGAGCTCAGTGTGGCAGGGAGCAGAAGAGAGCCATCCCCAGTTGTGCGATTCTTTCCCAAACCATCCCAAACCTTCCCCACACCGTAACTTGAGGTGGCTGTTTAAGAAGCAGCAGACACGGGAAACTTCGGGAACTGAGATGTTACCCTTTCGAAGGGACGTCTCTATGGGAAATGCTCACGAGTGCGGCACAGGAAGGGGGGGGAGTGAATCCCTAGAAACTCTTACCAAGGGACTCAAGGGCTGAAAGCTGCAGAACAACCTTGCCTTGGTTTACTGTGCTGGCCTGATGAGCTCCCCTCACTGGGAAGCCCCCAAGCCCCAACATCATCTTGTGTCTTTAGTGTCGTAGGTGGGAGCTTGGGCCATTCTGAGGAGCTACCGAGAGCTCAGGAGTTTGCCCTGGGTCTCTGGGGTGTACGCGTTATTACACTTGTTTTCCCCTGTTCATCTCTTCTAGTCCGGAAGGCTCTCAGTTAAGAACCAAAGCCTGAAGAGCAAACGACTTTCCCATCCCTGCAGGGAAGGCCAATGCTGGGATCAGCCGAGATGCCACACAGAGCTGGGGGCAGCAGCTGAAGAGCTCTTGTCAAAGGCAGCTGCCAGGTCTCGCCCTGTGGTACCCAGTCAAGAGGAAGGGGACCGTTTACTCTGACTCTTCCTTTCCAAACTGAGCTCAGGAAGACACAGCTGTTCTTTGGGTATAGTAACCCTGGGAAAGAACTTTCTCACGTGCTCTTATTTTCCACGGATTCTTTCTCTTCCCAGAGATGGACATTATCTTCTTTGCTCTGTCTTTTGTGCCCTATAGGTCAGATTAAGTTTCCACTAGTCTTGTTCTATGCCTCGAAGACCTGACTTTGTGACCAATGAGCTATTCTCCCTGATCTGTCAGGAGCTGCATGAGTCGGCACACGCTGGGTGGCCAGTTGACTCGCCTAGGGAGCTGAGCTATCTGTGCTGAGCAGCATTCTCCTGGACCCATTGTGTCACTTCTCAGGAGACTGTCACAAGGAGTCTCGGTCCATATGGGGCCTCTGTCACCTCGGCTTTCCTCATCAGTTCTGGAAAAGTCCCATCCCAGTAGGGCCTGCCTCCCATTGGAGAGGAGCGTATCTGCGGGAAACCTAGTAAAAGTTGCCTTGGGAGGGGCTTTAACTGATCCTCCTACAACTCAACATCTTTAAGGCTTAGCTGGTGGCTGTCTTTAAGGTGGACGCCTGGGACATTTCAGAGAGTTGCTCACTTCCTAGGTATCTCCGTGTTCACAGGAGGTATGCATGCTATCACATTTTGCTCCTGTTAATCTGGCTTTTATTAGGGGTAGCTAGGTGGGCGCCTTAGCCAAGCTAGACTAGAGGGAAAATTATTTTTCCTCCCCTACAGCTTCCTGGTTTTCAAAGCATCTATAAATAAGAATTAATATCTGCTGCTCAATAGCCCACAGTATTCAGTGAAAAGCTTCCACATGACATTCAGAATTCCCCAATCTTAATATAATCCCAAGCCCCTAATTTTGAGCAAGTCACACTAATTCCCAGCAGTTCTTAAGACACGTGTTCCCTAAACTGTCAATGTTTTCCACAGTCCCGCCTTTGACAGAAACCTGATGAAAACAAGCAGCAGGTCTTCCGATAGCTTGAGAACTTTAGTAATCACGCCATCTAAAACCAACTCAAGCCCGTCAGCTCTGTGTGTACATTGATGTTCCTTCCCACGCAAGGCTGACCCTGAGTCTGCTGCAGCTCCGGACCTTCTACCTGTCTGGGATGGCCAGCTCTCCAAGAGTCCTTGCTGTAGTTTACATATGCTCCATCTCTCCTGCCTCTTCAGCAGCCCCGTATTCTTCTAAATATAAGCCGAGGCCCTTTCCAACAAGTCCAACCTCCAGAACAGCCTTACCCCACCCATTTCTTTGGCATCTTGCTTCTCTCTTACATGCAGCTCTTGCCAACTGAGAATGCTGTCTGCGAGGAGGTGGGTGACCTCTATGATGTCACCAGCAAACACCCGTGACACACACATCCTCCATGACTGGCATGGGAGCAAGTGGGCATAGGTGGTCATTTTTCCCCTTCATGAAACATGTTCTTTACTCGGCTAAGATGATACAGATACTGGTTTCCGTCCAGACTCCCTAGAATCTTCCTGTATTTGGCCACAACTATTTCTCCGTGCTAGATCGACTTGTACAGGGTCCTCGCTAGGGGCAACTGAAATACAGCTCATCTCCCTGGCCACTCTTAAGCTCTCCCATGAACGACCCAAAAGCAGGGTGGTCTTGTCAAAGGCAAATCAGATTGGGACTCTTTAACTGGTTTTAAATGGTGAACACACTTTTCCCCCCTCGGCCCTGTCTGCCTCTCACTCACTTTCTTATCACGGATCCTCTCATGCTCTGTGTTCTAGCCACATCTGTGTTCTTTTCTGAAGATTTCACTCAGCTACAACCCTTTCTAGGTTTCTCAAAAAGTGGGAAAGATATCTACTCCCTAGGGTAGTTTCACTAAATAAGAGTAAAACGTTAACTCAATTGTACTGTTTTACTTGGTGTCTACAACCTGTTTTCTACACAGCCCCTCCTCCCCCCGCCAAGTCCTTCCCCCAAAATAAGCTGGATCAACTCATGGCTCTGTTCAGCACCAACTAGTGGTTTCTCCTTTATAAAATCAAGGCTTCCTACTCCACACTATTCCTGACATGGGTCTGGGTCAGGCACGATTTTCATTGTGGTGACCTGTACCCGGAAAGCTCTTTTAACAGTCTCTGTGGCTTAGTTTCGTTTCCTTCACGTGCCAGTCAAATGTCCCAGGGGGCCATCCTTACCCTCCCCCAAGCGGTCTCTCTTGCACTGGCACTTGAGGCTGGGTAGGTTTTGGTGTGAGGGCTATCCCCTGTGGGAAACAGGACCCCTGGTCCTACCCACAGCACCTCAGCCCTGCTCGGGATGACCAAAATTGGTTCCAGACACTGACAAGGGTGGGGGGAGAAGTCACTATCGCCTGCACTGTCCTTTTTAATATCTTTTCAAGGTATTTATTGCAACCTGACCTCCGTTCACATGCATTTATGCCCGTACACGCAAAGACTATCTCTGAAGTAGAGCAATCCCCTATTGTCCGTGACTGGGTCCCCAGTAGCACCGTTGTGCTGGCATGTTGGAACATGGCTGCAGAACACCCCGCTGCGTGAGTAGACTCCTCCCATTTGTCACTGTTACTGACTAGGCATCTCACACTCCAGGTGAGCACCCCCCCCACTCAAGGGAACTGCCAGGCAAACGGCTACATTGATAATTTTGCCACACCCTGTTTCCCTGCTCGGCTGCTTGCTGGCTGCCACCACCAGCAAGCTCCTGGCGAAACCATAGCCGCATTCACTGGGGCGCTCCAGGCCTTGAGCCCAGGGTGCCCGCCAGCCAGCACTCCCGCCAGGAAGGGAGGGCCGCTTGCCTGCGTAAGCAGCTACTGTCTGATTCCTTCACTCTAGCTGGAAGCCTGTGAGGGAAAGGATACCTGTGCTCCATCACTTTGTTCCTGGGAACCTCCTTCCAGAATTGAGTCAACTCTGCTGTGCCCGTGCCGGACGAGTGTTCCATTTCTGCAGCCATTATCAAAAAACGGTCCTGGGCAGAGATGGTGAGACCTGTGTACCGGAAGGGGAACTCAGCACATGAGAAGGCACCTTTACAAAGGGCTATATGACCTGGTTTATGGCACGATTTTAGACTCTGACATCAAGGCAAAAGTAACACGGATTGCCCTAGAAGAATTCTAAAAACTTTTTCCTTTGAAATTCAATTTCAACTGGTGTCACTTGAAACAACTTTACTCATTGGAAAATAACTGACAACGTTTTCATGCTGGAAAAGGCTATGCAGACTCATTTCCTCACCTAACTCTATATATGAGAAAACCTAAAGTAGGTGAGGGCTTGGCTGACCTGGTCACTTCGAGATTCCAGTCCACCTCTGCTGCCTCATGGGCAAGCCTCGGGCCCCCACCTCCACCCCACTGCGCTCAAGAGATAACTCACCCCCATGAGGAGACACGACAATATCCACCGAGGCACCGGGATCACAACTGCTGTTGCTGGGCTTAACTCTGTACTTATCTGGTGCAGTTGTCCTCACCTGTTTATAATACAGCAGCTGTATATTACCCTTTGTGGCTTTTAGGGCAAAATGACTTAAAGACCTTACAAAACATGCAGTTCATAAAGTTTACAAAACAACCTTGGGGGTTCTGCAGAGATGTTTCTCTCACCATCAAAAGAAAACTATGAGAATATTCTCTCGTAAGTCCTTTCTCATAATTTGAGGGAGCGGTACTTACACTGTAAGACTTAGTCTTGCATTTAACGCTCAGCACCAAGTTAGCGTTCAGTATAAGTTATACTCTTGAACATATCAAATGGCGGAGGTGCACTTTCAGTTTTACAGTGTTATCTGTCACTGTTAATAGTAATTGAATTACATAATTTATATAATGAAGAGTGATTTTCTTTGGGTTTTTACAATACACATTCAGCCCTGGAAATAACTTGTGCCTTTTATGCACACTAAAGACTGAGCTACAGATGCCAAGAGAAAAATTGAGATAAACTATGCTTCATTGTTACAACAGGTAGGTAATATATTATACTTGATACCATAAATACAAAAAATAAGTTCCTAATTATCAGTCTATCAATTAAAATGTCAACTATCACTTGTTTTGGTAAATTTCCAGTTCGTTCTTTCAGATACATACCTTAAATGCCACTATATTTTTAGTTACATTTGTCAATACTATAAACGATTTCTTCTCTCCAGAGTCTGTACTTCCAAAATACAGTTCTTCAGCTGGGCTAAGTGGTGACAAAAACAAAAGTTATTTGTATTGCTCAGAATAAATGACAATTGAGTCAGCAGCGAAAAGCAATATTTGGCTAATATTCTACACTTATTTGTACAGCTTAGCCCATCAAAACAATCCAGAAGATAAACGACTGAATACAATCTGCAGTGTCCTATTGGTTCGACGTCAACCCTTTAAAAAGTCCCAAGGTTTTCTTCAACATGAAAACAGGAAGGGACAGAAGAGAGAACTGGGAAGATTCCGAGTCAGTCCTGCAGCCGGTACTGATTGTAGACGCGCGTACACTTGCAGGAATGCTGTATTTAACGACGCCCAAAAGGTACCGGCACCTCAGCGTCATATAATGGAGCACATTCTAACAGGCCAGCCGGGAGAAGCATAACCCGACAGCTGAGCAGGGATTTATTTAAGGAAGGAGAAGGTCTGATTCTTTGAAGCCTTTTTCCAAGTAGTAGGGAAGGAAACACGAAAGACAGAGTGTTGCGTGGGACCTGCAGCTGGGCCTTCCCAAACAGTAACATCAGGACGTTCAAATGTAAAACTGATGAGCGCTGGTGCTGGCACGTCTGTGACGTGCAGCTTCCAACCCGGCAGAGGGAGGAAGAGGAAACAGAAAAATAGAACATGTACAAGTCTTTGCTCTCTGTCTGACAAGGTTCAGCTTGGTCGCTCTCTCCCTTCTCCCCCCCCCCCCCCTTAGTGGTGATAAGCCAAATACAAGAGTGATCAAAATATATGTAAACATAGTAATCTTGTCAGAGAATCGGATTTGTTAAACATGTGCTGTACTGTTCAGAAAAGACATAACCTACAATAAGATTTCAAGTACAAGGCTATCAAACAATACATTAAAGAAAGTTGGTCTAGCGGCATTAATCTAAGGCTCCTAGATTTAGCGACCAAAAGCACCAATAGCGATGAGTCTTTTACATAACGATAAGCGGTCCTGATTCTTTTGGGTCAAACAACTTAGAAACAAAAAATATGGACTGAAATTTGGCTTTTAAATCTATTTTCCTGATTCAGCTTTAGCTCCTGGAAGGTCGAGTGGACAAATGCCCAAGTCAGTGTTCTTTCTAGCATTGTGAAGCTTGCACAAACCTAACAGTATCAGTAAAAGAGGAAAAACATGTCTTCCAGATGTACTGACATGAATAGCAATTTTTATTACCCAATGGGATAAAGTAATCACAACAGGATAAATAACAGAAAGGTAGCTAGAAACAGTCACCCTGTCTGGAAGCCAAGGTGAGTCTTCAGATAACCCTTAATTTTGTATTTCTACAGTTTCAAAGAGTATCGAGGTTTTCTTTACTTTGCACTTCCCTCATGATCAAGGTATGTTATAAAAGCACAGCTAATGACATTCTAAATTATTACCTGATGTGTAACAAGTGCCCTTTAAACACACTCAATGGTTTCTTAAAAGTTTTCATTTTGAAATCCACTTTTTCACTTTCTTCTGCTTTGGAAGTAGATTCACTTAGGTTCATCTAAAGGTAAAAAAAATGAAGATATTATATTGGCTCAGTACAATTATAACCTTTAACACAGGTTTATTCAAGTATACAAAACCTTAACGTGACTGTTACACGTATTGGAGTGCTGACTGTAAACAGGTCACTTGAGAAAATATAAACTGGTCCTTTCCTTAAGAATCTTTAGTTTTGTTCTCAGCTGTGTATCAAGCCCCCAGTCACTCATAAGAAGGTGACACCCAAGTGCTTATTAAAACATGAATGGAGATCAAGGTCAAGTTATGACTTTTATCTGAAAGTATTTGACAAAACCCATTCCTTCTGGCGATGTTTACAATCACAGAACCAGCCTTTCTATCTTGGGGGCTTGCCCCATCTTGTTCTTTCCATGAGAAGCTGGGGAACAGCGGCATGTTAAGTTACCCAATGACACCGCTGGCAGCTGAACAAGAACTGGGCCTCGGTTCTCAGTCAATCTCATTTTAGTGTTAAATTACCTTTTTGGGAAGAGCTGCTTGTTCTTCACTGGATACTGTTTCCAAGGTGTCTTTAGCGTCACTTTCTATGTCTTCTTTGCTTGAAGCTTCATCCTCGCTGGCAATAGGCCCGTTCTCACACAATGGTGTCTGGAAGTCATCGTCTACTAGTGGGGGGTAGCTATACTTAAAGGGATCCTGAAAGACAATAACATTAATCAGTCTACGAAGAGGCAGAGAAATAATTCTCTTAGTAAGAGGAACACCTGTGTCTTTGTTCAAGAAAACAGACAGTGAGATGTGAAGGACCATTTCAAGCCCAAAAGGGCAAGCGCAGGAAGTGGTGTGGGATACCCGGACAGCTCCCAGCAGGAGCCCGAACGGGATCTGGATGCTCACACTTCCTATCGAGGTTAACTCCAGCGGATAAGATCTTTCAACAGAAATGCATTTCTCCATGAACAGGACGCCGGAAGAGAAACCTGAGGCCAAGGAACACAATGGCTGGTCTGAAAAGACAACAGAGGCTGGAGCAGCAGACAAGCAGCGAGCTGGACGAGAGCGTGGCAGGCACGCAAGACCAGCAAGAAGAAAACAGGAAAAGAAAAAAGATGGCCTAAGAGACTTATGGGGAAATAGCAAGAAGAAAAGCTCCAGACAGAGGAGCGAGAGGAAGGGCAGAGATCTTATTTGAAGAGGTGAGAACTTGCCCAACCTGGCAGAGGAAACAAATCCCTAGATCGAGGAAGCCCAAAGAGTTCCTCACAAAATAAAGCCCAAGGCCCAAGAAAATTAAATAGGCAAAATTTAAAGAGAAAAAGGAAATCTTAGATGCAGCCAGAGGAAAATGAAGCACATACAAGGGGATGCCCAGAAGCCTACCAGTGGGTTTCTCCACAGAAAGTGGATGGGCAAGACAGGACCGGTGTTACAGATTCAAGATGCAGAAAGAGAAATACTGTCAAACAAGAGTCCTATCTAGTTAGGTCACACTCCAGAAGGACACACTGAGAAAAAGACAAGGCAACTAAAGTACCCTTCTCTATCCCTACAATCAAGCCAATGCTTATTAAAAGCTATTGACTTTAAGACATAAAAACTCCATGGGCAAATTATTAAAAAGGATAAATCAATCATCACTGTTTTAACTAAGGACAGCACTTGAAATGAACTATATTATTTTTCCAGATTAAAATGCCAAATATAAAGCCTTAGAATAAGAAAGCAGGAAGCTTCAAATTAAAAATATTGATTCAGATTTTTCTAACAAAAGGATGTACTGAAACTTGTCCACACATTAGACCTGTGGTTCTGGCTGAATAGAATTTTATCTGGTGGACAGTAAACAAAGTTGATTGGAATATTTCAGTTACTTTTTACAATCGGTTAACCCAAAGTGTACAAAATCCACAAGTTGAACAGCTTATCAAGGTCACTGTCACAGTAAGTTTCACTGCTACATAGTATTAAGTTTATCATATACCTATTACTCTTGGTTTATTTGTAAGTAAAATCTTTTCTAAAAATCTTGATCGTGTAGTGTATTTATCCTTTAAATTAAAAAGATTATTCAACAGTATACAGTTAGAAGCAAACATGCAAATCTATAGTCTATGCAAATATAAAGACTGACCAACTTAAAAATGTCCATAATGCTACTTGCTATTTGGGGGTATCTAGGATCTGTGTTATTATTCTGCTGCTTTTCCCTTTGTCTTGAGGAATGCGTTCAGCCTAGGATGCACCCTTATTTTAGAAACAAGTTTCAAGCACCGTACTCACAGTCCCACCCATGTGGGGAGGCAGGTATTCCGCACTGACATACTCCTGCACTTCCTGTTTGCTTGTGAACTTCAGTAAACTCACTGCTTCTGGACCCAGCCAGGATTTCACAATTTTGAAGGCAGCTAAAGAAAAAAAGTCACTTCATTAAACTACTTTCTCAATTTATATGCTGACAAGGTTCTTCTGAAATGAGTTTGGGCTATAATCTGTGTCTTTCCAGACCATGAGTAGTTAGTATTCTCATTCCTGTAGACATTCATACTGTGATTACCCCTGATGGGTTTCAAAGGTTACATGAAGATTCAATTACTCTGATGTTCATTAATAAATGAGAGTATTGGCCTCTGCACACATCCATCAACGTTCTCATCATGGGGATTTTCAGATACTGAACCAAACATAATGGCTTAGGAAATAACTGTAATAGATTGGAAAGTGTCGTTTGTGGGTTTGGATCAAGCCACAACCCCGAAGTGGAAAGTTGGGAAGAGAACTTATTTTGGGTGTGAGCTGGACCCTGACTTCTGTCTTAGCCTCAAGTGTCTCTGCCTTTCTCCCAAGTTCTGCAGCTTATATAGCTGCGGGAACTTTCAACCCTGCAAGGGTAACAGTCATTCAATACAGCTGCCAGTAGCCACAACCCCGGTCTATAGTCATGTCATTTCTACTGATCCTTACATTTTCAGACCTTGTTTCCATGATGACATACTAAGCAAATGTAAAAGACATCTGTAGAGGAATACTGCATCAAATTTGCGAAAGCACTGATGGGAAAAACTAATAAAGCAGCATGGTAAGCGTTAAACAGTTCAGAAAGCTGCACTTTTACCTTAGCTAATTACACTTAACATTTTTATATAACATTTAAACTTTCATTCATTTCAGTTACAAAACAGATCTAATGTGCCCCTGTGTGACTACTCTGGTCCCTCTAATGGCAGCTGTTCCCTTTGCACCTTCTGTCCCTAGTCTACGGGTGCTGCCATGAAAGAGCAATGAATTTTGTCAACTGCTTTTTCTGTCTATTGAGCTGATCAGGTGGCTTGTTTTTTTTCCCCAGTCTGTTGCTATACTGGCTGACACTGGCTGATCTTCAGAGGCTGAACCAATGCTGCACTGCTAACTACCACATGGTCAGGCTGTCTAATCCTTTCCAGATGTTGCTGGTGTCTTGGCTACTATCTATAGTCACCAAGGACACTGGTGGTGTTTCCTCTACCTGTGATGTCTGCTTTAGGGTTCTACTTGTCTCACAGGATGAGCTGGGTAGCTTTTCCTTTTATTTTTTGGAGCATTTGTAAAGAAGTGGTGATGATGATTCTTTGTATTTTTGGTAGAACTTATGAGGGAAGCCACTAGTGGCTGGACTTTTTTTATGAGAAATAATTCAGATTCTTTGGCTCTATCTCTATTCCGATTCTCCTGGAGTCCATTCCAGTAGTTTGCGCCTTCTTAGGAATTTGCTCATTTCATCTGGGTTATCTTATTTTAGTATATGATTGTTCGTAACATTCCCTTATAACTCTTCTCTTTTCTGTATGGTGTATACAATGATATCTGTTCATTTTTGAGTCTACTAATCTGAGGTTTTTTTCATCAGCTTAGCCAGTTTTCCCAAGCTATCAAACCTTTCAATGAACTAAGTTTTACACTTGTTTTCTCTATTACTTTCTATGTTAACAACTGACTGTGGCAAACAGAAATGAAACATACATTCTGAAAATGTTAAATTTATATCACATTAAAGTCAGTGAAGTATTTTTCAGCAACTAAAATTTTTTTTTTGAGACTAGGTTTCGCTATTTTTGCCCATGGAACCGCAGGCTCTCGTTGCCCGGGGTACCACAGACTGAAGCTATCCCCAGCCTCAGCTTCCCAGGTAGCTGGAATTACAGGCGCGCGCCATCACGCCCAGCTATTTTTTTGGAACTAGGTCTCACTACGGGCCCCAGGCGGGACTCGAACTGCGATTTCTAGCCCTGGCCGCTTCATAGGCTGAAGCTTACAGGCACGAGCCACCGTGTCCAGCCTAAAATTTTTTTAAGCTGAAAAATATGACTGTTGTAAGAGCTATGTGACTAGGAATGTGGACTCAATTTCAGATTCATCCTACCTGCTTCCTCAGTACCAAAACCTATGAAAAAACGTAGCCAAGGGTGCTATTCCGTGATGCACCCCCCCACTGGTGGGTGACTGAGGCTTCAGACTGTAGTTTTACATGAATGGTTGAATAGCTTGTGGCTGTTTTTTAGAAAAGACTAATCGGGTCCTCAGAGTCGGGGGGTAGAATGCTAGCCCAGTTTGCTAAGGAACAGCCTTTGAGTGTTCTGGTTGCAGCCTCTTAAGTGTGTGTGCATCAAGCACAATGTACATATTTTAAAATAATCTCTAGAAATATGGCCAAATTGGCAAAGTGCAGAGAAATGGAAACCAGACATTTTGCTTTAGGAAAGTAACAGAAATATGCTCACCATTCATTATCCAAGGCATATCAAAGACCACTATTTTTGCTGCAAGATAAGAAAAAAATTCACTAAATGAGACTTAGAATCATTAGAGTAATACCATTTTCACCTGATTTATTTAAAAAAAAAAAAACCACAAAAACAAAAACTAAATCTGGTAACCAAAATGTAACAGAAAACTGAGCTGGTCAACTGAACTCTAGTTCTGGAGGCATGCTAGACCTGAGCTAGCTTCTCATGACAGTGAAAGGCCCACCAAAAAGGAGAGCTTGTGAAAAACAAATAATGCACAATTGCTGTTCTTTGGTTCATTTATTTTGTTTGCAGAAAGCCACAAAATGAAATAGTTAAGGGGGTCAGAAGAGGATTTGGATGTGGCATGTTGTATTAGTGCTGAATTCCACATCTTATTTATGGGTTCAGCTATGATTTTCTAAAGATTATATTGCTAAACCACACTCACAGTTGCACCCCCCTCAATTTTTAATAAATCATTGTTCTAACAAACAAAACATTCTCCACTTTTCTTAATATTATGAACTCAGGAAGTTAGTAATTCCAAAGTATACACAAGTATTTGCATACTGAGATGAAGCTATTAAACAGCCTTATTAGCAATTGTGAGAAAGAATCAGAAACCACTAAGGGGATTTTTGATATCCAAGTCATTTTTCTATTACAAATGAACCAAAAAGTAATTTCATTCTTCTCTGAGCAGAGGACTAAAATGAGTACATTAATATAGGGCAGGTGAATTACAGGTAAGGAACAAGTTTTCTGCAAAGAGGTATTCCAGTACTTACTACCTCACGCTTTTCCTGGTATATGCTTAAAAAAACACAAATTCAAGATTCTAAGATCGGAAAGTCCTAATTCCTGACAGATTCTGAAACATCAACTTAAGATGCTATAAAATTCAATGTCTGCAAAACTACATTATGTATATTTATACATTATCTCTAGTTAATTCAAATGAGTACTGCTCAAAATTACCTTTAGAGAGACCTGTGAATTTATTAATAGATTTCTCAAAAGAATCATGGGTTTATCTTGTAAGGTAATACTGAGAGTTTTAAATGGCTTCTCACAAACTCCTTTAGATGTTTCAATAAACAAGGGAATATTTTATTTTCCTTTTGCATATAAAGGACCAAGCTAATAAAATGGGGTAGTAATTCTCTGCTGACAACTGGCAAGACTTGAAGAGTCAGGTGACTTGCCAGATGCAGGAAGAATTCAGGAGGAACTGCAGGCCCTACAAGTCCACAAGCCAGATATTCTGCTTAACATGTTCAGAGACTATCTGAAGACACGAGAGCTGGGGCAAGGAGTAGCACTGACTCTTGACATCATGTCATTTGTTTCTAATTTCATTAGTATGTGAAAGCACGCCAAGGCAAGATGGCTTACATATTCTGCTTTAGTATCTTAATTGTGAGCCCCAGGAGACCTTAAGTGTGGTACTTGACAGGGGTGCCCAGGAAGACCTGCTGAATTTCCATTTTTGGATGGTCCTGCTGCCTCTGTTTGGTCTTTTCACCATCAACCTACTGGGGCTAAATATATTTGACTGTCATATCAGCAAGTTATTTCCCCAGGAGGAGACCATCATATAAAGTCCAGCTTAAAAAAAAAAAAAGGCCTAAGATTTAGGAGTTCTTCACCTGGATAATTAACAGAAGCACCACAATTAAAAACAAACTAAATGCTAGATGCAAACATAGTACACTCTAGTCAAGTATCTTCTTAATGACCATTTAAAAAGAGTAATTACTACACAGTGTGTCCAATATATCAGGGTTGCTTATTAGTGTACTTTATTAATATTATATGTTTTTGCATATAAGAGGTTCCATGTAATATTATCCTAAATGAACATCTCAATTGAAAGATTAGCTAAAATGGGATAAATTGGGAATACAGACTTTTTTCTGTCTGCATGTTTATTATAGGATGCCATATATAGTTTAGAATTTCAACTCTTTAACGGACATGATCATGAAAACTTTCCCTATGTACCTACTAGAATATGCACTTCTCTGAACACATTCATCAAGAAATAATAGTTCACATCGATAATACCAAGCTAATAACAAGCTCTAAAAACCTGATAGTAAAACTCAGGCTACCGGAGGATGGAGGGGAGGGAGAGGACCAAGAACCAAGTGGGCAGGGTGCGCAAGGGACTCTGGGAATGCACTATGTGCACTAGGGTGGCAGGGGTGTAGAAACACCTTGTGGGGAGAGTTGATGCCTCTAAACAGATGTACCACTGGAAGCCGGTGCTACCTACATCATTTAGAATGATGCTTCAGGTGGGAAAAGTCTGCGATACTACTAAGTTCTACAGTTATTAGACACTGTCCATAGTTAATATATTTTATAAAGGAGTAAGTTACTTACAGATGTATTTTGGGTAATAAACCTTAAAGCAGTTGATGATAAAGCGTATAAAGTCCATGTCCTAAAATAAAGAGTTTACATTTAAATCTTTAGAATGGTCCACATTAGAGAATTTTAAGCTGCACATTTCTAAAGGCAACTGGTTAAATACAACTGAGACAATTATTAAATTCTTCAAAATTAAGCTCATAGATATCTAGATTTCCAGAGATTAAGGTTTTAAGTCATTAAGCTACTTAGAATAATCAGTCTTACAACAGTTAAAAAACCTGGATGCTTCGTGATAGTATAATACCATTTATGTCACTTCAAAGTAGTCAGTAGTCAGACACTTCAGGCTGCTAAGGCAACAGTGGCATAATAAATGAATTCAAAGCAATCCCCATACAGAGATCTGAGTCTGTTGAACAATTAAAGCATTATTGAAACAAATATAGTTTATGACCTACTACTCAGAATGAGAATACACATGCATATAAATCCTGGTATATTTGCCCTCCTCATAGTTTCAATAAAACATTTTATTAATCCTCCTCACAACAGTTAGCTGATCATATTGGTCTGCTATTCACCTACTTTTTTCTAGCTTTTTGCCTCTTATTTAGGGATCTAGAGTTGGAATGTTTTAGTTTATGTTCAAGAATTATTGTCTCTATGGGAGACTTGATAAATTGAGCTGTCTGGCTGGTGCTACTGCTTTGAACACAGAAATAAAACCTATGAAATTAGGTTATCAGGGTTACTATTCACATGGATCATTTCATTCCATGTCACTCCATGGCCACAGGCTGATTTACTAATCCTCATTAGTCATCGTGTAAAGACTAGGAGGTGAAAGCTATAACCAGGTCAAGTGAAATCCGTTAATTACTGAAAGATAAGTTCTACAAAGGAGAGTCTACAGAACCATGCCTAGCATGTGAATTGCAACGTCTTTAACTGCAACCAAACTGAAAGCAAGCATCCTAATGTACCTGAGGTACTGATTATAGAGCAAATCCTAATATGTAGTGATAATATCAATTAACATCATATCTGTGCAAATTTAATAATTTATAAATGTCAAAGAAAGTCAAGTGACAAGTCAAATAAAAATGTGGTCCCCTAGTAAAATAACTGGTGACCCCAGATACTTTGTCTAATATTCTTGTTTTCATCTTTTACTGAATGTCCTTACTTATGGACTCGCATGTTCATGCTTGTTCATCATGCACTGACAGATGCCTGCTAAGGAACATCTGTTGGTGGGGAGCGCTGCTCTGCATTCTCGCAGGATGCTTTCCAGTGTGCTGTTCTTCACCGGGGGCAATGTCCTCAAAAGGTTCAAGAATCAGGGATGGCTACACTTCTCCTAATCCAATGGTCTGACAACATGGCCATGGAATAATTTCCAGTGATGCTGTTTCTTTCAGGTAGACAGCTGAAAACTCCAAGCCAAATGAGTGGTCCAGCTCTAACAAATAATTTTAAAAAATTTCCTTGCAATTCTACACATTTTTATAAGCTGACTTGACTCCTCTGTGAATTTTGATGTCAATCATAAAATAATTCAGTCAATTTGAGTATTTAAAAACAATAAATAAAAACATTAAATATTTACTGCAAATCAGTCTCATTTATAAATTAAAGATAATAAAATAGTACACACAGGTGACTTGAGAAAAAGCAATCAGCTCATGTTGATTCCATGTCCCTATATTTATTAATAAAAAATATTCACTTTTTTTTGATGATTCTGAGTGAATCATTCATAACTACCTTGGGATGATAGAATCATGAGTTTGTTTTATGGAATTGTTTTTATCGAGGAAATATGATTTAAATATTGGGGATAAAATGATTTAGTCTATAATCTAAAACTCATGGACGTGGAAACTAGCTTGAAAAAATCCTGGGAACGGACTCCTAAAATACAGATATATGAAAATAATAGGGGAAAAAAATGTGTGGTCCTGCTTCTCTGAAAATCTCTCCATAACAGATCTCTCTGGTCTGTTTGCCTGTTTGTTTCAATGTCTGAGGTTTCCCTCTGGGGGAGCAGGTATCATGATGATCGAATCCGGTAGCCCTTTTTATTAAAGTTATTTTTCAGTATTACTACAGTTCTTTAAAAACCACTTGACAGAGCTACAAGTGCACCATCAATTAGATACACTATAATTTACCATTATGTTGTGAACATTTACAGTTCCCAATTTTTCACTATTTTAAATGATACTAGAAAAAACACTTTGGTGCACAATGCTTTCTTTGTACTCAGCAGTATTTCTTCAGGATGCATTTCCAAAAGGCAGTTACCAGGCAAAGAGTATGGCCACTAACACTTTAAGGTTCTTAATGTATTTTGCCAAGAGAATTTGCAAAAAAAAAAAAAGGGGGCTCAGCACTGCCCCAGTGGATCTGGGACTGCCACTTGACTGCTCCCACAGCAGCAGAGGCGCGAATGTACGAGAACAGCCCTGAGAAATGGGACAGCGGCTCTCCACTGCTGCTGAAGGCTAGAGCTACGGCCATGGCTGTACTCAGTTCTAGCAAAATTTTACTAAAGCTCGGCCGGCAGAAATCACTTGAACAGAACTGGTTTCCAGAGCTAACCAGATCAAACAAAACCAGATTCGGATAAGTAAACAGTCCCCAGAGCGAAATCCCAGAGAGCAGTGAGTGCCAGGCTCACTGCAAGGGCAGGGCATGCTGGGCTGGTGCTGGAGCAGGGAGTGCACACTACTCCGAGCCCCATGCCGGCGCCGGCTGCAGGGTGTAGGGTATGAGCTCTGAC
Organism: Uropsilus gracilis; assembly: GCA_004024945.1. Classification (NCBI taxonomy): domain Eukaryota; kingdom Metazoa; phylum Chordata; class Mammalia; order Eulipotyphla; family Talpidae; genus Uropsilus; species Uropsilus gracilis. The sequence continues at coordinate 252,995 of PVHY01000020.1, forward strand.
AGAAGAATTTGCTGCTAACCGCATCTATTCATGATCCTGCCAGCCTCCAAGTCCCAGCGCTTAATGCTGTGTCTCAGGCAAGGGAACATGTCTAAGAAATCGATAGTTTCTTAGCCAAATATGCAGTGAATATAATTCTTGGCAAATCCCATTCCGTATGTGAATTCACGCACAGGGCAGAGGAAGAAAAGAAACCCCAAACATAACTTGGTTCGCTCAACTTTAGAACAATATTTTGGGGAGGGTGGCAGGGAAGACAGGAGAGAGAGAGAGGACACGAAGAACAATGATTGAGAATGAATGAAAAATGCTTACTATGCTGTTTATTCCAGTTTCTGACAAGTCAAACATCACTGTGACGGGTTTCCCATTTTCTCTTTTAGCGTAACGTTCCAACCAGAATGCTATAAGCTTCTTTTTGTCCAATATGGTTTTCTGGTCTTTTACATGATACTTCACCCTGATCCAGACTTTAAGCAGAACAAATGATCAAAGTAAGAAAAATGATAAAAATAAGAAAAATACTATGGCATTATAATAATTTATGTATATATTAAATCATCATTTGCCCTTGACATTTTTCTTCAATTATAATTCACTCTGCATATCAGATTAAAAACATCTTTCTCTTCTTTTAAATGAGAAATGGCACAAACTGGGGAACCTTTAAACTAACTTTTATCAGTAAATAAGGTGACAGTCAGTGTAGGTGAGCTGGTCTTATTTTGCAGTGACCTACAAGTACTTTTCACGGTGCCTAGCGAAGAGAAGGCCAGTGGCTCTGTCAGGTGTGGGGACAAATGCTCCATGCAGAGGAAAAGCACAGGCAGAGGCGCCGCGCAGGCAGCCGCAGGGGTCATGCATGTGGGGGGAGCGCGGCGAGGCAGGCAGCAGCTCAGGGCGGCAGCTGGGGCATTGGGGGGTGGGCAAAGGCTTGGCTGGACTGACTCAAAACGAAACGCTTACTAAGGACTTTGGAGTTTTTTGTCTCAACATGTTCTGGCAGCAGCACAGAGGGGAAGCTGAGTCCGAGAGGAAAGCCAGCAAGCTCCCACCTGGGAGGGCCTGGAGGGGAAGCCGAGGGGCTGAGCTGGGGCGGTGCTGGCGCAGAAGGAGCAGGGGTAGCTCTGGGGGAGGAAAGAGTGGTGGTCCGAGGGTGCAGCTGCTGGGGCCCGGCCGGGACGGTAGCTGTGTGCTCTGTTGACAGCAGCTGACAATCAGCCTGGTGGCACCAGTCAGTGGGGAGTTAGGTGCGCATGTGCAGATGGCTGGGGGATGGCATGGGGCCATGCAGTCTGGGGGGAGGCAACGGAAGCGGCCAAGGTACTGAGGTCATCCTAGGAGAACTATCAGGAGGAAAGTGAAAGAGAAGAAAGGAATGAAGCTGGGAAGCCCATTTAAGGGGAGGGGAGACAGAAACGAGAAGAGTATGGCAAGGAGGAAAGGCAATGGCAGAGGAAAATGCCAAGGGTATGGTGAGAACAGGAACAGACCACATGCCACACGGGCAAGCAAGGCACCCACACAGCATGCAGGCAACTGTGCTGGCAGGACGTCTGCTCAAGCCTAACCTTGGCGCACATCCAAGCTGGCTTTTGGGCAAGGGGGCAAAAAGTCACTGGTCCATAGGAATGACAGTTACTGGTCCTCCTAGGATCGTAAAGACTTAGGAAGACGCTAAGACTGGAAAACAGAAATGGCCCACTTGGCAAAGTTAAGAACTGTCAGTTTTCCATAAAAATACTGCGTCAAATTTCAGTATCACAGTCACTTGGGAGACAATGACTCTGAGTGACACTGCTCCGGCTGTTACCAGACACAGCATTTGATTAGAATACAAACGTCACATGCAACTACTAAGGAGCTGATGTTCTGACAGCGTGGCCCTAACACGTCTCATTTGTAAGCAATTCCGTGTGTGGCGCATACAGAAAAAGTTCTGCCTACTTTTAATCAGCTGAGACAGATAACTACGCATCCAAGTCTTGAAAAGTCAGCACGCAACAAATTAAATAAATATACTTACACAACTTGTTGCCTTCCTTGTCATAACCATGGAGATAAATACCACCGATTTCCAATAACCATCTGGGAATGGAGGATTCACTCAGGTCTAAAAGATATTAAACTGATGAGAAACTGTAACATAGGGACAACGATATTGTGAGTTATAAGAACTGTCTGTCTGTCTATCTGTCTGCCTGCCTATTCAGATGCGTAAAGTATAGTTTTCATATATATATTTGGTCTTTATCCATAGTTCCAGTCTCCTAGTAGTTCTGATATGAAAAAAGATTACACTGGGCAAGGATGGTGCACAATAAGAAATGGTGTTTCATCCTAAACACATTATACAAAAACATAGATGAGAGAATGGAAAAAAGTCATTTCCTTTGACACATGAGCCATTACTCATGTGGACCCGTTTCTATGTTCGAGTTGTCTTCACAGAATGATTTACAAACAAATATTGTCACTACTGAATGATTATAAGCGATTGTGCCAGAGAATAACACATTACAGCCTCAGAATTAAGAAAAAAATCACAATGACTTTTCTAGTAAAAGGCATTTTCCACAATATCTGATATCCAGTAGAATGTAAAACAGTTCATAATTTGGGGGTGAGAGGAAAATACTCCAAGAGGAACGCTAGCTACTTGGGCAGGAGTGACAAAAGGGCGTGCCAGTCTCCGCTGAGGCTGGTACCAAGACCGCAGGGGTGCCAGGCTTGTATTGCCCAGAGAGCTCTGCCGCTCTCTGCGCTGTTCCCCGCCCCCTTTCATCCAAACCTGCTATCTGCCATGAGAAGCCAACAGGTCTATGTAAGAAAAAAAGACAATGCTTAGTTTAACAGCTTGTTCTGTACTTAAATAACTTAGAAGTATCAGATGTATAATTCTTTGCTTTATTAATCAGTGCTGCTTTATTTGTTGGAATTACTATGATTTTTACATTCATTTCCAATCAAGTCACTTCTTAACTACTGCTTTTCTGATGGATTCCCTCTACAAGTACAAAGATGAGGAGAGGGTGCTCTGGATGTATTTGTTGACTATGTTGTATTCAGTCTCCAGACTCATCACTCAGGAGTTTATAATCCTCCAGATCAGGAAATCTTTAGACCTCACCCAACCAGTTGTGCTGTCAGTTTCTTCTTGTTAAGTGCTTGGAAGGAGAGAACAACTGACCTTCCTTTACAAGATTCCTCCTTATACTTCAACACTATTATAAAACCCTCTCCAAGAGCTAAAACTCCTATTTCGGGGGAGCTTTCAATCTAGAAGTTCGATTGACGCTAAGAAGGCTGTCTGTCGGTGGCATCCTGGGCATAAGCTTGCTTTGGGGCAGACCTGCATCTCAGTCATTCTGTAAGGTGCGCCTGTCAACACAAGGAACTCTGGGAATAAACAGAGAAAGACTGCAGGGAGCCAACTGAGAACAACAGGTAGATATATCAATTTATCTTTAAGTCTAGGCATGAGGCTGCAGTCTTGCTATCGCTTAAAGACACCAAACTGGACAGCTTAGGCGACTCAGCTGTGAGAGAAGAATTGGGGATTCCACTCCCTGGTGACCTGATTTCCTTATGATCTACTTTGAAGACTTGTTTTAAAGGCTCTTAAAGTGTTATTGGGTCTTCATAAAATATTCTATTCTGGTGTTTATGAGGATTGCTAAAGATAACTGTATATACACTATTCGATAAATATAAAATGGTAACATTGATGCAGATGCTAGTATACTTCAAGGTTAAATAGCTTACCATTGACAGCCATTTCTTTTCTCCACTGAAAACTCTCATCAATCATCTTCAGAGTTTCATCTACAGCATTCTGTCGCCAGGTTAAGTAACTTTCAACCCAGTTATCATCTTGTTGCAGCCTTTCAACATCACGTGGATCATATTTATCTGGCTTATCTAGGGGAAAACGGTAATAAATACCCAAATCAAAAAAACTCAGCAGTGAATAACAATTAAGTACTTACGGTAAAGGAGAAGACCTGGAAGCAAAGCTAAGGTATTTGAGGACATGGGAATGCAGCAGAGATGAAATGCAATGTAAAGGATTGCCAGAACATCTAAGTGTGAGAACAGTTATCTAAAGAGTGCATGTTTACTCATTTACAAAATAAGACCGCAATAAAATATTTTGCACAACTCTGAAATTCTAACCCAAAATCTGGGGAAATCAATGATATTATCTGAACTTGAACTCCTTACCTTAGTGAAGGAAAAATGAAGAGATTATCTGTCAAGAAAAAACTCAGTTGTACTCAGACAGCTGTTTGCAAGTCCCATTTTAGAAAGTGGACTAAATACTGACCAGAGAGGCAGCGTTGTCGTGCTGACCATTTTCAGGTCCTGCAGCAAACGTTTCCAATAACTGACCGGAATAACTTTCCAATAATAACGCCTCATTATCTGCTTACAAGTGCTGTGTTGTGACCAACTTTTATACCTGATAGTTCTCCTTACATAACCTGCTCGTTGTTTTTCTGTAACTGAACCTTTCTTGTCTCCTCATAAGCGCCTATGAACATCCACATCCAATTATTATTTGGAAAGGTGCAAGACACCTTTCCAAAACTGCTGCTTCCTGTGTTCTCCCTGAGCCCAGAAGTAAGGCCTTCTCTTCTAAGAGCCAGACTTGAGGTAAGGCTTTCTTAAGGCACTGTTCCCTGGAATCAGTGCTGGCATGCATGCCCTGTTTCCCCTGCTGATACCATAAGAGCAGCCTGTGTGCGGGAAGATTCTTCCCAGAAGATGACAGTAGTGCCACCCGCAAAGGCTCTGAGGAAATGCGTGTTGACTGAATGTTTTCCTTTTCTACTTTTACTTTGTAAGTCAGTGGTGCTTCCCAAGGCCCGGTGCAAGAAACCAGAAAATCCCTGGGCCCCTTCATCTCCTTTTTGTTTTTTTTTTTTTCTCTTTTTTGCATCAGTTAGTTGCCAAGTTTTACAGATGCAATCTCATCTCCATTTGCTCCGACTTATTTCAGGATGTCAGAGATAATAGCTGAAAGGGCAGGAAAATTAAAGAGCATTTGGAGAATTTCCTTCTTTGTGTTTCAATTTCCTTACATTTAAGCTGCTTTAGAGATTCACAGGGTTGTGTGAGATCAGATGAAAAAGTATATATGAAAGTACATGGACGTTTACGGCACCGTTAAAATATAAGACAAGGCCATGAAGTGTGGGTCTATAGAGTATTAGCTTAGACACAGCTTTCAATATCTGGGTTCTGTTCACCTAATCTATACAGCGACGGGCTCTGTAGTGAGGAAACCTTGGGAAATATTTTTCAGTTCAGCTATACAGAAACTCATCAGTATTCAAAGTGTAACTTTAGTTATAATTTGTACACGAGTTGAATATAAAAGTCTACACTGGGGTAGCATCAAGAGGGTCCCTGGGAGCGCCTGTCTCTGAAGTAGCATCACCCAGTCTGGCCAAGGACAGCTGCCTCCGCTGGCCCAGCACAGTGAGCTCCTTGAAATTAGAGGCTGACTTCGTTTTTAAGAACAGATCTGCCAGATCTGAAGAGCCGGACAGTCTATCAGCTGCTCTTTCAAAAAACAGAAAAATGGTGGGCTGTGAAAATGGAAGCAACCAAGCTGCCGATGCAAACATGCCCAGCACGCAGAGCGCGTCACACACACTTCCTGAGTATCACACAGAACATTCAAAGGACAGGGGCTCAAGGGCTCCGAAATAAAACTGTCTTTTTTTTTTTTTAAAAAAAAAAAAAACAAAACAGAGAGTGCTGACCACAAGACTACAATGACCACCAGCCTTGATCTGCACTGCAGAGTCAGCAGTTTCGCCCACCATTCCTTCTAAGTGGATCAACACAGAAGACAACGGGCTTAGTACAATTACAAAGAGTTTTGACCTCATAGGCTCCTGAAGAGAGTCCTGGACACACCCAAGGGTTCCAGACTAAATTCTGGAACCACTTACTTCGAATAAGATGTAGCCAATGGTAAAAAAAATTCAGAAACTATTAACAGTAATAGGAAAAATCAAACGTCGCTATAATCATCATTAGTGACGCTGCTGGTTATTACCATGGGGATACCATTAAGACGGTGCCCATCAATAAGAAACGTAAAGCTGACTGCTCTTGGTTAGCCTTTGGGAATATGGATCTTTGAAATCAGAAATCTGTGTTGATATTCAAGTTATTGTTAATGGAACATGTACTTACATATAAAATACCAGGTATCAACTATTTATCTGAGACAGGAAAACGGGGGGGGGGGGGAGATAAGGAAGGAGAGATTGTGGAGGGTGGAGGGGTCTTTGAGGATGGAGGGAGAAAGGAGGAGGGGCAGAAGGGGAAAGAGAACAGGGGCAGAAGAGAGGGCTGAAGGGGGGGGCGGAGAAAGAATGAGAGAGCGGCAGTAAGGCAAACTTGGCCTGGGACCACAAGGCTGAGTGCAGAGATAATTGCTTATGACAACATAATTTGCTGCTGTCAAGTACAGTTCCCAGACAAGTGAACCCTCCTGTGTTTGGGGAATTTTCAGAAAACCAGTACTTTGGGTAAGTTCAGATGTTCTAAGAAGCTAGAGATACACTCAGAAAATATCTTAAGATACCAGAACATGCATGTGCACACAGCTGCCCCACATAGGAAAGACAAAAGCTATTTTGATGGTTTAATCTCCATGGTGAAAGTAAAGAGATGAAGAAATTAACTTGATACTTTCCTAATATTTTCTCCTTATTTCTTTTGAAATTGGGTGCAAAATGGGGCGGAAGCCCCCAACCAACAAGCCAAAGGGGAAAAAAAGCAGCACTTTAAATTGCGGCTTCTGCCCTCCAGATTCCTTCATGTTCTTACCACCCACAGGTAGCAGTTCCCAGTCAAATGCAATTTAACAACAAGGTTTTATTTACAAGGAAAATTAACAGGGAAAACAAAAAGTCCTTAAGGCCACAAGTGGTCAGTTATCTTACCCTAGTCACCATTTTTAGTCCCAAAGAGACATGTCCAAGATGGTGCCCCTGTGCCCCTCCAAACCTGAGGCAGGCACCCTGCAAAGCCCAGTCTTCCTTTGCTGTCTTCTCTTTGCTTCTCTCTCCAGCCTTCCGAGTTGCTCAGCTTCTCCAAGGCTCTTCAAACATTTTCAACAAATGCTGATGCAAAATCTGATGCAAAATCCGGAAGCTCCAACTCCCCCTCAAACGCCCTCCTGGAGATTCATTTTCTCTTCCCCACCTGGGCCTTGAAACAATAGCCCTCGGGTGCTAGTTTGGCATATTCACCAGGGCTGCTCAAGGTTTGCAACAAAGTAAAAGGGGAAATACCCTTACCCAGTTTAGGCCATTCTTAACCTCTGTGTTTTTCAGACACAGCCAATGGCAGCTATGCCTAAATTTTATGAACAAGTAACACTGCCCATGTTGGGGTCATGGCTTTGCTTTCATCTTGCAGTGCAGCATTGAAAATGTCGTCCCAACCAACAATCATCTTCTAAGGTGGTGTTTTAGGTTCTCGGGCTTCTATTTCTTCAAAATAGCTCAAAATTCATGTTGGCTACTCCTTGGCTAAGAAAGCGTTTTCATGAATAATCTCGGCACACCTCTAGTTCATTGTCTCTTTCTTTGAAAATTGGTCTTATATGTATACAGTGTATCACCACCAAACAGATCATAAAGTTTCTAATTTTGCAGAGAAAGAGCTAAAAATATATAGCGAGGGTGATTCAGCTGGTCTTTAATTTTAACGACTACATAACTGTATTTGCTTAAATAGATCTATAAAAAAAGAAACCAAGCAAATCTGGTTCCCTATGGAGGAAAGAGAAAGGGGTGAAAGACACTTCTCATTATTCATCTTTTTATACAGTTTTGGGGTTTTGGTACAGACTTGTACGGTTGTTGAGAAGCATTAGGTCAATGCAGCAAATTCCTAATGTACTTTATGATCGCAGATTCTTTCGTTAGTGAACTAATGAAACTACTTGGGCCTTAGGTGCATGTGAGTGGGGGATGGTGGGCGGGGAGAACATGGTAGCAATCTGACTACCAATTCAATGTCTTTGACAGTCACTGATTTACTCAGGTTTCTTCTCAGTGAGACAATTTTGGATAAATTTTTTCCCACCAAATTTTCTGACTGACTGTGCTAAAGCTGGTTATTGTATTCTTACAATTAAAAATCTCTACCATATCTCTATCTGCTTTTTGTGTCTAGTCTACGTCTATGCCTTTTCCCTATCTCCTCAGTCATCCTAGGCTTGTCTGTTTTACTAACCCTTTTATTTATTATTTTGCATTTCCAAAGGACAGGTTGACTAGGAAAAAGAGAAAGACAGAGGTACCTGGATAATCTCAGGTGGGTAGGAGTGCTACCTTTTCTAGCCCTTTGAAAACATCAGCTAACGTGTATTCTATATGCCATCCTTCTCTCCCATACCACAAATATGTAGCTGCTCTTATTCGCTTCCTCCTGCTTGTTTTGTATTTATTGGTGTGCACTCTGTGGCTACTTGAATTTTTAGCTGAGTTTCGTCTGGACCTTGTTTTCTAATGAATGCATTAAGACCACAGATATTTTGTTGTTCAGATTTAAGTATTTTGTAATGCTCATTGTGATATCCTCTTTAACCCACGGGTTATTTATCAGAAGAATTACACATATAGGCAGGATGTTGTTAATCTGTAGTTTATTCAGAGGTGTGTTAGTTTCCTAACATTTAATTTGATTTTAAGTACTTATTTATTTTGACTTCTAATATAGCTGCTTCATAGTGTGTGAACATGGCCTTTATGATGTAATAGCTTTGGAATTTCTGAGACTTCCTTTGTGACTAATACATGGCGAATGTTTGTAAAAGCTCCAACAACACATATATTCAAAAGTATCTGTTCTGTTGCTTAGGAGGCCATATACTCATGTACACACACTGCATATGTACCTATAGACACCTTAAAATCTAAAGTCTTAAGGATCTCTGGCTTGCTTGTTCTTTGCATTTCTAAAAGAAGTTTGTTAAAATTGTGGATCTGTGTGTTTCCCTTATAACTCTGGGAGTTTTTGCTTTGTATTTGAAAGTCATACTGTTAGATACCATCTGGTCTTAGTTTCTAATTGTTACACCCTTTTTGGGTTCCTTTTGTCATGAATAGTATCCCCTTTTAAATTTATTCAATTTATTAGGTGTTTTTCACCTAAATAATATTGTATCTACTGAAAGTAGACACAATTACTTTTGGTTAGGCTTTGTTTTATATACCTTTTTCCCACCTCTTTATTTTCAACCTTTCCATATTATTTTATTTTTGGATAATCTCTTATACACAGCATGTAATTAAGATTTTTTTATTAATTACTCTGGTAGTACATATAAATATGTATTTGTGGTAACTACTGATAAAGTTGAGACCATTTCTGTCATCTTACTACTTTCTAGTTACTATGCTGCCATTTTTCCTCCTTTCCTACTTGCTGCTGAAGAGATGTTTTCTTCTGGTTTGGAAATGGAACATTTTTATTTCTGTTCCTGAGTGGTTTACCCTTATTTTAGAATGCTCACATTTAATCTACAATTAATTATCTCTAGCCTCCTTCTGAACAACACAAGTGCTTATAATGTTCTAGCTCCAATCTCACCACTCCTATTATTACTATTGCAATTTTTTTTACAATCAATATTAAGGATTTTCTTTTATCTGCTTACCCAGTTGTTTGCTTTTCATTACTTCCTGCATCCCTCAACTTCCTTCTGGGTTCTGTTTACATAGTAGTGAATCAGTCTAGTAGTTGCTTTATTTTTTTAAACAAGCAATGGACTGTCAATCATAGCATGCCTGAAAAAAATTTAACCTTCACTTTTGAATAAGTATTTTTAGTGGGAAGTCATTTCCCTTGGTAATTTTAGAAAAGTATTTGCTTTTTTCAGGCATTAACTGTTGCTGATAAGAAATCAATTATCATTCTTAGTTTTGTTCCTTTGTAGATAATCTGTCATTTCTCTCTGGTTGTTAGATGTCCTCTTTCTCAATGGGGTTTTCAACTTACTCTGACAGGTCTAGGAAATAATTTTTTTCTTTATGATGCCTAGATCTTCTTATGTTTCTTTAATCTGTGGATATATTTGATAAATTCTAGAAAACTGTCAACTATGATTTTTTTCAAATAGTGTTATCTATTTTTTCCTTGTGGAAATCCTAGTAAATGTACACAGGGTTTCTCTCATTGTATTTTCTCTTACTTTTTTTTCTCTCGAATGACTTGGGTATAAAGTAAATGCTTACATAGAAACTTAAAAACTGTCTCTAAAAGTCCTATATCAGCTGTAACTATATAGCATTAATTGGGAAAAAAAGATTCTGTAAATCATGGCCCAACTGGTAAATATAAAGTATTATAAAAGAATTCTATACATATATGCCGAGTCTCTGGCTTTAACATAGCTGGAAATCTTAAAATGGTCTTGATCATAGTACAGCTTTTTTTTTTTTTTGTCCTTCCATTCCTTGCAAAATGGCAGCAGGGCAAAAATCAAAACAGAAATTTCTGTGAATTCTACTCCATTTCCTAAAGATGGAATCACACCAAAATTCTTGCTAGAGATTAAATTTGTAGGAACAAAAAATGATTCATGGGCTCTGTTGTTAAGAGGACAGTGGGTCCGCAGGTAAATAGGTCATTTTTCTCATACACACTTTTCAAATGACAATGAATAAAAAACAAATTAATCTCCTCTAAGTGACAGTATTCCAGTAACAGACTCTTTAAAGTTGTGCTCTCTCACCAAAAGTTCAAGATGAGTACTTATAAACAAGTAACAATTTAAATAAAAAAAAAAAAAAACCATTTGCCAGGCACTGATAAACGTCATTACTGAGATTAAAGATTGAAAAATAAGCAAATCTACCAAGTCTCTATCTCAACATGAATTTACCACTTAAGTCTCCATGTGAAATTATAACTTTATATTCTCTCAGCAGAGGCTTGATATTTTCAGATAGGTATGTATTAGGGACAAAGATTGGGATAAACTCACTTTTTTTTTTCTTTCCCCACACCGGAATAAACTCTTAAGATCATTTTCAGTTTGATCATAGTTGGACCAGAATAAGGAAATCCAAGCATCTTTTCCTGTCTGTATCTTTTAAAGGTTTCAGGATAACACAGAGCTCTTTAGTTTTGAGGCCTCAGTTACAATCACTGACCTACACCAGCCCTGCATCGAACAGGCTATTGAACATGCAATGATGATTATAGTCTGAGCTGGTCCCTTGAGAGGTTCATAATCTATAGAGTTTATGAAAAATATCCAATAGTGCAGTTACGCTTTAAAGATCATTTTCCTTCCACCCTTCCCTTCCAGAAAGGGCAGATGGTGAAGACAACCCCTTTACCTACAGGGTGTAGGTATCTTTCTGTCCTTGAAATTCTCTTTTCTGCCACTGTCTATGATGCAAAGTTCCCAGGTTCTTCTATTTCTCCAGCCATTTCACTTCCTTCAGCCAAATAAAAGGAAGGCATTCCTCAAGATTAATGGCTAAATTTTTAAAAATGAACAAAAAAGAAGCCATGTCAAAACTAAAAGCATTTACCTATAGACCCCCTCAAAGGGGAAACGTAAAGGTTATACTTTATCAAGTGATAACGAATCCAGAAACAGCATGTTGGTAAATGTATGGCAACTGTACTGATATATAAAACAACAATAATAAATTGTGGGGTGTGGAGAAAAGCCGAGGGAAGCAGGTCAGAACTTTCCAATGATCATATCTTCAAGGGAATAGACAAGAAGAAACACTCCTTATTTTATGAAGCCTGCATAATCTTGAAGTCAAAATCATACAAGAAAGAGAAAGGAAAGTTATAATTTATGAATATAAATTTTTAAAAAATCCCCTAAACAAAATATTAGTTAACTGAATACAGCAACTTTAAAAATTTGATTAATATGACCTAACATATTACAGATTTAAAAGGAAAACCCAAATAAGCATCTCACCAACTACAATGTGTTTGAAAGATGAAGAGAATGTGTTTAGTAAAATTAGACCATGAAGGAAATGCAACAGACAAAACTAGCCAACAAGGAGTAGACGGAAACGTTTCATTTTGATAAAGGCTCCATAGAGATCATATTTAATGGTGACAGATTTAGAGTTATCTTTTTTCAAGATCAGGAATAAGACAAGTAGGCTTTTATCATGGCTTCACTTCAAAGATTTTGGCCAGTATAAAGTAAAAGCGCCGAAAGATGGAAGAATTAGAAAGTTAGAAAAGCTCATTATTTCAAGGTGGTATTATGAAAGATGGAAGAATTAGAAAGTTAGAAAAGCTCATTATTTCAAGGTGGTATTATTATTTACATAGATATCCAAATTAATCTAGAAATGAATTATTCAAATTAGAGTAAGTCTCCTCAGTTCACTATCAATTAAAAAAGTCAAATGCAGAGATACTATTTAAACTACCACAAAAATAAACATGGTAAGTACCTGGAAATAAATTTAATAAAAGTGGGTAAACCTTTATGGAGAAAATTACAAATCAGTAGCAAAGACTTTACAGATAGATAGGCATACCAGGTTCTTAGCTAAATCTGTGATTTAACACAGTTCTGTCCCAAATTCCTTTTTTTTTTCTTTCTAGAAATAGGATTCTATAAGCTCTATGGAGGAGGAACAGGGGGCTGGGGTAAGAAGACTTTGAAGAAGTGATTTCAACAGAAGTGGAAACTAAATAGGCCATAAAGTTATGAAGAGATGCTTGCTCTGCAGTCAGACATGCAAAAGAAAGTTCCAGTGAGATATCTGGACATCCCCATCAGATGGTTAACATCTTTTAAAATTTAAAAGCAGCAATAATAACTGCTCATGCCAAACTTCAGGGTACAGAAAATCAAGGGCATTCCAGTACTGCTGGCTACAATGCAATCTGGTACAATCACTTTGGGAAACAGCTTGGCGTTACCTAGTGAAGCTGAACTTGTGTCCCTTGCACTGCTGGGGACAAACCCGAGAGCAGTACTTCTCAAGCGCTGGAGTCTCAGGCGTCCTTTTACACACTCAGAGGTAACTGAGGGCCCTACGGAGCTTTTTTTTGTCACTATGAGTTGCATTCATCAGTAGTGCAATATTAGGTGCTAAAATGGAGAGGAGGGTGAAGGCTGTACTCACGAAACAGACTGACTGCAGACATGGGGAAAGCAGTTGACTCTCCCTTGTATTCAAATGCAAACAAAACAAAGAACCATCAGTTAAGAAATGTTCAGGGTGCGGTGAAACTGACACTCCTAAGTGTGACAGGACTGGACCTTGATGCAACTGTACAGAGGGAAGTCTGCACTCATATGCGCTCTCTCAAAAAGTCACTCTCCAAACCAGCCATCCGACTTGTATGCATGAGTCTTAACATGTAACCTGAACTTACTGCACAAAAAATTGTAGATATTTAGATTCTTTCTTGGTAACACAGTATTTTGGGGTCAGAAGATCATATTATTTCTGAAGATGAAAGATTTAAATTCCTGTGTTTCTAGAACCAGGTATTAAATGGAAAGCAAATGCTGCTTCATCAAGATGCGGAAGTAAGAGCATGCCACTGAAAAAGGCAGCAACACACATAGGACATATAGAATGTCTTTTAACGCTGCGTGTTCAAATGTATAGAAAACTGCACGTGCTGTTAGCAGGGCTGACACTAGGTAGTGAGATTATGAGGGATTCTTTGGATAGCAAATACTTGCAGAGTCAGGAAACAAACCTAAAATAGCAGAACCCACAAACCTCTCAATTCTCTCAACTTGTTAAGGTGCATAGGCATCATTTTGGCGCCCAGAGCTCTTGCTCATCAGCCCTGTTTCCAGCCAGGTGTGCTCTCTCAGGTCCAGTGCTGCGGGCTTCCTACGGCTGCCCGAACATGCCCCTCAGACTATGCGACCCAGCTGCCTGGCATTCTCTACCTGCCCCGGCTCTATCATCTCCCAGAGTTCCCTTGCGATGAAGCTTTTTCTAACTCCTCGTCAGCCCAGTCACCCCAATCAGATGTGGTTCTCCTTGTCTCGGACTCCTACAAGTGTGACTGTGGCGCACTTATTCCTCCTCATACAACCTGCGGTAACTCTCGGTCAGCGTTCACGCTGCTCGAAACCGTGGTGGCTCAGGAAGGGGCTCTGTCCTCCTCGCTGCCTCCATTACTGCCACACCACTTCCCAGAGTCAAGCACACAGTGAGTGCGTGAGGAGCTGAATAAATTACTGTTGCAGGGCATTAGTCTCCTACCTTGACCACAAGGAGGAGAATGGGAAATCGTGCCCATTTGAGACTCAGCATGGAATGTCTGAGGGAAATGGGGTGGGGGGGTGGAAAAGGACCGGTGGTTATGCATAAGACAATTTGGCTTTTTTTTTTTTATCATTCGCTAACCCAAACAGGTCCCATATTTGGTATCTTCATTTCTACGAAAGCAACAATGTGCTTGACGCTCCCAAGCACGTATCTCCGGAAGAGCTTTTGAGGGCAGCCAGTGGTAAAGTGATGAAGGGAAAACACGCAAAGTCAGTCTTTTCTGAAACAAGGTTGTTTTCTAAATGGTGTCACATTTCACTGAGGTAACACTGGTCGACACCACCATGTATGTTTTAGGGATACAGGTTCGTACCTCTTCAGTTACGTTACCACATCACACCTGCCCCCAAGGCACAAGAGATTGTTACTGGTGACAGAAAGGGTGAAAGACAAGAGCCAGCCAAGTGGAGGCTCTACCTCTGCGTCAGTTTCTAAAATAACCTGAAAACGGAGAACACAGGGCGGCCAAAACACCTTGTTTTTGACACCGCGTTCCCACTCTACCTTCGTCTGATGCCTTATTTCAAGAAACTGAAACTTGCAAAGTCTTTAAAGGTTTCTATTCCCTTTGCTGCGCAAGTGATTCACTTCCCACCGCTGTACAGGTAAGGCGGTGCCATGTTCGCACATCCCCAAGCACGTATCTTCAAGGACCTAAACCTTCCCTATACTTAACACGCTCAGCGCTGCACTCGGAACTACTGCTTGTCACAGTAGGAAGGCGGCTCTGGGCCAGATGTTGGGGGAAGGGAGCCAGTTAGGACAACACTTAATGCGAATTGGACGAATCTCGCTAGGTACATGCCGAAGCACTGCTGCAGGCAGTGAGTACCTACTGCAAACTGTGCTAGGTGCAGAGAGGTGATGCAGACCCTGCCCCCAATGTCCACAAGCTGCCCAGACCCATATACAGTCGATGAACCGATGACCAGTCAGTAAACAAGTGAGCATAATTACAAGTTACAGTGAGAGCTGGAATGGGGACCTAGCCATGCTGCTACGAGGCAGAGGAAGTGAAGAGCCTCAGTCTGTTTGAAGAACATAAAAGAGGCAGTCTGGCCTGTCATGTGTCTCCAACCGTGCATCATGTTTATAGGCTATGAGGTCAGCTTTGTGGCTACCTGAATCAGGGAGTCCCAGGTTCTTGGAAGACGTATTCCTTAATGAACCTTTGATTCAGGGGGGTGTGTTTCTTCCTCTGGGCAGTGGTGAAATCTGTGCTGACAGATGAAGGGGTGGGCAGGAGCTAGACCACCCACGGCCTTGCACTGAAGGCCACTGTGAAGATCTGGGGTTTTAATTCTGCAAATAGTGGGAAGGGATTGGAAAGGCTTCAAGCGGGGGAGTGACAGGATCGAATTTCACAGGATGGTGTTGCTCACGGATCACTATCATGGCATTTGGAAGACCTGCACACCAGCCCCAACCCAGCACCTAACACCAGGGATTTTGAGCACATCACTTCGTCTCTCCAGACCTTACTTCATGTTAAAGATGAGGTTGCCCAAAGATGGCCACAAAGCACTTCTGAACTTCTGATTACATGTTCCCCTGTGCATAAAAGTAACTATGGGGAGATACTAGCTCTTTAGACCCAGTTCTGCATTAGGGACATACAGCTATCTATAGGAAGCAGTTTCACAAGCACCTCTGAGTGGAACCAGCTATGTTAGTAGAAATGAGATCCCTCGGTGAAAAGCCAATCCAGTGCTTCTGCGATTCTCTGGTGCACAGTTTGGGATGTAAAGAAAACTGGCAGGGATGGGAAGACTTACCAGGTCATTTGGACCAGGTTTCCTTATTCTTGGTCATCAAGTGACATTTAGCCCAGGGCAGTCTAACAGATCAGGGAATCTGCTCAGCACGAAAGTCAAAAGGTAGAAATGAAACTACTTTCACAGAAACCGAAATGAGTATTCAAGCAAAATAGAGCCTCCTAGCTCCTACCCCCAAGCGGGACGGTTTGATATACACTTCCTCACTGAATCCTCTAGCCAAAATCATTCCCATTTCACAGACGAGGGAACAGAAAAGACAACTGGCAGGGGCAGGGTTTGTATTCAGAATCGACCCCCCCTGCACGTTTTTTATATTGAGTGAACGGAGACTACAGTTCACTGGCGAACAACGCAGGTACCTGGGCCATCTGGACTCAGAAGGTTCAACCTGGAAAACAATTCTGGACTCAGGTATGTGGCTCGGCACAGCGTGGGATGAGACTACAAGGACTTCTTCTATTAGGGCCCACTCGGCGGGCAGCAGGCTGGGCTGTATGAAGTGGAATCAGGCCAGACAGCCAAGGAATCTGGGCCCCCTGCTAAGTACGAACCACCAGCATTATGGCCCCTTCCAGGTGCATTTGCAAGAGCGCTGGCGAAAGGTTAGCTGCGGCCCCGTGGACTGGACACGTTCGCCTGTGCCCCGGGCCTAACCAGTGTCTGTCCGTTCCTTCAACTCCAGGGGCTAGAAACTCCGACTTCCGATTTCCAGACACCCTTGTAAACGCAGCCCTGGACGCATCAGCTGCCCAATAAGAGCTGGGGTGCCTGGCGGGTGAAGGAGGAAAACCTTGGAAGCCAGCAGGGAGCCGTCCCCGGGAGGCAGCCCCCCGACCCGTTACCATAGAGACAACCGTCAACATCCCGGCAAAGTTGGGGTCGCCCACCGCACACCTGCCTCGACCCCGAAACGCCGTACCCACCTGTCAAATACTCGGCTTCGAACCTCCGTCGCGTCTCAGCGATGAGTTTGGCTTTCTGCTCGGCGAGACTCTGCAAGGGAGACGCGCGGACACGGTCACAAACCCACGGACCAGCCCGCTTCCCCCTCAGCCCAGCCCACCTGCCTCGGATTCGCCGCCCCTCAGCCTCGGCCGGCGGCTTCCCGGGCGGGGGCGGCGCGGTAGGCTCCTCACCTCGGCCATGGTCGCGGTCGCGGACGGAGAAGCCGCCGCTGCTGTCACTTCCCCGGCTGCTGGCCGAAGATCTCACGGGCCGGGCCCGGCCGGTGGCAAAGACGACCCGGCGGGAGGGGGTGGGCGTCGCGTGACACCAACGGGCGGGCGGAAGCGTTGCCACGCCGCCCAATCCGAGGTGGCCGCCTAGATCTGGAGGCGGGACCAATCACTTAGCTGGGCGTTCCATTCGACGCTCGTTCCGGCCCCGCCCCTAACGTCCCCCGCCCGGCGGCCCCGCCCCCGCCGGCCTTCGGCTCGCGGGCGCGGCCTCGGCGGAACCCGTCTCCCGAGGCCCCGCCTTCTCGGCCGTCGTCTAGGAAGCGGACGGGGTGAGTTCCGCCTCCTCCGCGCTCCACGCAGCCTCCGGCCCGGCCTTCCCAGGATGCAGCGCGCAGGCGGGAGGTTTGGAGCCGCGGGACGGCGCGCCCGCGTGGGGCGGCGGGAGTGTGGCGGCGGCGGTACCGCGCGCGGAGGTAGGCCGGCGGGGCTTCACTGCCTGGGCTTTCGCGGAGGGCGCGGCGGGCCTGTTCCGGTTCCCTGAGCCCACTGGTCCCGTCGAGCGGGAAGCGGACGTCCCGGGGCCTGCCACGCAGTCCTGATGATGTTGTAAGCACTGGCTCTGCGTGCGCGTCTTGTCACTGGCAACTTTCTTCACTCCCGGAGCCAGTAGCGTGGGAGACACCGGCCGAGGACATGCTCTGGCCACTCACAGCCTTAAAATTGCAATAAAAGGCGAAATGCGTCTGTTTGTTACGTTAGGTGTGCGCGCGGGGCGCTTGGATTTTGACCCCCGAGGAATGTCAGGGTCGGGCGATGTGCCCCCCCCCCCGGACTGCGGGGGATCGGGATTCACTGCCGAACAGCTCCCACGGGGGTTGTGGGGTGCGAAGTGTCAGCAAGTGCCAGCTCTGGGAAAGGCGGAGCTCTCGTTTGGGACCGAGTCATAATGCTTGTCAGTTAAAACACTCTCAGTTGTGTTGCCCTTTTTCTTAAAAACAAAAGTGAAACTACAAGAAATGGAACAGTCCTTGAGGTCATGATTGACGTTTTAGCATCTTTCGCGCCAGACTTTTTATGCTTACATGTCTCAAGAGCAAAAAGCAAGCACCTTGTTGAAGCTTGATGAATGTGTCCTGCAGTGTCACATTTCAGATCAAGCTAAAGTCTCACTGGCTCTGGCTCCACTCCCCTACGGAGAGGTCCATAGCCTTCAGAATCAGCATCATTGAGAATCTGGCTTGCTTTTTGCAGCTTTGTTTTTTAAATTTTGAACCGGACATTGTGGGTTTGCATCTTGGCTCTGCCGCTTCCTGTCTGCAAGCCTTGGAGAAGATCCTTCAACTTCCTGCCGCAGTTTGCCTGTCTGCAGAATGAGATGATCGGAGCTAGGCCACAGGGATGTGATAGTGAGTAAATGAGTTAACCCAGTGCTTGGAACAGTACCTGACAAAGCAAACACTCAGGGAATGGAGCCAGCGGAGATAAACTGATAATAAATGGTGTTTTGCTTTAGATAAGGTATTACAGTGTACATTTTGCTGCAACTTCATTTCCATTTTGTTTTGAAATCTAGCTGTGATATACATAGATCTAATTCACTGCTTTTAACTATAGTATGATATCCCATCTGTATTTATTCATTCCCCTATTGGCAGTCATCCATGTTCTTAGTACTTTTATATTACAACAGCAATTTACTGAGGTCTTGTTTAGATCTACCTGCCCAGACACGTCTAGAGCAATATCTTTGAATATTATTATGTAGAATGGTTTCTCTGGGTTCCTATCTAGAAATAAATTGCTGAATCTGCATTTTCAATAACTACCAAACTGACTTTCAAAGTCACCACTCCCTTTCATGTAAAGTACTCATCATTATCTCTTAGTTGATAACTGCCTGTATCTCAACTCAGCCCATCTGCACCTTCACCAGCATCTTTATAATTGAGAAGTGCAGTCCTGTGATAAGCTATTTTTGAAATCTTTTGGTGGTTTATCACAGCTTAGAGAAATGTAGAAGTCCTTAGTGGGACATACAAAACCTGCTTTAACTTTTCCTGGTTCTGGTAATGCATCAGCATTCCCCCTACCTTCATCTACGTTTCAGTAGATGAATAGATGAATAGATTGAATAGCTTTCAATAGAAAGCTAACAACCAAATTGAAGTACACAACTCCAGGTGGGGTTATATAAATATATTTATTTATATAAATATAAACATTTTATTTAAATAAATTATTATTTATTTAAATAAATTTATTAAATAAATTATTTATTATATTTATTTATTTAAATAAATTATTATTTAAATAAAATGTTTATATTTATATAAATTATTTGATGTTTGTTTAAAAAAGTATCTGTAAAAAGAGAAATGAAGACACCCAACTGAAAACTGTCACCTGAGAATGGAATCACAGTCCTAGTCTTATCAGCAAGTCAACAGATGTTCGAAACATATGGTCATTTTCAACCAAAGTAAATGAACGAGGCTGCAGAACAGGTTTGTCACTACAACTTTTTCTACCTATGCAATGAGAAGTCATTTGCTAGGGCCCACACAGAACCAGTCTCCGTTTCCTTCCCACCTCTACCCCATGTCCCTGAAATGTATTATAAGACATGATTGTGCTCTTTTAAGATCTTTCTGAATCAGGTCAGTGGTTTTTATAAAGAGCTCTGAAACTTACAGTATATTGAACCTGTTTTCTTCGGTCGCCACAATTGTAAGGCCACTGTTGTAATGATATTTAAGTAAAAAGTCAAATAACCAATAGGGTAGAATAGTAAAACCTATTGTCCTGTCAGGATAAGCAGGGTTTAATTAATCAAGATTTGTTTATATATTGAACCTTAGTTTGAATTCTTTCCTGATATATTGTTAATGCTTCCTTTTTAGTTGTATCATTTTTTATTGCGGTAACACTGGTTTACAACACTGTATATAATTTAGTGTATAGCCTCTTAATATATATGTTACCAGACCTTACACACTGTCAAAGCACCCATAATCCTTCACCATAGTCTGTTGTGCCCCCTTTTGGCCCCTGCCTCCTTACCCTCCCTTCCTGGCCACTTCAAATCCGCAGTCCGATTTTTCCTGATATATTTTTACCTTTAAAAAGGAATTACCACTTATTCCATAGGCTTAAAGGTTTGTTTCATGAATTGTGTTAAGATCTTTTCCACTTAAAACATGTTTTATCAGTATAAAATAAAATATATACACAGATAGGTAGATTTCATAAGCTTTAAGATTATAGAAAGTTTGAGGAAATATCTTCATATATATCAAAACTTGATTTATAATAATTTAAATCATTTTTAATTTGATAACTTAGTTATGATGGTGAACCATTTAAAATAACACCATGTGAAAATATTTCAATATTGAAATCATATTGAAAGACATGATATTCTATAGTACTGCAACGGTCTTTAAAAATAAGAAATAACCTTTCATCACTCATGGTTTGAAATCTGTGTGAGTAGAAGTTTATTCTTTGCCTAGAGTTTGTGTTAAAAGCCTGTCAGGTTAGGATTCTAACAGCACTTTGAATCCTGTGTAAACTTTCTCGTGATGGTTTGCAACCTCTTCCTCTATATGTTTCTCAGGTTCTATACGTAGTGTTTAGCATCAATCTTTCCAAGCAGTAATTCAGAATCAGCTCTATGGAGGGGGGGAGGGGAGGAGAGGAACAGGCAAGTTTTTTGAATTGGGGGCAGTTATAGGATCATTTGTGTGTTTTAGAATAATAACTGAGGGAGCATGAATAAGTCCATATATTGGAAAGGGAGAGACTCGATGAAGCCTAGTCAAAAAGCTTTTCCACCTAAGTGAAAGGGGAAGGGCTGGACCTTTGCACTGGCAATTGGACCAGAGTTGGAGGATAGAGGTCTCCGAGTAGCTTGGTACCCATAGCAAAATAGAATGGAAATGAGCAGAGTTTTCTGTCATGACAAGTGTGCGTGGAGATTAGCGAAGTGGGAGGGTTTGCTAGCCTGGCACATGTGGGTACTGCTCACCCAGAGCATGGTGTTGATTAAGCATTAGTTGTGACAGCACATTAAAAATAAAATTCTTTTCTTGTTATTTTTGGCTTTTCGTGCTAAGAGATCTGAAACTATTTCTAAGTGAGTAAGTAGTAAAAGATAATGAATTCTTAGATGTTTACCTCAAAATATATATTCATTCTTGTGCCTTGCCTTTTATGGAATTCTAAGAGCCCTGAAATGTCTGTAGGAAATTTGAGATAAATTATTGCTCATGCATTTTGATGTAATATAACATATTTCCTTTAAGGTAAAAGTTTCATAGAAAAAGCCACACCTTTTCCTTACCTATCTTCTTGCTAATGAAACTGAAATCCATTTTGTGATACCAGTTGCCCTAGATAGTTGAATTAATTGCCTAACAACAAGCCAGTACATCAGCGACTTCTCTAGTTTTATATTGTGATACTGTCTCTAGTGACTTTAGGTCCTAAATTCCATGAACTTCTCAAAAACAGTTCATCAATTTTATTTTTTAAAATGCTATAGTGGAATGTGTTCATCTACTACTGCGTGGCAGATTCCTCCAGAACTTACCAAGGACAAATACTTGTTATCTCATAATTTTTGACTTTCAGGAATTTGGGAGCAGCTTAGCTATGTGGCGTTGGCTCAGGACCTTTCCAAGGGCTGAGTCATCGACAGACTTGACTGGATCTAAAGGAGCTGGTGCCAAGAAGGTTCCCTCACGTGACTGTTGGTTCAAGGCCTCAGTCCGTTGCTGGTGGTTGGCTGAGAGCCAGGGTTCCTTACATGTGTCCAGCCGCTTGGGGCTCCCTGGTTATCCTCATGATAAGCAGGAGGCTTCCCCAGCACAGGGGCTCTGAGAAGGGGTCAGAGAGGAAGCCAGGATCTCCTATGACCCAGCCTTGGAAGTTATTGTCACCTCTGCCACAGTCTGTTGGCTAGACGCAAGTTGTCATGAGGAGATTGAAAATGCCGCTTCTAGATGGAGGTGTTCTAAAGAATTTGGAAACACATTTTAAAACCATAACTTGTGTTGTATTCGGGAATTAGGCAATTAATAATGACCTCTCCAGTAGGATTGTAGAAGCTGACCAATCTAGTCTCCTCTTAGTAGAATTGCCTCTAAGTCAAAGCCATTTCTAAAAAGTGCAAGCTACACTGAGATTGTGGGTCAGTGATACGTTTTTTCTAATAGACTATTAGTAGACTTGTAATAAAAATAAAGCCTAAGCCTTTGGTGTTTGCTTCATTCAACAGAGGAAAACAATAGCACTTACTTGAAATGACCTGAGTTTTAGTTACTTCTGAACTAGGTGATGTTCCCATGGAGATGATCTGCAGGTAGATCCAGAGGGAGAATGAGTTATTTCTATTGGAGAGTGACCGTATAGCTTTCACAGACGTTAAGTATGCACTTAACCTGCCATTTCTGAGGTTGGATACTGGAGGAACTGGTGTCGCCGATGGTGATGATCACGATAGTAGCTGGTCTGTACTGAACACTCTTTATGTACCAAGTTCTCTTTCAAGTGGGTTCTATTAGTTCATTGCCGTCTGTTGTGCGGTATATACTGTTGCCACACCCCATCATACAGCTATGGATACTAGGCAGAAAGGAGTTAACGTGATCCGAATCAAACATCTAGTCACAGGCAGACATCCGCTCAAATTCACATTGGGTAACGTGCGCTGAACACCCAGTAACTACTGAGGGAGCCACCCAGTAAGGAGAGGTCAATCTTTGTTTCTTTTCTTTTCTTTTTTTTTTTTTTTTAAACTAGGTCTCACTATTTTTGCCTGTGGAACTACAGGCTCACGTTGCCTGGGGTACCACAGACTCAAATAATCCCCAGCCTCAGCTTCCCAGATAGCTGGGATGACAGGCACGCGCCAACACGCCCAGCTATTTTTTTGGAACTAGGTCTCGCTACGGGCCCCAGGCGGGACTCGAACTGGGATCCCTGGCCCAGGCCATGACTTCCTAGGCTGCAGGCATGTGCCACCATGCCCGGCCCGCAACCTCTGTTTCTTAAAAGCGTTCAGTGCCGAGGATGGGCCTTGTTCTCTGCTGGCTTCAGAATGGGAACTCGTGGCCTCCTGCAGCGCTCCATGTCAGAGGGGGTGGGCCCGGGCAGTGTGGGGGTCATGAGCATACTGAGGAGTCAGGCCCGGCTGCACAGCCTAGTGCCATGGCTGAGCGGAGTCGTCGCCTTGGCTTTGGATACTAAGAATACTTCAAATAAGTTGTCAGCATGAAGCGAACTATATATGTCTCGTACCTGATCTACGATAAGCAGGAGTTATTGTAAGTTCTATTACCTTTTTTGTTTTTTACCTTGAAGAAGTAGAGCATCCTTAGGTTGTATCAAGGCATTGCTTTGGTAGAGTTCAGATTTATTGATTCTTAATGAGCCTGGGAGGGTCCCGGGGCAAGGACAGGATGGAATCCAGTCAGGGACAAAAACTTGACCGAAATTTACTTCGCCATCTTCTGTTCCCACGACTGGCAAACAAGAGGTTCAAACCCTGCTGCTCCCAGGACCGGACACCCACGCCCTCTGCCCCCAAGTTCCTCCGCGCATGGTTTCCATCACGTGCAGCCTGGGCCTCCTGAGCTGGTCCCACAGCGTGTCAGCTCGCTTTCTCAGCCAGTCGCTGAATGCCTTTGTTCTCGACCCCAGCGGCAAAACCTGCATAAACCCCTCACCCCAGTGCCTCTTTGCAGACTGGTATTTAGCAGCTGAGCAGAGCTAATATTGGAGAAACATGTTCTCTCATCAACTCTAATCACCTTGACAGTTTTTCCTGTTTCGTTTTAGGTTTAAAAGCATGCACTGGAATCAGTTGCTTGTATAAAAGTGGCCCAGCGTAAAGACTTGCTGTTGTGGAAAGACTAACACACAAGCAATGCCAGCTGACGAGCAAGAAAGGTTCTTGTGTTATAATGGGGAAGTCCTTGTTTTTCAGTTGTCGAGAGGAAATCTTGCATATAACCGGCCTGTAGAAACACCCCTATTACATGTCAAAAGAATGGTATTTGACAGAGAAACCAGAGCATTTGTCCAGAAATCTGTGGGATTCCTTAGTCTAAAGGAGAAAAACTCTCCTTTGAAAATTGTGTATTGCAGCTGTGTGTCTGATTTCAGAACTGGAATTAACCTCCCTTCTGTTATGATACAGACTACTGAAAGGAATCATGTTTTCAAATATTTTCTGCTGTTTCTTCACAGCACCAATAAATTTGAAAAGCGTTTGAGTTTTAGACTTGGCTATGAGTTGACAGAGTTAAGGGTCCTGAATGGCCCCTTCCTTTTATGGAGACATGCTGAAACATTCTACAGTATCTCTTCTAAAACCGGTGAAATTATGACTATGTCCATTAACTTGTCCTCTGTTGAGTGGGCAGGAGAAGTTGAAAATCTAGGTATGGTTTTATTAGGATCAAAGGCATGTTACTTAACGGAGGAAGGATGGACTCAGAAGCCTTCAAAATCAGACTTTGCAATTCAGAACACCAATTTTTGTGTGTGCGCTCTTGAAAATCAAGAAGTGTTAAGTGATTCCTACATCATCCCCCCTGCTTATAGCAGTGTGATAACCTACGTGCACGTTTGTGCAATTGAAATGGTCAACAATCAATTAAGAATGTCCCTGGTTGCCCTCACACGAAAGAATCAACTGATTTTTTTCCAAAATGGGACTCCGAAAAGTGTATGCCAGCTTCCATTTGGTGATCCTTGTGCTGTCCAGCTGATGGATGGTGCAGAAGACCTCCTTTTCATCGTGTCCTTTACGTCCAACGATGCTTGTGCTGTTTGGAATAAGGACTTTCAGGTACAGTGCTTGTAGTCATAACTATTCAGCTGGTGTCTGAGCTCTGTTAAACATTCCCATACTTTGTGGAGTTCATCCTAGAGTCCTACTACACAAATGAGCTGCACTTAAAATCATCTATTACATCATTCTTTTTCTTAAAGTTATCTGAATATTACCTGGTGAAGGTTTAACTTGCCATTTTGATTCATAAAACCTTTGCATTGCTTGAAAACTATGTAAATGTATAGCTACAATTATTACATAGTTGTTATTTAATGTAAAACGTTCTAATTTTTTTGAGGTGTAATTGATATTTAACATTATATTAGATTCAGGTATATAATATAGGGATTTGATATTTGTATATATTGCAAAGTGATCACAGTAACTCTAGTTAAATGTCCATCGTGATGCATAGGTATGATATTTCCCTTGTGATAAGAGGTTTTAAGATCAGCCCACTTAGCAGCTATTTTGAATTTTCATTCATGTGCTAATTGGATAAGATTATTAGTGATTTGACATCATAAGCCTCCCTAGAAAATATAAATCAGTTGTTCAGTTTTTTAAAGGGTGGTAATTCATTAGAACGAAATCTAGAGAAAGTTCCAACAATGTATAATTCCCCCTTTAGAGACCAATAATTGTTTTCCAGAGACAAACGGTGTTAATTTTTCTAAAAGTTATTGCTTAGAGAACTTTGTTCTGCTATGTTTTAAAACTTAGAGTGAGCTTTCGTATTATTTCTATATATAGTTGCATCTTTTAAGGTAAGTTTTGTACTTTCTGACTACCTCCCTCCAATTCCCCTTCCCCTGTCTCTGGGAACCACCAACTGATCTCTTTTTCTATGACTTTGGTTTTAGGCTTTCTCTCAAATAAAAATCATCTCTGAAAACCTGACATAGCTGAAAGTGGGCATTTCAAAATTGAGATCCTTGGCAAATGCTCCTGAGGCAGATATCAATGTGTTGCAGATAGAAAGGAGTTACTCTGTTTTGGAAGTGTGCTGTCTGGTACAGCAGGCACTAACCCCATGTGGTTATTACATATTTGAACCATGGCTCTTCTCCATTCGAATGTTCTGGGAGTGTCAGATACATATCAGATTTCAACGGCTTAGTAGAAAATGGAAGTAAGGTATCTCATTAGTAATTTGTATTGCTCTATTGAGTTAAAATGATAATATTTGGGATTTATAAAATACAATAAAAGTAATTTCACTGCTGCTGGAGAATTTACTTCTAGTGGCTGCTGGAAATGTTGAAATTATATGTATGCCTTGCACTTGAAGCCTGCGTTTCTTTTGGATAGCGCTGTCCTAAAGACTGCAGATGTGGGCACAGACACAAGTGTGCAACTCACTGGTGTCTGCATGCGGAGCACGTTCTTATTACTCGTGTCTCTTCACACAGGCCATGATGCCCCATGATACTCCTGGGGAGGAGGGGGGAGAGGAAGAGAGGAAATGGGGTTACAAATGAGCTTCCTCCCTGCATAGTGAAAAATCACTGCTTTGGAAATTAGACTTCTAGGGGGAAGATTGACATTTGGTTATACAGATTGGAGAGTCTTTCGTGCTGTCTCTCATGCAAGTGACACTCCTGTATCATCCAGATGACACACCTGTGCTCCTGGGATTCTAAGTGGGAGTTTTAGCTCTTCTATCTGAGGGAGAAGGAATATCTGATCCCCAGGGAGTTACTTTTCCAGTCTGGAGACTTTCAGTTTTATGAACCTTAAAGTTGTCTTCTGTTTCAAACTAAGGGTTTCATGTTTTACTAGAAACCGAGCGAAACTTTCTATTAGGTTGGACAGTTCTAGGCATCCCATGATTAGGATCCCTGTCTCTCTGTGCCCTTTGCCAGGACTTAGGATATTAAGTGCATCTTGAGTTTGTTAAAGGGTATTCCGCTTACAAGCTCTTAAAGCATCTACAAGTACCTTCCAGTTACCTAATGCAACCAAATTCATTGCATAATTGCTTTGATCATAAATACATATCTGCTAAGGCTTATGGGAATTCTTAAATTAACCATGTTAGAAAAAGAATCTTTCTAGACTTACTCATGAGAAATGTTAGAATTTCAGAATATTTAGTCATGGGACCTATTAGAGTTTATACATTATAATGAAAATTTAATAGGAAATCAGGCACATGGCAGTCCCTGGACAAACCTGGATGAAGTATTCAATCTAAGTAACTTGCAGTTTAGAAAGTTGTTATAGCCCCTTATGTTTTCTGATCCCTTAATAGTTTCATTTTTACTTTTATCTTGTTTTTACCATTTTCAAAACATTTGTAAGCTTGAGGATGACGATTAAATACAACAAAAGGATGTGGTCGATTTCATACCTGATATTTTTCTTTTTCTCCTCCTCTGCTGCTTTCTTGCAGGTTGCTGCTAAGTGGGAAAACATTCACTCAGTACTGATAGATGACTTTACTGGAACTGGGACTGAACAAGTACTACTACTTTTTAAGGACTCTTTGAAGTTAGATTGCCTGAGTTCATTTAAAATAACAGATTTTAGCAGCATAAACTATTCAGTAAGTTTTATTTATTTATTATGCATTAAGAAAGTTAAGTACTTTGAAACTTTTGACCCACCATTGAATGACTTGTGCTTTTGAACTTAGGCTTTTTCAACTTTAAAAATAGATATATTGTATCTTTTAAATACATATACATTGAATCTGCCTTTCCACAAGTTACGCAAATTGACTGCTTTTGATATAAATTTGGAATATGGACTGTCTGGTGGTCATTCAAATGATGATAATATTGTAAAAGAAACCGTATTGGTTCTTCAAAGGAATCACATTTTAGTCCAGTAAACATAATTTGGATTAAGTAATAAAATGAAGTAAAACTGCTTTAATAAAAGAAGTGGCAGTTCCCAGTACCCGTGATCTTGGGTGTAAGAGAAGTAATACCCCTGAGCTTTGAGAGCCATATAAATTCTTTCTAATCCTCAGGTTTTCTTCATTTCGTAAAGTAATGATTCAGATTTGGCTCACTTAATGGGAATTTATAAAAATCTAGTAAGCTGATACTTGTCTCCTCCACTGTCTGAAAGTAGCAAGTTCTAGTTGTTGTGATTTGTAGGTTAAGAGAAAAATTTGAGCATTCCCAGATCAAAAAAATAACCTACCAGATGGTACCAATTTGGAATATTTTGCTTTTAGGTAGTGAGGGAGACCTATAAATGAATGTTAAGTGTGGTAGTAAGGGTCCTTTTATTTCAGCTACAAGAAGATGATGGGGGAAATAAATATTTTGTCTTTTATAAATTATGTGTAACATGAAACTTTACATGTATTCTGTTAGTATTAGGAAGTTTCCATTTATTTCAGCATTTCAGTTTTAGTGGTTTTTTTTTTTTAAATTTTTTTAGAGTGAACCATTGGAATGTGACGACAGTGATTTATTTGAAGACACACAAGATAATCGTTGTTTGGTGATTCCAGCTCTGGAAGCAAGAGTGCAAGTTAGTATCTCTGTTTGCCTTTTGCTTTTGAATTTTTTTGTTTTGTTTGTTTTCATGCTATTCTGAACAAAGGGAAGAATATTGAACCAAAGGGCCATTGAGAATAAGGTCCAAGACAGTGACTGGGAAAAAATGCTGTTTTGAAAGATCTGTCTGTTCTCAGTACCTCTGTAAAAACTATCACGACATTACTGATAGACATGTCATTTAAAATGATACCTTTTTG
Organism: Uropsilus gracilis; assembly: GCA_004024945.1. Classification (NCBI taxonomy): domain Eukaryota; kingdom Metazoa; phylum Chordata; class Mammalia; order Eulipotyphla; family Talpidae; genus Uropsilus; species Uropsilus gracilis. The sequence continues at coordinate 281,833 of PVHY01000020.1, forward strand.
TAATAAGATTGTATACATTTATTAAGCCTCATGAAGTACAATGTAAAAAGCAGACTTTTGAAAACATTCTTTTCTAGTGTGCAGTATTATTACATCACAACATCTCTTTTAAAGAAGCCACAAGTATCTTGAATCATAATGTGTTCAAATGTGTATAGTTTACCTTCAAGTCTGCCCTACAAAACTCTTGATAAAAGTTTTTGTTTACTACAGATGTTTGAAGATCATGCACGTTCCCTGAAAGTTACAAATATAATATTTCACTCTTGGGTATTGTAGCAGAAACATCCTAGAAATAAGGACATCCTAATATGTAATATGTAGCATCAATACCGTTATTGCTCTTAGAAGATTAATAATAATCCTTTTTTAAATTATGCTTTTTAGTCTATATTCAAATGTTTTCAATCATCACAAAGCTATTGTAGCTGCTTTTTTTCATGATCTAAGTAAAGTTCACACAGGCCTGTTTATTAGATGTCCCATTGCTCTTTTCACCCAGAATAATGCTGCCCCTTCCTTGTCAATGATGCCAGTGTGGAGGCCAAGCCAGTTGCCCCTCCTTTTCGATTAGTCTGTTTCCTTGTGGTGTCTGTACTTTAACTTTTTCCTCTGTCTCTGGCCAACTTTTTTGTAAAAAACTAACTAGACAGTTAATGATTTTTACTTTGTAGACTCTTAAAATGATTTTATAGTTATCAACTTTTAAAGTGAATTCACTATTCTTACTGCATTATAGATTCACATCCGATATGAATGTAACAGTTAAAAACATTCCTGTGGCCATAGAACCATAACGGAAAAGACTGATCATTTTAAAAACTTATGTTCTCTGAACACTGTAAAATAGAAAGATAAATTGTGGGAAAAGCAATTATAACATGTTATAATGGATTCTTCCCCTTAGCAGAAATATGCTTTCTGAAACATTATTGTTGAGAATGTAATGTGACCGAGTCTCTTCAGAAGGAAACTTGTTACAGCTATTAAAATGTGAATTGCACGTATCTTTTTACTGTCTCAGTTTCACTTCTGAAAATGTCTTCTAAGGATATGCTTGTACGTGTAAGCAAAGGTTCTTGTATAGAAACATCTAGATAGTAGTTATAAAACTATTCAGTCAAAATCAAAATATCTGTCATTAGGAGTATGGCTATTGAATTATGATACATCTGGAACATGAAGTATTATGCAGCTATCACAAAGAATAAGGTATACATGTTTCTGATTTAGAAATAATGCCAGAATAATTTCATTTATGATAACATGGCTTTCAGAAATGCCACTTCTGGTTAATATGTAACCTGGTAAATAATTTAGTCTAATTCTCCTGATAAGAACTGCTTAAAATGATCATTGGAATATGTTTTTTAAAAAAATTTTTAAGCAGTTTAAAAAAATTGAAGTGACATGACATTATGATGTTATAGGCATCAGGTGACAGTGAGAATCAATGTGTTTCCATGCTACATGGAGCTCACTGCTGAATGTCTGGATTCACAAAGCTAAAAATAAAGGAATGCATTTTCACCCATAGAGATGTAACCTAGAGCAGTAGAATCTTACGTACCTGGCAGAAACAAACAAAATCCTCTCTTAAAACACAGCTTTATCCGAGGCCTCTTATAAATCTCCCATTATTGTTTCAAAGAAAATGAGCCACCCACAGAATAAGCACATAAAGGAATAAGACATCATGAGTAATACTTGCAGAAAATAACCAAACACCATTTCTGTAAACTAAAAAAAAAAAAAATTTGAAATTAAAAAAAAAAAAAGAAAATCTCAGCAGATGATTTTTAACAGTTGACTCAGGGAGCAAATGAGCAAACCAGACTGTATTAGAAAAATTAGCCAGAAGAGAGCTCAGAACAAGGAACGTGTGAAAGAACATAGGGTCATGCAGAGATGGGGAGTAGGAGGCAGGCATCCATCTTGTTCCAAGTGTCCCAGGCTAATTATCGGGAGCTCTCAGCGCAGATAAAAATACTTCCAACCCTCCTGACAATGGGCAAAGAGTCATCTCTTTGGTGATGTTACTGTCACTCAGGGGCAAAAGTGATGCCAGTCTGTTGCTCATCCTAGCTTGCTGCCTCGATTGCTGGCCAGAGCTGGTTCATGCCTGGGCACATGGAAAAAAGAAAAAGACAAAAATTTCCAAGCATTCTGGAGACAAACATGTCCACCCCCTCTGAATTTCCCATGTGCAGAAACAAGTTAACTCACTTGCAGAGCTAGCAATAGAGTCCACTTAGTGTTCTTTCTCATGTCAAGTTTGTAACGAGTAATGATAGTCTCAGCCAGTTGTTGGAGGGGCAGGAGGAGACCCGCAACCTGGGGAGACGTGCACGTGGACAGGAGTGTTCACAGCAGCGCTGTTTAAGATACTGCACAGCTGGAAGTGTGTGATCCCGATGCCCATCAGCAGGGGCGCGGAGACGGCACAGTCAACGGGTGACTGACGCACAGTAGCGGAAGGCTTAAACTCCCTTCTACAAGGTTCAGAAGCAGAGCAGATGTTCAATGTATCCTTGGGGCGCACACTGACGCTTGAATTGGTAAGGCTTGGCAAGGCGGGGATGGGGGTTCCCTTAAAAGGCAGAGTGGGGTTTCCTTCTGGTGAGGAGGGGCTTGTGAGTGTGGGGCCCCAGGCATCTCCGGAGTGTCGCTTTTTGCCCTGGGTGGCGTCCCACAGGTGCTGGCCTCGTTATTAGTTTTAAACTGTGTTTTGTCTTGTGCCTTTTTCTGCGTGTATGAGATGCATTGCAGTACAAGAGCTGAGACGCACAAGGTTTGCTGTAGTGGCCACCTGGATTTGGTCTGGGGTAGGTTTTGTTTGTGGGGAGAGGGAAGAAAGCGTTCCCTAACACATCATGGAGATGTTCTGGAAAGGTGAGCAGCTGGGCTTGAGAGTCTAGGGAGGGAAAGTGACCGGCACTTTTATCTTTACATTTCTTACCGTGTGCTTATTTTCATCCTTTTTCTAACAAAACTTTGCAGCAGCACCGTGTTAGTGGCCTAGTGGGTCACCGCTTGGGTCTGGAGTTTAGGAGGGAGAGCAAGGGAAGTTCTAGGGTACCCTCCTTTTCTGTCCTTTCTTCCACTCCCTCCTCCAGCAGCCCACTGGTCTCCACCTCTGATGGGTGCATTGCCCTTCCCCTAAGTTAGTCCGGGCGTGAGTGCTAGAGTGCCAGTGACGTGCAGCCTGCAGAACTAGGTCCACAAAGGAAGTGTTGGACCATTAGCCAGACTTGTTGCAGTCTTTGTGCAGTGAGGTAAGATGTTGTTCAGTCTTCACTTTCCGACTTGTGTTCATGGATAAAAGGAAAAAAAATTCCCTGTCTTAAAATGCAATTTAAGTGAAATATAAAAAGATGCTTTTTTATTTTAAATGTAGAACAAACGTGTTCTACGAGAAACTGGATTAATCCTTCAACAGTCCCAGAATCCATCTGAAATATAACAGCTTCTATCAGTTCAATGATGTGACTTCTTCGATTTTCACTTGCAAAATGTACTTCATGAACGTTTCCTCCTTAGTGCTGCAATCTCCTTATCTGGTGCAGGAAGGAATAGATTGCTCTAGACTCAGTTCAGAGCCAGTTCTCTCTTTGGGAGTGAAGCGCCAATGCCAGCACTAAGTTTCTCAGCACAAAAGCAATCACTGACAGTTTGAGGGCTGTTATGTGTTAGCTTTAAAATGCTGCTATAAAGGTTATGTGAACAGAGCTTTCTCAAGCAGTGTTGAATTAAGCATGACTTCCTAGTGATGGTGATGTCTTTGCCTTTGTGGACTCTGTCTGTTTTTGAAACAGAAATTATCTCAGCAACCAGAAGAAGAGTTTGTGAGCATACGCGTGCTGGTAGACCTTGACTTTCACTCACATTCATGGCTCTTCATTCATAGTCATAGTGATGGCTTGATTCAGTATTGAAATAGATGATAATATGTGGGCATTCCCTCAGTTGCAAACATTAACTATTGCAGCTGGGTACTCTGTGATGTTTCCTTTGAAAGGAAAAATGTACATTTTTTTAAAAAAAGAGAATTAAAATTAATGCATAAAATAGCTCCACTCTGGTAAGCATCATCTGCTTTTCTATAGAAAAATAAATTAATAAGGAAATTTGGAGAAAGTACTCCCTGAAGTAATGGTGGTCAGATTTCATTTGAAATTATGTCTCTGGCAATGGCTTTTGTTTCTACTTCACAGGTTGGTTTGGCTTCCATTCAGGAATTAAAGCAGCATCTCGTGCTTAAGGAAAAAATGATTTCAAAGTCTTGCAAAAGTTTCATCAATCTGGTTCACGGGAAAGATGATAGTACTTCAAGCGCAGAGGAGGTAAAATTAATCATGTGACCATTTTATCATTTCATGAATTGAGACTAAAGCTATTGCAGGGTTATTTAAATTGGAATATTAGAATATATTAGAAAATGCTGTTCAGGGCATCAAGGAGAAAAGTGGTAGGGATTATAGCATTTAGCTTTTATGACACTGAAAAATATTTGATTAAGGAGCCAATATTTTACCAATTTGCAAATTATTCTGTAAGTTATTAAAATCTTAGTTATCAGGAACCGTAGGGAATAAGTCCTTAGTCTAAAAAATGTTTAATGATTCAACTTTTTTATTTGTATGGTTGGAATAGAAATTGCTTCAAAGTGAATTATATAGTTTTGACTTCTTAAAGAGAATGTACTAAGTATTTTTAACCTTGTATTAATGATATACGTGCATCATCAGTATGATAAGTATTCTTTTAGTGGTTTGCATGGTAGTTTTTAAACATATTTATTCCCCTAGTTATTGTCTCTAAATTGCAGTGCTTTTTAATTCTTATGTCTGTTCACCATAACATTTCCAGGCACCTTGCAGTTCCTTATGCCAGTTCAGTAATGTAGAAAGTTAGCAAAGCCTATTTTGACCTCATAAAAATTATATTGAGGCCCGTTAGTTCCATGCGGAGAAAGAGAAGGTATACCAGTATTACAAATAAGCCAAGAAACGCTGGAGGTGGACATAAAATGACATATGTCATTTATTCCTTCAAGATACCTTGCTACGGAGCTCTGGCTTCCTTTGAGATGATTGACCATTCTTATAATGGTCTGTGATCTCTGCCTGCTTCAGTCTTAGCAATATGAGGACGGGTACAAAGCAGGATTCTGTTATAGTCAGAACCAGAACAAAAGCACACCATGTTGGATTTCTGTATGACTGTTCTAATTGTCCCGGAGCCCCCTGAAACCCATTGTGAAAAGTCTCCCATCCCCCCCCACGATGCTGTCAGTTTGAGAAAAAGGGAAGAAATATTTAGAAATAGATTCGTTGAAACCACTGTGTGCAATGCACCATTTTGTGCCCTTCACATGCTTAATTTGAAAAACAAGCGTGGCAGGTAGTAAATGCTTGTGCAGGTGTGGGATGGATGCCCTGCCTCCAGTCTCGCAGGTACTGGCAGGAGCTCCGGATTCCTAGGGCATGGTTAGTCCTCTGTAAAGTAAGCACCAAGCTCATTTCAGCCATTTGCACATGGACTAATGACTGAGACCGAGCCTGGGCCAGATCAAGGCTTCTGCTGGCTGCGTGACCTGGGCTGGGTGCTTCTCTCCCCGTGCCTGTCCCCCTGGCTGTGCAATGTGGGGGTGCTGCTGCCAACCTTTAGGGTAGTGGGGTTATTGTGATGCTTAAATTGCTGCTTGGGTGGCATTTAGGACAGCACCCGACCTTTCGTCAGCACTGAGAAGTGTTGTATGTTATTATCATTGCTCCCCCTCCTGCGGATTCTCTTGTCGTAAATCCGCATAAATCCGCAGGTGCATGCATGAATGAGCATGGCCTGGGCTTTAAGAATCCAGTCGCAGCAGTGATCCCTTAGGAGCCCAAAGGTAGTTTTCTCAGTTTTCTTCCTCCGTCAGTACGTCGTTGCAGGTTCTGTGCAGGTCACTGGTAAAGACTGGGCCATGGGTGGCACAGCTTGGGGCCCATGTCAAGGATTTGTCAAAGCGGATTCTAAGTTTATGGCCCTGCTGACCCTGGACTGGGCCTTCCATGTTGTTTCTAATCAGGCTGTGCTGCTGGCGCTGTGTAGGCAGCCATGATGTACGTGTTACAAATGTTCCTTTCGCGAACTACATAGGATGCATGATTTAGCGTATTATAGATTCTGTTGTTTTGAAACATGTCGGTGTAAGACCTGGCCTAGAGCCGATTGATATTGTTTAGTTTTGTTGGGTTTGGTGTGGGGTCTTCTTAGCTAATCAGTCGTTTGCACGTGTTTTTCTATAAGGAATATCTTGTTACACTTTGTGGTAAAGAAGAAAACCCTGTCTATACCTTTGATGAAAAGCCACCAGGCAGCTTCCAAGTGTCAGAGCAGATAGCAGGGAAGATATGGTATCGTGTCCTGGATGACAACTTGATTGTCGGAGTGAAAACGACATCTTTACAGCTGTAAGTTCTAACCTGCGATATTATCCTGATGCCCTAGAACGGTGCTGCCCCACAGGACTCTCATGCTGCTTTGCATGCTCTGATGGCCGCCCTCCGCGCAGAAATAGATTACGGGGGAATACATTTTTACCATGATATCCACAACGTCACTGTGGCGGGATAGACAGTGTTCTCTCTTAAAAAGTAGATTTTTTTCAAGTAATTTAGGGGAGTATCATTTTTCCTTTAGAGTATTCTAAGTTATTGGGAAAGTAAACTCTTTTAAGAAGTTGCTTTTAATCTTACTTAAAAGGAGGGAAGTATACAAGATCTAACTCAAAATAAAATAAAATCCAAATATCCATCCCTTGCTCTTAAAAATTACTTTTTCTGAAGTCTAACATATTTATAACATTTTCACTTTCCTCTTTCCAGAGAAGCGATGCTCAGAGGGTCTCTAAAACTGTGTTTGGCTTTTATACGTCACTTCTTGATGTATTTTACAGTTGAAGTGCTGTTTCCTAGCAAGGAGAAAATAACAAGTTGTTTTTGTTGTTTGTGTGGCATTTAATCAGCTATTTCATGCTAAAGAATGAAATTTTAGACTAATTTGAACTCTGGATTTTTTTTTTCCAGATCTCTGAATCATGTCACTTTGTCGCTGTTAGCGGCTCAAGCCGATGGCTCCCACTTTAAGTTCATTAAGTGTCAAAATAGGGTGATCAAGCTGAGGAGGGGTTCTTTGCCATCACCACACTTAGTGCCCTGTGGAATTGAGTCCAAGGCAAAGAGGATCAAGTTAACTGTGGACAGTGCTGAAGAGAAAAAGGAACCCTTTGCCTGTGAACCACCATCTGAGAAGAATTCTGTCCACCTCATCACTGCTGTGACATCTCTTCCACCCCTGTTTGCACTCCAAAATTTTGGTTGCATTGTGCTGCTACAAGTTAGGAAGAGAGAAAGTGCTAACTCTTCTGAAGATGGTTATATTCAGTGTAGCAGGATTTTTTTAAGTCTAGAAGATCTTTCAAAGGAAAAGTACCTAGTCTCATTTTCAAAGGAGAATCCTATAGGTAACTTTTGTTGGTACTTTAAACTTATACACCTGATTGACTCAGAAAATTTTGAGCACCCTCTTTGATAATAGGCAGAGTTTAATGACCAAACTTATGACCTGTTTTTCTTGTAGAACACGTGGAAGATCTCTATGCACTTCTCGCTGCCTTACACAAAAGATGTATTCAAATCCTGTCACCCAGTTATGCCCTGAACTCAGTGAAGGTGTGGCTCTTTGACCACATGAAATGTGAAGTGATCGAAGAATTTCCAGAAATTTGCTTTTGTAAAAGACCAGGAAATTTCTATGGGACACTGTTCAGTTGGCAACAACAAACAGCATTTGATGGGATCTTAGTGATCTATTTCAGGTAATGCATATCAAGTTGAAATCCATCTAGACAAGTTGGGGTGTGTGTGTGTGTGTGTGTGTGTGTGTGTGTGTTGAATGTGTGGTCCTACTGCAGTCCTTATGGTAGTTCTGTGCCAGTGTGAGGCATATTCTGGTCCTTGTCTGGTATAGCACGAATGAAGCTGTGGCCTCATTCAGAAACTGAAGCTCTCTGTTGGACTTTCATGTTTGCTTGGGGCTTTCTTTTGATTGACTAGGGCCTAATAATTATTTCAAGATTTTTTTCCTTGCATCTCCCCCCAATGACATATTAAAAATAAAATATTGATCTTACTTCATCAGGAGGCAACCTGATTGGTATTAGCTTATTTGGTGTAGGGTATTTATATTTGACTGGTCTGGTCTTAGTTTCATCAGTGATCACATGCACATATTGGTTCTTTCTACTGCTAGAGTATTTATGAATGTATATTGATTATTGCAAGATATTGCACTGCTTTGCACTGTCCTGATTTTTATAATGTGTGCTTGGTTTTTCATTCTAGGACTCAAACAGTTTTGTTCCAGTGCCTTCATAACCTCATCAGAGTTCTCCCTATAAACTGCTCTCTCAAAAATCTAAAATTAGACATGGAAGATTCCCTAATTGATCATTTGGCACATACTTTGGAGAAGGAATTGGTTACCCTGGGTTCTCTTACCACTACCTTAGGGACGGTTGAAAACAACTTGGTGCCGAGGGGTGAAGCAAGCAAAGAACAGAGTAGTGGCGATGAGGCCATGTTATCAGACAGAGAAGAGAATGTCCATCCATATGGAAAAGAACTTCAGGGAAAAAAGAAGGAAACCTTGCTGATGAACCAAAAAGTGAGTGGTGCCCTTTATAGAGAAGTAGCTTTGAAATTATCGGAGTTTCAGCTAAAATCAGACCTTACTGCCTATAAACTGGCTAGCTTATGATTATAATCGCAATTTGATTATTTTTTTAAAAAATGGGTTTTTCCTCCCAGAGTGTTTTGATTCCACTTATCTTCATTTTACATTCCATGCCTCATTTAAGAAAATAAATATCGAGACTCATTGTAGGAGAACCTTTGGTTTTGATGATGCACAAAAGAGGTTGCTTAGAACAGCAGTTCTCTCAGCAATGCCCTCCACCTGTGGGTGTCCTTTATCATGTCTAGACACAGATTCTGGTTGGGAGGAGTAATGGGCTTGGGGAGAGTGAAGCAGGCGCACTGTTCCCTTCTAGGGGGTAATCAGGGCTGCTACTAAACACCCTTTTCTGACGGGACAACACGGAGTGATTGAACCCCGAAGTCGGGATGCCAAGGTTGGGAAATCCTGCCTTAGAGTGAGTTACCTTGCAAGTGAGAACAGAAGTTAAATAACAGTGTTTGGGTCTAAATCTTTAAAGACACAGTCTATAATTGTCTTCTGCTTAGCATAAAAAAACACTTCATATAGATAAATGATATAAGGCTGTCAGAATTCACAAGTTTATGTAAACATCAAGCTCCTGGGAAATGTATATGGCAGAGTGTTTGGGTGGGACTGTTAAAGGAAAGTATTTGAAACCCTTGTTAATTGCATTTTCATTAGAAAGCTTCTCTGAGCTTTTGTAGGTATAGGCATGTGCACGTTTTAGGGCATTTCTCTGAAAAGCGCATCACTTTCAAGAGACTAAGCATCCCTTGCAGGCCAGTCTTATGAAAAAAAAAAAAAGGAAAATGCCTTCAAGCCATCTGAAATTCCAACTCCAGGCAAAGCTAAAATATAAAATTCTGACTAAAGGAACTGAAAGAATGTGGTATGCCTTAGGGACTGAGAAATTTAAAAATAAGTGAAAAATTCACTTCAGTTAAGAAGTGAGTTTTAAAGGGTCCAAAGAGACATTTCAAAGAGAAACAAACTCAACCTTTTTTTTTTTTTCCTAAGTTAAAATTCTGGTGTTATACAAGAATGCCAGGTAAGGGAAAAAGACACAAAAGGATATGGGTTAAAAGGAACATTTCTCATCCTTTATTTGGGCCCTAAAATCCTTAAGTGAGGTGGAAGTTTCCATCTCAGTTCAAAGAAATAAAGATGGTGCGAGAAAGTGGCACTTCCTGTTTATAGCCACAAAGTGCTCAACCCCCAGCCCCCAAGCCTTGGAGTGCATGTGCCTAGTGATCTGGTGATGCACACACACTTTAGAGAAAGCGGGTTGTTACTTTTTGGGTTTTATGATTGTTCATAAATATGCTTTCTCGTTTTTTAGTAGCCCATTGCACATTGAGCTAGGACTCTCCAGCTCTATTTCTATGGAATTTCAATGGAAAAAGACCTCAGTCTTCCTGGAAATGCAGGAATTTTAGGATTCACTGGGAATCTGGAAGCAAGGTCTGTCATCTGCTGGCTATTGAGATTGCCCGTGACATGTTTTGAAAGAACAACCAAGTAGAGGAAGTAAATTATAAAATGGAGTTTAGAGTTTGAGTGGAATTTGTGGTAGTGGTTTATGGAGTAGGAGAGCAGAAACTAGCAGTGTGCTTCCTTTGTTTATTAAAGCAACCAACATGTGTTCGTCTGTAGAAACCAAGTCTCTTTCCATGTGGGTCTCACTCCGCAGTGTGCTTTTTCTGCTTCCAAGTAGAGAAGCCCAAGTTTCAGGAAGTGCTTTCGCCACTGTCCTGAGTCACCCGCCTCTGTCAGCATATTCCTCTGCCCGTGGCCTGCTCCCCCAGATCCACACTGGAAAGTGCAAGTGAGATTTGTTCCTCGGGCCTCTGGACCCCAGAAATGAGGGGTGTGTGCATGACAGCCAGGTGTGACATTACTCAGCTCGGTGTCCAGGTTTAGGCAAGAGGGAGGAAATGTAGCCTTTATTGAGTATCAACTGTATGCCAGACAGTAGGCCTGGAACACACGCACATAAATGTATATATATATATATATTCATATTCATGGTCTATTCACAGCAACACATGAATTACCAGTGTCACCAGTTTGGAAGTAAAAGTAAACCAAATTCCGGGCACCCTTGGAAACAACTGATCCTGTACATAGGTTTCCAGAATCAGCTGGGTCTTTAAGGGTTCCCATCTACTACTCAGGCTTCTTTTGTCCTGCTGACATCTCTTCTCTAGAATTGACCACTGCATTTTCCCTGATCCCGGGAAGGAAAAGATGTAAACTATTTCAACAATGAATGCAAACATTTTAGCTCTCCAGACTAGCAGGCTGTCTCACACTCGGTCAGTGCCAGGTAATGTGAGCTAGCCTTTCCTGTCCTTGTGCTCAAAACTGTAAAAACATTCCTTTTAAGACTCTGCAGCTGAGAGCAATTCCTTGGGTGAGCATCTTCCCCGTGCTGATGGCCCTTTCACTTTCTATCTTTTTTTTTAAAGAGACTAGGTCTTGTTATGTTGCCCAGGGTTGTTTTGAACCTGCGAACTCAAGTGATCCCAGCCTCAGCCCCGCAGGTAACTGGGATTAAAGGCACGCGCCACTATGCCAGGCTGGCCCTTCTACTTTCTACAACCTTCACTTCGTAAACCCTTTTTATTGAGTCAGATCGCGGGCGCTGTTCAGGTAGGGAGCGTTCGCGAGGGCCCTCGCTGTTAAGGGCTCTGCTGTGTGCCTCTTGTGAGCAGCTGCACCAGACACCCAGACACAAGTACCTTTGTGCACAACCAGCAGCCAGTCTCCTGAATTCACTAGAAAATTCCTCCAGCGTCTTTGCTGGGAGCTTTCCGTTTCCCCTCAGCAGCTGCCCCGACCCAGAAAGCAAAGGTGGCGTTGGGGCCCACTTGAGGTCAGACTGGGACGCATATGTCATGCGTTCCGGCCATGGCTTGCTCCGCATCAGCTCTTCCTGTGCTCACCACAACTCTCACTTTGCTTGAGAAACTCCCTGACCCGAAGATCACGTGACTGGGGACGCCGCGAACCGAAGCCAGTTAGTGCAGGATGTTTTCTCAGCTCTTCCTGGTCCGGGCCCACCACGAGACCTAAATTGGTCCCAACTGCATTGAGCTCGAGGAGTCAGGTCTTCGATGAGAAAGGATCTCTTCCTGGCCTGCTGCAAACAGGTGGGCCTCACTTTGCCCAGGACAGTGAGGCTCAGGGTGTTGGCTGTGTGGTCTGCAAAAGCTGCTTGGTTGTGCAGCTGACGCAAACCCAAATCCTGCCGTTTCCTAAATCCCAGCCATTCCTTCCAAATGAGACTTTCTTACAATGGAAATCATTTCCAACAATTCGTGGTGGGAAGAAATCTCAGACCAAAGCCGACTTCGTTGAACACCTTTCACCTGTTACAGTAACCCTCCCATCTCCTCCGCTGTAAATTCGTTGAGTCCATGGAAGTTTAGTGAGTAAGGATGGCGCTAAGCATGGTACGGTCTTTCCGTTTTCAGTGGACAGTGTGACTTTTCATTGTGAGGAATTAAAGGATATTCTTCCTCCATGGTTAAGGACATAAGGCATGGAAGCTAAGCGAAGAGGTATCCAAGTTTGAGGGCAATGAAAAGTTAAGCACTGTTTGCCTAGATTCTAAGTGGAGGGTTGTAGCAATCTGACCTTCCAAATATCTTCCCATTTTACTGAGGTCTTTTCGTCATCGTTGCTGCTTCCCTAGTATGTTCCTACCATTACAGTCCACTTGAACTATTTCAGTAGCTTCCAGACTTGTGCCCATGTTTCCACACTTGCTTCCTCCGGCCACTGTTGGAAATAGCTATATGATTGTCACAGGGCAGATCTGGTGTGTAATTCTTTGTATTGTGTCATTTTCATCCCCATTACTTCCAGAGGAAATGTCGGAATTCATTGTCCCCTGTGAGCTGTGGTATCGCCTACCCCATGAGCCTAAGTGGTGTTCATGCCCATCTCTGTGGGCTCTAGTCACTGATAGCCTATCAGTTATTCAAGTCCGCCATTTTGCTTTCCTCCAATCCTGCACTGTTGTTCCCATCACCTGTACTCTTTTCTCTCCACTGTACTCTCCCATTCACCCAGTCCGTGCCTGTTCGCCCTTCAATCTCAGCTTGTAATTCACTTTCTCATGAAAACCTGAAATTTCAAGACCAGTTCAGTTCCTCCCAGTAGATACTTTGTAGCACATTATACTTCTTTCCAGTGACCAGGAGTGTAGCTTAATAGCTCCCTGGCTCTTAACAGGTACTGCAAGTAACTCCAATTTAAAATCAGAACTTTTGACTCCAAAGTGTAAGCCTGTTGGTGCTCTTGATGTCTTCAAGGTCAGGGCCATCTGTGCTCCATCTTGTATGCTGTAGCACTGTACATAACTGATGCTTAGCTAATGAGAGTCTATTTTTTTTAAAGAAAACATGAAACAATGAAATGTAGTTTTAAGAAGTTCAAGTAAAGGGCCAACTTTGGTAACTTTGTGGGTGTGTGTCTGAACAGGTGTGTGCATGGGGGGGTGGAATTTTCCATACCATGCGTCACATTAAGGCGGTTGTACCTAATTGTTAATCAGTGTTTTTAAGACTTTGATCATGTAGGTAGGTGTAGGGTTAAAAATTAGGGTAAACAGCTTAAATTTGACTTTCTGTTTTATAAGATAAGGATATTAAAAAGTAGCCCCTGTGCAGCCATTATTTCACAAAATAATTTATTGATACCAAATATAGAATACATATAATCTAAACTGAATATACATTGCTTCATGGAAAAAACCCGCTACACTCTCTTTTTCCCCTCAGTCTTGTGAATCCCAACGGGCAAGTGCAGAGCATGGCTGTATGTGTTTGTTTGTAAAGCTATAAATGTGATTCTGGTGCTCGTTGTTATTTAAAAGCTACTGGTAGATTGTCACCGGAAGGAAAAGTAGTAGTCAAGGAAGATTGCCAGATTTTATTTTGGGTTAATGTGAAAGGATTTAGAGAGAAGAATAATATACGTTCTTTCAATGCATTTAACCCTTTTTATGAAAACAGCTTTTTTATTAAGTAGGCTGAGCTCAATGAAAGTGGTCTTTCCCTACTCTCAAGCAGCATTTCCTCACCATCCCAATAGGTTCTCTGGTATTTTTGGGTACTGAGTTACTGAACAACAATCTCCTTTCAGGTATTGGAAAATTTAGTTCTGTCTATCATCTTAAAATGAGTCTAGCTAACAAAACAAATATATCATAATTAGAACTAGAATAACAGAACGCTACTCCTCCTAAGACATTTCCAAGACCTGAATGAAGAAAACAGCTCAATTCAATGCTACTAAAGGATCTTTTAAAAAGAGATTGAAAAAAATAATACATGTACTACTTTTCGATAGAAAGACAGTGTCATTAAGGTGTCCATTCTGTATAGACTTAACCCGAGCCTGACACAAATGCCAGTGGATTCTCTTTGGAATGAATCAGATTCTAAGGTCGTTGTGGAAAATGTGCAGCCAGAACATTTTTAAAAAGAACTGCATTGGGGGGGGGGGGGGGGGGATTCACCCTACTGAGTATTAAGATATAAAATATCAATGAGTGAAAGTATTTTTCTAGTGTACAAATGAAATACAGCAAAATAGAATAGCATAGAAAGTTGAGAAATGAGGCCAGGCTCATGTGAGAACTTAGTACAGTATTATGCTGTTATTCCACCTCGATGAGGGAAAGCTGGTCTTAGGCGTTCCAAGACAGTGAGTGGGCAAGGATGGAGAACCTTTGTTCATCTTCAAGTCAACCTCAAGTCAATTTTCAAATATTTTTTAAATTTTAAAATATTATGTACAAACACATGATAATGTCCACATTATCTGGGTGGGGAAGATGTAGCAGCCTATGTCACAAAATCCGGAAGCCATAAAATTCAGTGATATTTAAAGAAGAATAGTCAAAATGTCTTCATTTAAAGAAATAAGTTCAAAAGCAAGATACCTCTAGAAAAACCTTATTCTGGACATACTTCAGATAAAGGCCTATTCTCTACAATATGGAGAAAAATGTTTTGAAAATGATAAGGGGAATCAATAGAAAAAAGCACAAAGACACTTAAAAATTATTAATGGAAAGGAAGTGTAAATAAATATTCAGCAATATGTGCAGCTTTACACATTAGAATGCAAATTAAAACTGCATTGAAAAAACCTAGACTTTGATGTAACAGTGACAGAAAATGGCTTGTCAAAGACCCATTCTCTTGCTAGAAACAACTAGATAGATGATAGGACTTACAAGTTAAAACCATGAGAGCTGTGAGACAAGGATGACTGGACAAAAATTATAGACAAACGAAAATTGTTCCATAGTGACGTGATATTGCCAGCCCTTTATCTATTGGTCCAGGCATAGGGTTTCTGCTTGGGGACAGAGAAGTCAACAGTATTTTAGCACTTGCACGAAGCCTTATTTTCATAGCTCTGTAGCTGCACAAGAAATGGGGAAACTTTCAATTATACAGTGCTGTTAGGAAAGAGATAAGCTGCAATCATACACCTGGCTTCTCCCTTGAAGATACTTGCTAAATTTTGAAACCAAGTGAAGTAGGAGTCTCAGTGACTAAGCTGAAAATTTCCAAGGTCAGAACTGTCTCTGTTAGTTTCTAGGACAGATGACGGATGGATCTTTACTTCCAGAATCTAGGGACAAGAACATACCAGAGGTAAACTGAGTCTTATTCAAAAAGCAATAGATCCCTCATCATGCTCAGTCTCTGATGGGATTGAGTTGATAAGTCATTCACCCTTCTTGTTAATGAAATGAAAGGGAACCCAGTTTTCCCTGGAACCTCTGTAGGTGTTCTGTATACACTATCTGGCATATAATAAAATTATCTCTAGCTATGTCAAGAGATAATACTATAATCAATAGAAAAGAAATGCAGGTTCATAGATGATGCAGATTCTGAACTTAGCAAATAAGAACTTTGAAAATATGTTAAGTAATACATTCAAAACAGAGGTAAAGGACAAAGTAGATCAAGGCTGGCAAAATTAAAACAATTTCCTCTTTAAACAATAAGCAGCTAGTTTTCAACTGAAAAATGTAATATGCCAAACAAATACTCAGTGTATGAGTTCAGCAGCAGTAGGGATGCAGCAGAATACAGAATACATAGCAGAACTGGGATATAACTAGAAACTACTCAAAGTGAGTCAGGGAAAATTAGAAAAAGATAAATGAGACACACTCAAATGGTTTAGCAGTTGTGTAGCCGAAATCCTGGTGGGAAAGGAGAAAGAGAATGGCTGAGAATATTATTTGGATAGGTAACAGTTGAAGATTTGTTCAGTATTGATCAAAGACATTAACCTACAGACTTAAGAAACTGAGAGAACCCCAAGTAGGAAATGATGCTTCTATACATCATGACAAAACAGCTGACAGGGACAAAGTCAATGAGAAAATTGTAGAAACTGTTAGACACATTACCTTAAAAGGGCAATAATATGACTGGTAGCCACTGTCTTAACAGTAACCACTGAAATAAAAAACAAATGGAATTATATCTTTAGACTGCTAATTAAAAATAACAGCCTCAATTCTGTGTTTAGCAAAATTATGCACTATAAGTGAAGATTAAATAAATATATGTTCACACAAAGACTATGGGAATTCATTGTCAGCAGGCCTTCTCTAAAGGAAATATTAAAAGAGTTTATTCAGGTAGGAATGTTATACTGTATGGAAACATGAAAATAGGGGTAGGGTGTAGATGAAGGACATGAAAAAATGCTTGGGGACTCAGCTTATGAAAAGATGTGTAGTGAATATGGTGGTGGGAGAACCTTGGGGTATACAATGATGTAAAATCATGTCTATGTAATCAATAAAAAAGATGTATAGTGAATAAATAGAAATTAATAAATAGAAAAAATGTTGTCATGCCTTGAATTTTCATTACTTGTAGAATTAAGGTACAAGACAACAGGGGTGAAGCTTGAGTCTCAAGCCTCCGTCCTGCCACAAGGAACATCAAATGCAAACATCAAGGAACACAAATGCAAAGCACCCTGGGAGAGCTCAGGAGTTGTCTTAGGAAGCGCTGGCAATATAGTGGAGAAGGAAAGCAGGCGTTTACGAAGTGCCATTTCATTTTGCTTGCATCATCCTATCTCCTGACAAGCATCGCTCAGTGCCAAGAGAGATGCCCTGGCCAGGAGAGTGACCAGCTTTCCAGCCTTTCAGAGCACTATGCAAAAGACCACTTCAGCTTCACCCTGCCCCAAGACCAGCATGGCTGAAAGACCTAGAGATGGCCAGGAACAAGAAGGCAGAGGTTACTGGCATCAGCCAGAAGCTGTGACGAGAGTATGCTCTGCTCTGTTAGGGACCCCGGCAACTTCCACTGCGGAGGACCTCAGCAGCCTCTCTGCAGATGCTGTAGATTCCTGCAGCATTTGTCACTGAGGATCTTGTCACGGGTCTCAGGTGGCTGCTCTGCAGAGGGTCCCAGCAGCTTTACCTGTGCCCACAGTGGACCTCCTGCCGCTTTGGCCAACCACAGCCTCATGCGTTTTTATATTTGTGGACGCCACCTACCTGAGTGCCTCTGTGCTGCTCCAGCCAGTGACTGTGGAACCCAAGACCCAGGATCTGAATCAGCAGCCAGGCATGGCCTTACTATGGCTGCTCAGGCTCTGAATATCAGCTCCCTCCTCTGCAACGAACCCCCATCACTCTGCATGTGCCTACACCTAACCCCTGTGGACACATGCTCGAAGTTCAGCCTAACAGCTCCTTGTACTCCTGAATCTAGCCCGACTCCTGTCCTGGCATCCATGGCTGTACATGGCTGTTACCTACAGCCATGCACCTGTATGCCCCTGACTCTGACTCCAGTCACCAGCCTCCACCACTGTGTGTGGCCTGTGCACCCACAGCCAACCCCTGCCATCACATGATTGCACATTGACAGCCTAGGCCCCTACAGCTACTCACGGGCCTGGATCTGGCTTCAGCTCTTGTCACTGACCTGCATCACTGAATGTTCCAGCAGCTAACCTCTGCAGCCATGTTCCTATACCTCCCACATCCCAATGCCTGTCACTGGTGTAGAATGTTGTGCAGACTCCCATGCGGCCACATGAATGAATAACTATAGTCAAGGCCCCCAAAGCTCCTTGTGAACCAGATCTATCCTTGATGCCTTTCAATGGTAGCAGTGCCGTATGTGTATCTAAAACTATTCCCTGCATACACAGGAATACTCCTCAACACTAACGGGCCCATGTAGCTCTTTGTGTGTCCATATCCAGCTCAGTTCTTGTCATTGGTTTGTACTGCTAATGAGCCCACAGCGGACACCTTCAACTTCACACCTGCAGATTGCCAGCCCACATTCATGTTACCAACTCTTAACTGCTCTGTGCATGGTGACAGCTAATCCCTGTAGCCATATGAGTACACACAGCAAAGATTCTCACAGCTGCTCATGAACCAGGAGCTGGTCCTGACCTCTGCCATAGGCACACATTGCTGGATAGGCTAGTAGGTACCCACTGCAACTGTACAACTGTATGTAGCTGGTCCTTACATGCATCATGGATCCCTACTACTGTGTTGAGTCTGGATCTAGCCACTGTAGTTCAGTGAGGGCCTGGAACCAGATCCTGTCGTTGGTTTGTACTGAAATTGACTAAATTCTCCAATCAAAAGATGTAGTGACTGAGTGGATTTTAAAATAAACCTGCAACTGTATGTAGCCTGCAAGAACCTCACTTCAGGTAAGGACACACATGGGTTGAATGTCATCAGATGCTGTTGGGAATGCAATCAAAAGAATGCAACTACTTCTTGACCTGGCATCTGGACAAAGGCAATTAGAGGCTTCTCGCCACCTCTCTGGCAATGTTTGTTCACTTGCATCCCCTGCTCCCAGGTTTCTAAGGACATAAACTTGAAATGTTATGCTAAGACCAACTAGATGCTGCACATGATTAAACCCTATTAGGAAAACTCCATAAAACCCATTAAACCCTGTTAGGAAAACCCTGTTAGGAAAACTCCATACACACCTTTCAGATTTGGGAAGCAGCTGTGAGAAATACTTACTTATAGCCACCCAAGACAAAGCCTCTAGGTAAGTTTCCTTGGTTACTAAAACTGCCACCCTAGAGGGAGATGGACTGATCTCCCTTTTCTTTGAACTTTCCTTGCCTTGAATGTTGAACTTTCCTTGCCTCAGATTATACCTGAGTTGTGATCCAACAGATGGGAAAAATAGATTCTATGCAAATGGAAACAAAGAGTGCAGGGTAGCTATAATTCTATCAGATTTTAGTCAAAGATGTAATAAGCGACAGGAAGAGTTTATAATAATAAAGGAGTCAACTCATCAAGAGAAAATACCAATAGTAAATACATACACAACATCAGAGTGCCAAATATGTAAATTGATATGATGATACTAAAGTATTTCAATACCTACTTTTCAGCAATGGATAGATTATCAAGACAAAAGTCAACAAGAAAACATTGAATCTGAACTACAATTTATATCAAATGAACCTGACAGACATATATATACAGAATATTTCATCTAATAAGAGTAGGGTATACATTCTTTTCAAGTGCTCATAAGTAGATCATATGTTAGACCATATAAGAAGTCTTAAAAATGTTAAGAAGGCTGAAATAACAAGAATATCCCAGGCATAATGGTAGGAAACTAGAAACCAATAGCAGGAAGAAGATGTGTGGATATTGAACAACATGATCCTGAACGGCCAATGAATCAGTGAAGAAATCAAATCAGAAATTATCTCAAGACAAATGAAAACAGAAACAGCACATCAAAGCTTATAAGATCCATCTGATGCAATTCTCAGAGGGAAGGTTATAGCATTAAAAAAGTAAAGGTTACAATAAAAAGTAAAGATTTTAAATAATTTCACTTTATATCTCAAGGAACTTTTTCCCTAAGAAATAACAGCAACACAAAAACAAGAAAAGTCTAAGCCCAAAGTTAGTAGCAGGAATGAAGTAGCAAAGGTTAGAGAAGAGATAGAGTAGAAAGATAATTGAAATATTAGTGAAATTATGACTTGGTTTCTTGAAAACATAAACATAATTAACAAACTTACACCTAGACAAAGGAAAGAAGAGCATATTCAGATAAATAAAATCATGAATAAAAGAGACATTACAACTGATGACCTGTTAACAAAAAGGATCATTAGTCTACACTGAACAATTATATGCTAAGAAAAATTAATAACCTAGAGGAAAAGGACAAGTCCCAAGAATATACAACTGAAGAGGAATGAATCATGAATAGAAAACAAATGTATAACTAAAATAAAGACTGAGTCAAAAAAATAATCATACAACAAAGAAAAGTTCAGGACCAGATGGCTTCACAGTTGAAATCTACCAAACATTTAAAGAATTCACTTCAGTCCTTCTCAAAAAGTTTTTCCGTTTTTCCAAAAAGTGGAAGAGAAAAGAACACTTTCTAGCTCACTTTACAAAATCAACATTATTTTGATACCAAGGTCACACAGAGATACCACAATAAAGAAAACTGCAGTCAACATCTATGATAAAGATTTAAAAAATCCTGAATAAAATGCTTGCAAACCGAATTCAAATTCAACAGCACATTACTGGGATGCCAGGATGATTCCATATTTGAAAATTAAATTAATGTGATAACAACTTTAACAGAATAATGGTTAAAAGTCACATGGTCATCTGTATAGTGGAAATTACAAAACACTGGTGAAAGAAATCAAAGAAGGTACAAATAGAGAAATAGCCCAATGTTCATGAATTGGGAGAATAAGCAGTATTAAAATGTTCATTCTACCCAAAGCAATCTACAGATTCAGTGCAATCCTCTTGAAAATCCAATTGACATTTTCAAGGAAATAGAAAAGTAATCCTAAAATTTGTGTGGAACCAAATAATACCCCAAATAGTCAAAGCAATATTGAGAAAGAAGATAGAGCTGAAGACGTCACACTTTCTCACTCCAAAGTATATATACAAAGCTACAATAAAACTCTATTTACTGGCATAAAAACAAGACACATGGTCCAACGGAGTGGAATGGAGGAACTGGAAATGAACCTACACATGGACAGTTAACAAATTTTTAGCAAAGGCACCAAGAACATAATGGGGAAAAGGAGAGTTTCTTCAATTAATGATGCTGGTTAAACTGTCTATAGTCAATGGATAAAATTGAACCCTTCAACTACATGCAAAAATCAACTCAAAATGGATTAAAGGCTTAAACATAACACCAAGAGCTATAGAACTCCTAGAAGAAAGCAGGGAGTGCCTCCATATTGGTCTTGGCAATGTTCTGTTACAACAAAAGCAAAATCAACAAGTGGAATATATCAAATTAAAATGTGTATGTATACCAAGGAAACAACCAACAAAGTGATAAGCAATCTACAGTGTGGGCAAAAGTATTTGCAAACTATATCTACTAAGGTGTTAATATCCCAAAAATTGTAAGGAATTCATCTAACACAATAACAAAAATACCCAAGTAAAAAATAGACTAAGGGTATGAATAAACATTTTTTTAAAGAAGGCATACACATGGCCCATGGATTTATGAAAAGGTTCTCAATATCCCTAATATTCTGGGGAATGAAAATAAACCACAATGAGCTATCACTTCACACCTGTCTGGGAACTATTATCAAAAGAATAAGTGATAACAAATGTTGGTAAGGATGTGGAGAATAAAGAACCCATCTTCACTTGGTGAGAAACTGGCACAGATATTACAAAAAATAAATGGAAATTCCTGGAAAATTAAAAGTAGAAACTAAATTTAATTAAAAATTTAAAGATCATAAGCAGTAATTCCACTTCTGGATGTGTATTCAAAGAGTATAAATCACCACCTTGAGGAGAAGAGACATGTTGCTGTTCCATATTCAGTGCAGTATTATTAGCAGTAGAAAAGGTATTGAAACAAATGTCCATTGACAAATGAATGGATGAAGACTGTTGTACATGCACACCTTGGAATTTTTTTCTGCCTTTAAAAAAAAGAAGTCCTTATGTGGGTGACAACATGGATAGCCTGGAGGATAGTATACTTAGTGGAATGAGCCAGGCACAGAAAGACAGATATCAAATGGTCTCACTCATGTGCAGAATCTTAAAAAAAAATTCAGAGAGTGGGATAGTGTATATCAGAATCTGAGAGCGGGAAGAAAAGGTGAAATAGAGATACAAGTGTATAAAATTTCAGTTATAAGATTAATAAATTCTGTAAACCTAATGTACAACATATTGATGATAGTTAATATATACTTGAACTTTGCTAAAGACTCAGTCTTAGGTAGCTATGGGAGGTGATGGTGAGGCTAATTCATTTGATAGGGTAATCTCTTCACAATATGTACATCTATCAAGACATCACATTGTACACCTTAAGTTTACAGAGTTTATACTTGTCAAGAACAAATACATTTAGAACTAACTTAAGTTCTGCTTGGATGACTAAACTGATTGTGTGTGCTCAGGGAATTGACAGGGCTCGTTTGGTGAGGGGCGAAGGAGGCAGGAGAGACAAGCAAAACTGGGCAGCTAAATATTGACCAGGTCTTGTAAAATCATGATAAGGGGGTCACCAGAAGGACCATAGGATGCATCTAACATGTAAGGAAAGAGGGGACACGTTCTGATTTGTGTTTGGAAAGAAGACTCTGGGGCTACTGTGTAGAGAGTGGATTGGAGTGGAACAATCCAGGCGAGGGGTTTGATCTGTCCAAGGTTGTGGCAAGGCAAGCGAATGTCATTGGGAAACATTGCAGCACTCAAGATGGCAGACCCTTGTGATTACTTGCCTAGTAGAGTGCCTAGTATGGCAGATTGTGAATGGGATGGTGGTGCTAGATGGCACCCTTGAACCTGATCTTACTGTTGTATAAACTCCACTGAATTTGCTTGGTTATGGAAATATAAGAGAAGGTGCCCATTATTTAATCTGGGAAAAGTTATTGAAACGTCATGCCTGTGGCATGAGATTCAACGTTAGGGAGTTCTGTAGACATAGGCTAGAAAGATCTCTTGAGAATAGATGGTAGAGATGAGTAGTGGCATCCTGTAAATATAATGACTGATAGAAGGGGCTAGGGAACAGGCAGTGAGATGAGGGCTTGGGAGCAGAGTCTGTTTTGGCACAATCTGACTGGTGCTAGGGGCTCCACTACACCCAGTCTGCCCAGCTGTGCAGTACCAGATGTGGTTCCTCACAGCCTGAGAGGGATGCTTGGCCAGTCTTGCCAGCGCCAGTCACCTGTGCAGGAGCAGCATTGCATGAAGACTCTCAAATAGCAGTGCCTAAGTTGGTTCTCCATCGGGCCTTTAAACAAAGACCCCAAACCATCCTTCCCACCCTGGTCCCACCCCTTGGACTGAGTGACCCTTGGAGGTCATGGTCAAGTACAGGGAGATGGGATCGGAAAGGTGGTGAAACAGGTGATGCTGGTTCTAGCTGGGTTTTAGGAATGAAGGAGGAGTATCTCAGGATTTTAATTTTGCATCTGATTCAACAAGAATACCATTCCCAGATAGGAGATTCATTTTTCTTATCCTGCCTCATGGTTAGCTGGGTTTTTATCTTTTTACCCAGACACCAACCAATCACTAACCTTTGCACAGTACTTTTCCATTTGTTAGGAACTTTCACATATTGTCATTTATGATCCTTTCTCATGCTCTGAGTTCACTGAGCCGGCATAGTATTGCTCTTTTTTATGATGAGGAAATCGTCACTCAGAGAGATAGAGTGGGTTACTCAACATAATTCGACTAATAAGCGTTTCAGCTGTGACTCAATTCTTATAATTCAGCAACTTCCTCATTCATTTATTTATCCATTCTTTATTGTCTACCCAAGTATTTACTGAGTGTTTCCTCCATCAGTTCCTTGGTTAATCAGTGGAGTATAAAAAGATGCAGGTTTCGCTTTCTTTGGCACAAACAGATGAGTTCACACGTAGGAACGACACCAGCAGGTTTCTCTGGGTAGAGGTGCTTGATGTGAGGGTGTGCAGGAGTCAGCTCCTTTGCTCCAGAAGCAAAGTCTCAGCTGGCACATGCAAGACGTGTATGATCTTTCAGGTGAAGGGGGAAGACGACACTTCAGGCGACCGCTTGTGCTTATTGCACATCCCATGGTTCTCTGATTTCACAATATCGCATGTCACAAGGAAGTGTAATGCTAATGAGATGGAGTTCTACCTTTTAAGAAAATGTTGCAGAGAGAGAAGGATTGAATTGAGGGAGAGCATTGTTTTCTGCAGATCATTACATTTCATGAATAAATTCTTCTTTGAAAGATCTTTTTTTAAAAAAATCAACAATGCAGTAAAAAGGAATTATGTTTCTAAAATAGGTAATTTTCTCCATTGTATTTCACAGTCTCAACTCAGAATATTAAACCTTCCTCCAAATTACAAAGCAGAGAAAATAAAAGTTTTATAACTAGCAAATATGAAATTGCTATTGTTCACCGGGGTAGCATAAAGTTCTGTGTGAGAGCAGGTGGAGAAATGGTAGTCCTTTGAACCTGAGTGGAAAATATTGTGGTATTTCTCTGGAAAGAGAAGTTATAAAGTTAGGCCTTTCTCTCCTGATTCAGTGTGACCACTGCTCCTTTTAAAACAGAAGTGGTGTCCTGTGTCATCAGTGAACATTGAACTGAAATGTCCTCTTCATTTTCTTGTGTCACAATTCATGTTTTTTTTAACACTTCCGCACTCACCTCACTGTAGCAGCTAAACCATGCAAGAGAAACATCAACTTCCTTTCCCCAAGCCTTGCTCTGCTGCCAGCATCTCCTTTTCTAGAAATGGCATGATTTCTTCATCATCCCAGCTCCACACAGTCCTATCATTTTTCCCTTTAGCTTAGAAATGAAATGGTTTTGCTATTGCTAGTTAGTACAATGCTTGCAGAGCATTTTAGATGTGGTGGGAAATGTCAGGGGTCCAGAACATGGTTCAGCCTGAGGCTACCCCCAGCCAGCAGCTCTGACAGTGGCTCTTACTCTATGGCAGTGTAAGACAGAGGCCCCACTGCTGGCCATCTGGGGGTCCGTCTTGAGACCCTGGCAGCATGTTCTTCCAGGTTGGCGCACCTCACTTGTGTCTGGGATGGAAACACGTAGCAGGCTTTTGTGTCAGTAAATGTTAGTTGCGTGAATGAGTGAGTCCATGGAGCGAGCACATGAACGGGCCGGTGCAGTCTTCCTTGTCCATTGGCACATTCCTTAGAACTGCGCTGTCGCTTGGGAGACCCCTGTCTTCTCACTCTCCCCACTGCCTGAGGTGATCTCGATGCACAAGTGCTTTACTCTGTCATCTATTTTGGTAAATCCTAAATTCAGAGTTATTCTTGCGCACTCTCCGCATCCTTCATTCTCTCCTGTCCTCTCTCATTTTCCGAAGTCATAGACCTCAAGAATCCATGAACTCCCAGAAATCATTTGAAATGCAACTTTCCCTGATAAGTGGATACAGAAGAGACAATGGACCCCAAACAAAATCCCAAACAAAACAAAGCTGCGGCCCCTCAGAGGCCTTCAGCTGGAGGCTCTTCTGGGTCTCATCTGTTCTTCAGTCTCCTTGATTCTTCCTTCCAGCAGCCCCTTCCTTCCAGCAATCCTGTCTTCCTCCTCCCCACCTTGAGCCCCAGTCCGAGCATGAACTATCTGTCCGCTTCCTTTTCCCTTTTCGGTTTTCTCTGTTCTGTTGCAGACGCATCTCCTAGAATTCTGGTCTCGTCTTGCTGCTGGCCAGGAGCAGAGTGGCTGGCTGGCTGTGCTCACGCTGATGTCGTCTTCCTCCACGTAAGCACTTTCAATTTGCTGGTCAAGGCCTAATGACACCTGGCAGCTCTGCTTTCTGCCCTGAAATTGTACCTCCAGACTAATGTCTACCCACTGGTCATGTGGATGATTTGACATTTGCCCCATGGGCCTGAGAAATTGAACTTGTCATCGATTTGCCTTTAATGAATTTGGCATTTAAATCCACACATTGAAGCGGTTTGTCAATGGGATACGAATATAAACAGGGACATGATTACTGTCACGTCATTTAATTAATGAAAACTTTCCAGCACATTCGGATCAACTTGGGTATGTGATGAATTCACCTTTTCATGTGTTCATTTTACAATACCTAAGTGTAAGTCAGACATTTTCAATGAATCTAGCATCTGGATTGGGATATACTGTAAGTAACAACCTCACCTTAGCCCTCAGAGACTTAATATGAGTAAAAGAATGTAAAATATTTCATGAATTTACTTTGTATACTGAGGAGATATTGAAATAATCATGTTTTGGACTTGTTGGGTTAGATATAGTATATTTTGAAAAGGAATTTCATCTGTTGCTTTTTGCTTCTTTTATTGGGGCTGCTAGATAGCCCAAACAAACAAACAAAAAAACAGATAAATAAATGGCATGTAGCTTGTATTCTATGTCTAGCAGCCAGTGCTATTCCAGAACATTTGGGCCATGTCCCTTGTTCTCTCAGGCCTTCAGCTCAGATTTTCCAGGGCAACTAAGTTTCAAGTATGTTCTGTACCCACCCCCATCTTCATAACTTGTTAGATACTTGTTAGATAACTCACTGGAACTAATAGTTCAGAAAATGTGATCCAGGTTTTCAATTCCTCCTTGGGTTTCCTAATGTTGTTCTTTGCACTTGGAACATCTTTGTTTGCTTTTCGAAAGTTCACCTATCAAGAGCTCTGGCTTGGTGTCAGGGGACCTACCCCATCCCACCTCCTCCAGGCTATCATTGGCCACCTGCCAGGGCTCACTCTCTCCTGGCTCTCAATTCCCAGGGTACCCAGAGCCACACTCCACACCCTTCTGCATTCCTCTGATTTCTAGCTCATAGATCTTCCCGTCCTTCTAGCAAGTTCTTCCACTTGAGTCAAGAAGCTTCATGCTCTCTCTCTCCTTTGCTACACCCACTGGAGCTAAACTATTATTATTACTTTTTCGACACTATAAAGACTCAAGAGGACCCCTGAATGAATAACTCAGTGCAAGAGAATTCCATTGGATTGAAGTGAACCCATCTTGTTTCATCAAATATTAAATTGGACAATTTTAATTCATTAAAGAAATAGTTATATATTATATTTTAATAGAAATACATTTGAATGTATCTTAAATAAATATACATGAACTTGTATGAATAGATTTTATTTGAGTATCAATATATTTTTGCTGTAGCTTAAAAAGAAATTGCCACGGAGTCAGCAAGCCAAGGATTTCATTGTAATTCTGTCTCTCCACCTGACCTTGGACAAATGCACTTCACCTTTCTGGAATGACTTGCTTCATCTGGAAAACAGATTAGGTAATCCCTGAGGTCTATTGCAAATCGAATATTTTATAAGTCTCTGTTGGAAATCTTTCCCAACTGCCTTACACACTATCCTGAATTTTTTAAAAATAGAACACGCTGAATAGAAATTAGCATTTTTTTTAAATGTCAGAGTCATTATTAGGGAATGTCAATTATTATGCACTGACAGTGTAATGCAGCTAAGGGTGATTGGGATAGGCAGGGCTTCTTACTCTCCAGAGCTTGTGGTTTTTATTTTTTAATTACTGTCTGCCCTTTAATTTCCTTTTTTTAATGTCAGATAGTCACCTGTCACTTATTGCTGACACTGTCCTGTCTGTATTAATACCCTCCCTGTCCCCATCCCACTTAATTTGGGACTTCTAACCAATGGTAATACAGGGAAGGCCAGTAATGAGAAGCTTGTTTGACATATTGGAAATGGTGCAACTGTCTGTGTGGGGGGCAAAGGTGCTGAAGGAAAAAATCATTCGTAAACCAGCTTAATAATGTGAGGAGACTTGCAGTGAGGAAAGTATCTGCAGCGAGTCTGCATCTTTTTCTCTACCTCTGTTTGCAGCCCCTTTCGCTTTCCCAGACAAGTCACTCATAGATGGGAGAGGGCTTCAGCACAGCAGTAGTTTATCGACACAGTGGGGAACTCTCACGGGAATGTGCAAGGAGACAAGTAGAACAGAACAGAAAGCCCAGAAATAGACTCCAACAGAACTGAGTATATGCAGTCGTTTCCCAAGCAGAGAAAAAGATGAGTTCTCAAGTGTCTCATTTAATGCCTACTATAAACTTGGGAACCATGTAATATTTTTCACCCCATCTTACAGACAAGGTAAAGAAAGGTTCGGAAACTTTCCCAATGACCCAGGGGAAATAAATAGTAGATGTGGGGGAAAGTGTATTTATTCTCTTTGTGCTTTCTTCCCATCCTCCATGTTGGTTTATTTCACGTGTTAGTTGACTGACCCTTTCCCACCTCCCTCTGGCAGTCGAAGGAAGCAACTAGAATGTAGCTTTCAACCAGGAATAATTTTACCCCCAGGGAAATTTAAGTGTCTGGAGACATCATTGGTCATCACAACTGGGGTACAGGGGTGCTGCTGGCACGTAACAGTAGCAACCAGGGATATTGCTACATATCCAACAATGCACAGCTATTCCAAGAATCATCCAACCCAACATGTCAATGGGACACCCCAAAATAAATAAAGCCTAGTCCCTCTCTAGTGATGTAGATTGTTGCTGTAAATAATGTGTTTGGAATCTATTTTCTATTCCTATGCAAGAAACAGAAAAAGCTTTGGATACTTGAAGTACCTGGGAAATTTTCATTTTGTCTTCCCTGTAAAAATCCAAGTAAAATCTAAATGACAAAAAAACCCTTACTATTACACTATGACACTATGTGTGATGCTAGTTTATACTGACAGGTAGGACCATGCATTATGCTCTATGTATGCCATCTATAGTACTACTACTCTATACTCTAAATACTCTACTGTAAATACTATACTCTACTACTCTAAATATATAGTGAGTATTTGCCACCGAGATTGCTGATCCTCTTTAATTAAAAAAATAGTTTTGGGGCACTTGTCTTCTTGATAGGAGGCTCCACCGTGACTGAACGGGGTTGTGTGAGTTGGGGGGGGGGGAGCCAGCTCGGGACTCCATGCTATCTTCCAAGAGACGGCCACCACGGGAGCCTCTGCTGGCCTAGAGAAACCATCCAATCTAAGTGACCCAGCGCATTGGCGCTGCATGGAGAAAACCATGTGTCCAGTCTCCCAGACACACAGCAGACTTTATATGAGTAGCAAATAGTCTTCTGCAGTGCTCACGTCTGAGAATGTTGGAATAATTGCTGCAGCAGATTCTCACTTATCCTGACGAATCCAGCAAAGTTAATGAGCAAGTTCTCTGAAATTCTAGACCCACCGGGGTCCTGGGATGCTGCTTCTGCGTTGGGAATCAGGCTGTGTTCATCTCTTGCATACATATCCATCTGTCTGATTAGCAGTGAGGTTCTAGAGAGATGGTAGTCTCCATGCCACTCCGGGGATGGCAGTGGGATGTTCACACATAAGGCCGTCGTTGGGGCTGCGTGTGAGCAAGTATTTTTTTTAAGCCTCGGAAGATAGTTTTTGTTTGAGAAATGGTTTCTTTGGCATCGAAATATGTCCTGAATGGTGACATCCTGAGCTTGATGCCTTGTACCTGCCCGTTATATAAATTCAATTATGTAAGCGCGCCTGCATGTTGCACTCACCTTATTGACATTTTAGATTAGAAACTGCAAATTCCAGGACAGTGGTAGCCACCGTCTCCCTCTCCTGTTCCACACATTTTGCTCTCTTTTTCCTCTAATTTGAATCAAGACCGTGGCATCCTTCTCTTGACCTTTTTCTCTAAATTCAAAATCCCGAGTTAAAAGATCCATCTTTTTACGTTATCACGAGCACTCTGGTAAGATTCTAGAATTTAGTGTGACCTTACCAACCCCCTTCCAAAGGGAGTCCATTTTCATTTCTATCTTACATATTTCCTTTTGCATTCAGCGATTCAAAAGTATTTATTTACTTCATAGCAGTTTTTATAACTTTATTGTATGAGCTGCAATTGTCACCCAGGGCAGCTGCCTGGCACCCCACTTCTTTCTGCCTTTCTGCACTTGAGTCTCCTGACCCCGACATCAAATAAACTTCCCTGAGGCCCAGTCCCTTGAATCGAGGGAAATGGTACCATCTGAACCTATGTACTTGTGTACTTCCGATTTTCTAGTGGTCCATATACTCAGCAACCTTTCCTGGAACCCTCTGACCCTCACGGCTACTGTCTTCCCTCTACACCCGCTGAGCTCTCTCCTTGCCTGTACCACCTTTCTTTGGAGCATTGCTCTGTACCAGCATGGAATGCTGTTGTGCCTTTTGGAAGGTTTAAGGCCACCAGGGGACACCCCCCACTCAGAACCATCAAGACAAGCCATGGGAAATGGAATTACATGCTCTGCAGCTCCTGAGACTGCCTCGCCACCCTTTCCACCGGGGCGTGCTCAGCCAGCACCTCTCTACTGAGACCACAGCAGCCACTCTGGTCCTGGGCTCTCTTTCATGTCCCCTTTGGTTCCCCACCCCCACCCCCGCCCTCCCGAGAAACTGCACTCCCTTTGGCCCAGCGTGCCTCACCTTGCACCTTTGCAGCTCCTGTTGCCCTTCTCTAGCACAGACTGTAGCCTGACTGCCCCCCTCTGGAGCTCAGCGGTTGGCCTCCCTTCGCATCCTGTAGACTTGCACCAGGCATCTGCCAAGCCACAGCCATCCGCTCTGGGTAGACACTTTGCGAACCCTAGACTTCTAGAGAGCAGTATTTCCCTAAACACTGCTAGCCTGGGAGTTCCTAGCTTCCAGATTGAGAAGGGAACCACGTGAAGTGTCAAGTGGTTTGAGAAGCATAAGTAGGAGTTGCCCACTCTGAGGGCAGGAGAAACCTGTGTATAGGGGCATTGTATAGGGGCATTGTAGCCCGCGGGCTCGGAGTGGTCAGCATGGGCTAAGTCATGGAGATGCTTGGGAAGAATCATGTGGGCAGAGGGAAGCTGTTGGAAGACTAGAGAAGCAGAATGTCATGCTTAAAGACTGCTTTCTAGAAAAACCTTTCTGGTTGCAGTCAGAGGGCCATTCCAAGTAGAGGTAGGGAGAAGAGTTCTAAGACTTTGACTCTGAGTGTACACATAGATGCCTGGGCTGAGGCAGGGCAGCAACCGAATGACTTGGAGAGCTGTTGAGGCAGTAGATGGAAAGGGCTGTGCAACTGAGCTGTGAGACTGGAGAGGATGAACGTGACTCGAGCAGGTGAGGGGTGACGACACCAGGGAGCAAGGGAGGAGAAGCATGGAGTCATGCTTTTGCATCGCTTAAGGAGCCAAGGACACCTTCCGGAAGTTGTCAGGTAGGCAGCTGGCGCCCTGTTTCTGCTGGCCCCCATGGGGTTAGCACCCTTGGTTCCGAATGTTCCTGAGGGCTCTCACCTTGCTAAAGCACAGGCATGCATCAGGGGTGAGCGATGGCATTTCGGGCAGGCAGGAGAATCCAGGAGGGGAGACTCAGAGTTGAGGAGGGGAAATGGCAGCCAACAGGGGGAGAAGGAGATGGCACAATTGAAGCAGGCAGCCTTGGGGAGGCCAGAGTGACAGGAGCCGCCGGCCGCTTGGGGGGAGCTGCAGACAGGGCACTGGGCATCTCGCATATTCTAGAGAACTGCGACCTCTGGTTTCGTGTGCTGAGAACAGGATGGAGCTGAGGCGCCCAGGGCGTTTGGTGATCCCTGCTCTACAAGGCACTGCTTCGAAACTGCAGAGGCAGGTGGCTCTTTAGCAGTCGTCACAGGGATTGAAGCAAGTTGTGGATGTGGAAGAGGCTACATCTCACCGACATCAGCAGATTTCGGTCTCTCCACGTGCCGGGGATGAAAAGCAGCCAGTGTTCAAGCCAGAAACCCGCTCCGCCTTCTTCCTGGCTCTCACTTTCCTCAGTTCGACTTCACTGATGTCTATGTGACGCTCCCCACCGCCTTCCAAAGGGGGAAACAACTTGGCAAGAGTGTCTTCCCTTGAATTCTCCTCTGCACCCCCACCCCGCATGTGCGCATGCACACACATCCGCACACATGCCCAGGTTGCTGACTTGGCGACTTGGCTCAGGAAGGCATTTCAAAACGCCATTGCTTCACAGTGAGGAAACCCGTGCTGGGCAGCTGATGAGTGGCAGGAGGCATCCCCAAGTCTTAAGGCTCTAGATTCAACCTGTCCCATTGGCAGTGATGTTTGCTGGCACCAGTAGGGTGATGACATCCAGGTGGCATCTGCTTCACCCTGGGATGGTCTATGCCCATGGCTCATCGCCAGGCAGTCCTCAAAATCTTGGGTGCCCTGTGTACCTAGTTGCTAGGAGAACGTCACTCCCACAGAGGAGCTAGAGCCTGACTCGTACATCTCCAACATAGCAGGTTTCCTGGAGTAGAGAAACAAAGCGCTGCTGATGACCCGGAAGCAAAGGGTCAATGGATGGAAGACTCATCCTGTGGGCTCTTTGCTTGGACTTCAACTTAGGAACAAAACAAAGAAAACGCTGGACCCGATGCTCTGGCGTCTTCATTAATCTGGAACTAAGCAGATTTCCAGTCTCCCCACAGCATTGCTGCTTCCCCTACCCTCCCATCCTGGTGGATGGAGCTGCGCTTACCCAGACGCACAGAGGGCATCCAAGCTGCCTGCTTCTTCGTCGACCTCCAGCTGCCCTGGATTCTCTGGCCTCCTTCCCTAGCCCCGATCTCTCCACCGCTTCCCCACCACTCTCAGGTCCTCACCGTGGCTGAGCCAGTCGGCGGCAATAGTGTCCCCTGGACACTGAGACAATTGTGATACGTGGGCCACTCCTGACTCTTCCAGGAGCTGAGTCAAGGCTCCAGATGAACAGAGCATGGCCTCAGACCCGGAAGGGCCGGTGAACAGTCCACCCTGTCCACCCTGATCACTGGGTTCTGGAAGCCTGTGCGAAGGCTCCACCCGTCGATGCATCCAGCAGCCACACTGGGGGTCATTCCAGTGAACGTGGTGCTCCTGCTCCCGTCACTTCCTCGTGTTTGCTGCTGTGGTCTGGTGGCCGCGCACCTTCGCTTGGCCATGAGGGGCTGAGTGTGTGAGCAGAGCCGAGGCGGCAGGTAAAACCCTTACTCATGAGCAGCTATGTTTGTCAAGAGAACACTTTGCTCTTTATCCCATTTCACATGCGAAAACAATCTGGTATTTTCCACAGCCATTTGAGCGGGAAGAGAGGAGCGTTGGCAACCCGGGCAGAGACCCATAGGCCAAAATAAGAGCCCAACTTTCCAATATGCCTTGAGATGTGCCTTGCATGACATTATTGGCTAAGTTCAGTCCTTGTCGATCAAGTCAGAACGTTTATCTGTTGATGCCCCAACGGATGGAGTATATGGAAGTTCCACGCAAGATGAGGTGTCAGCTAGTCAGTGTCTGCTTCTGCTACCTCTGTCTCAGCGCCTCGGGCTGTTCTAACACCGCACCATCAACTGGGTGCAGACTCCAAACAATAGAAATTTTGTTTACCTTTCTGGAGGCTAGACTCTAAAATCGCAGGGTGCGAGGCCACCATCTCAGGGGTTGGTTGATTGGATCGGAAGTCAGGTCTTAAAACACAGCTGTGTAGCCAGCCTCGGTGGTCTTGCCCAAGCCCACTCTCTTGTCCTTTGCTGCTGTTTGAAAAGGTTGAGAATCTTCCAGATCACCAAGTGCTGATCCCGTTTTGCTTAACAATTCTTAATTTTTCTTTTGCCTTTAGCATTTTCACTCTAAGCACAAGGGAAAACCAAGCCACACCCTCCACACTTTACTTGCAAATGTCCTCAGCTAAAGTCAAGTTCACTACCCGTTTGACTTTCTGTGAAACTCAGTACACAATGCAGCCAAGTCCTTTGTCTCTAAGGAAGCATGCCTTTTCTCCTGGGCCCAAGAGCCTTACCTTCATTTCCACCTCACAGAGGCTCCTATAACTTGCATATTTCTACAGAATT
Source organism: Uropsilus gracilis (assembly GCA_004024945.1). Classification (NCBI taxonomy): domain Eukaryota; kingdom Metazoa; phylum Chordata; class Mammalia; order Eulipotyphla; family Talpidae; genus Uropsilus; species Uropsilus gracilis. The sequence goes on from PVHY01000020.1 coordinate 315,562, forward strand.
CTGTTCCTGATACCTGAGTTCTCTGAGATACGAGACACTTTCTCTACTGTCTTTCTCACTTCTGAGTTTTTACCGGAATCACCTTTAATACCCACATGCCATCTTTCAAGTTACTGTGGGCTTTTACTGTCAGTCTTCTCAAAATTCCAGCCTTCTGTTATCCAATTCCAAACCTCCTTCCACCTCTTCAGGTGTTTGTTATAGTCGTACCCTACTTCCCTGTGGGCCAAGCTCTGTGTCAGTTGGCGATCTGTAGAGAAACGGAACCAGTGGGATACATACAGATTATACACATCTTTCCCTGCTCCCCACCCCCCTCCTCACCATGGATTTACTTTGATGAACTGGACCAGGTAGGTGTACATGGGCCTGGCAAGTCCGGCAGTTGCAGGGCGGGATGGAAACTCAGGCAGAAACTGCTACAGTTGAGGCAAAATTTCTTTCAAGAAACCTCAGATCTTGCGCTTAAGTTCTTCAGTTGACTGTATGAGAACCAAGGGAGTTATTAAGGGTAATCTCTTAAAAGTCAACTGCTTATAGATATTAATCCTATCTCTAAAATACTATCACAGCAACATCTAAATTACTTTAATTAAGTAATTGATTGTTATTGCCTAGCCAAGCTAATAAGACCACCACACTGCACATCACACTTGGACACATTGTCATGAATTATTGATTAAGTGCCTGATCCTTTGTAAGCCCCAAATTCTGTATATGCTTTTATTTCTAAGTTTTGAGCTCCATACTTAGGCAGGAGTTTCATATTTGTTTTCTATCTGCTTTTGAGAATGGTATTAAATCCTCTTCTCTTGAGTGTAACACTTCTGGTGTAAATCAAACTGCTTGATTTTTTGCATCAGGAATGTAACATAACCAGCCTGACCGTGATACCAGTGGTACCACAGCATCAGGCACACCCATCTGCATGGATTCTTTATTGATTCTGGCAGTTACACAGACACACCAGCAGGAATGGGCCAGGGCAGGGCTTGGGGGGCTGGGAGGCAGCCCCCTAGGAACCTTCACACCCTCTCCCTAGTATCTCCCTGTCCTCTCAATCTCTCTGTGTTCCCTCTTGTGTGCTCATACCCTCTGCTCCCCTCTATCCCCTCCCCTAGGCCCAGTTGTACACACTTATATATGTGCACACCCACTGGGCCACACCCTCAAGAGGAAGATGGCACAACCCAGGTGCTGGTTATACAGGCTGATGGGGGGAAAACCTGGACTCACCCTCCCAGGGAAAATCAGATGAATCAAAAAAATTCCTTAATGAAATTGAGCTCTTTATCAGAGGAGGTGGTGGACAGGTGTCAGTAATTTTTAAAACCCCAGATGTGATGGTTTAAAAATCTATCCCCAAATCCTTTGATGTCTTTTTTCCAGAGATAAACATTTTTCTCCATCCTTAAGGGTCGGCTGGACTACTGACCGTTTCTAACAAGAGCCTATGGTGTGGGCTGTACTGGATGGTGTAGCGATGCTGACTCTCCCCAAGTGAGCGCATTCCATTCTTTGGTGCCTCCTCCTGGTTGGGTCTCTTGGGTCATGTGTCTTGGACCAAGCCCGCTGCCCTGTCCCTGAGGAAGCTCCACAGACCTAGGGGAGGTCCTTGTTGTAAGGAATAGAGGCCTCCTCCCCACAGGTGGCAAAAAAAAAAAACGAGGCCTTTGCCATGGTTCATTGTATGTGTCGACTTGACTGGAACACAGGGTGTCCCAACATTTGCACACGCATTCTGATTGTGTCCGCAAGAGTGTTTTGGGATGCGAGTGACATTTGAAAGGGAGACTGAGTAAAACAGGTTGCCTCCTGTAGGGTGATTGGTCAGGCGTTTCCCACCATTAGCCTGTATAACCAGCACCTGTGGTATTGTGCCTTCCCTGTGGTTGAGTGTACGTGCCTGGCCCAGTGGGTGTGCGCATGTGTTCGTGGGCACACCTGGGCCTGTGCGGCAAGGACAAAAGGACAGCTGATCCCAGCGGAAGAGAGCGTGAGCAAGAACAGGAAAGGAGAGCTCGTGAGAGAGTACAAGAGATCACCAGTGACAGAGACCAGCGAAAGTGTGTGACAGTTCCAGTCACTCCCTCTCCTCAGCTGTGGCCCTGGCCCTGCCCTGCCTGGCATGTCTGTGTAACTGGTAGAACCAATAAAGAATCTGCGCAGATGGGTGAGCCTGATGCAGCTCTACAATTGGCGGCAGGACCAGGCCTCTTACAGGCACCAGCCCGAATGTTCTGGGCCTTCTTAAGTGAAGACCTAAATTGAACAAATAGACTAAGCAGGAGCTTGTCTCACTGCATGAGGTGCACCGTCAGTCTTTTTCCACCTTTGCATTTCAGCTAAAGCATCTGTTCATCTTGGGTCTCATGCCTGCTGCTTTGGGGCTTGAACCGATATCATCAGATCTTCTGGGTCTTTCAGCCTGGGAATGGAACTGCAATTGGCTCTCCCAGGTCTCCAGCTTGCTGATTACACGTCCTGCAATATCTCAGTCTCCGTAACTGTACAAGCCAGTGTAGATGTGTTTCCAACAGGTTTCTCTCTGGAGAATCCTGACTAATACAGGTTTCTGCCAAAAGAGTGATGTGAGAGAACATGTGAAAGATCTGGGAGCCCTGAGTGACATTGTGACCGTGACCCCAGGAAATGCTGGACCCAAATCCCTACTAGGTTACTCCCAAACTCTGAACCCCATAGAAACTCTTAAATGTTTAGCATTAGATGACAATAATAAATAGTGTTTTAAGCTATGTTTTCTAGTAATTTTTCATATAGCAATAGATTACTGCCACACTAAGTGATTCCAATATTCAGCTGAGGAACACTGCATTACTCTTCCGTCAGAAAAAAACATGAAATATCTGCCCTTTAGGTACTCAAAAAGTACCATGTATTTGTATTGCAAGATACCTGTCAAATGGCTAACTGAAGTGGCAGATACATAGTGCTAACTCCTTCTTACTTCTCAATCGTCTCCAGATCCATCCTGATGTTCAATCAAAACCTCCTTTGGCGCCTCTGTACCCAACCACTGACCTGACACTTTCTGCCGCATGTGCACCCAGACTTGACTTCCCAGCTCTGTAATTCTATTCTCTTGTGTTTGGTATAGATGTCTTTGTGCCTGGGACAGGGTAAAAGCTCCATGAAAAACATAATATTGTTCTAAATTTTTGGCTTGTTTGATTCTTCATTTCTAGAAAAAGATTCATAGGAGAAATGATAGAACCCATCGACACAAATTCTTTCCATTTTCTTATCACCACCCTACTTTTATATACAATTTTTCCTTTGACTGTTGTTGAGGATTTGCTGTCTTCTGCCCAGAGGCTTAAATAAATTTCCACCTGAGCTCTGCCTCACACCATCTCCTTCTCTCCTCAAGTTTGTCTTCCTGTCTCTCTGTCTGTCTGTCTGTCTGTGTCTCTCTCTGCTTCTCATTCAAACTACTTGTGATTTGAAAACTTTAAAAGACTGAACTCTTCGCAGCTGAACTGTAGTGTCTTTCAAGGTCAGGGAAAGGTTTGTTAGTAAAGATTCATTGACTAGATGAGTGAATTCATTCACTTTCAAAATACAGAAGCATTTAATGGAGAATAGAGTTACTTTTTTTCACTATCTACCCAAAAACCATATTTCATTTTGTTGAAATGGAAAACGAAAATGAAAGTTCGAGTCTATTCTCCAGAGACGCAGCAAAAGAAAAATAGTAGAAAACTTTACCCTAAGAAAAAAACCTGATTTTATTGTTAACTTTGCACACAAAGTTAAGTGAGGATCTACTGATTTGCTCTATACAGTAGGAGAAAGCATCGATGCCCTTATGTACACAGGTTAAACTCAATTGTATTATTTTTTTTATTGCTGCTGTGACTAGTTACTACAAGTAACTGGTCGAAAACAACACACTTTTAAAAGAAACAAAAAGGCTCTGAAAATGTATTGAATCTAAAATATTCATCTAGATGCTTCTAGATGGTGGTCATCCTAATGTCTACTTGACAACATTTAAAGCATCATATTGAAACCAAGAAGTTGGAGATCTAAGACACCCTTTCTCTTATTGCTAAGCGTTCTGGATTTTTCTCTTTATTCTGCAATGCCAGAAAGGTATATTCTCTCAAAGACACGAATGTAATTTTCCCTGGGAAGCAGAGTAACAGCCATGACTACTAGGTGTGAGAATCACTATAGCAGGGTGCCGTACCAACTCTCAGTCACACCCTTTATTACATTCCCTCTTTGGAATGTAACTACAAACTGATTACAGTGGATTTTTCCATCACACCCAAGAGTGTGGCTATTCTCTCCTCACTCTGTAGACCTTTACTGAAAAGTCCTTCCACTACTGTGATTTAGACAAGATCAGAAAGACAAAGGTAAGAAAATTTGTATTTAGTGAGAGTTAGTTGAATCCTGGTTCAGCTAATTACTAGCTAAGTGTCTTCTTGGAAGTTATTTGGTCTTTGAGAATATCAGTGTCTAATTAGTAAAATCAGTAAAAAAAATAATGTATAAGTCAGAATATGCCATAGATATTAGCTGAGACAATTTTGAAAACATTTATTATGGTGGCAGTTCCATTGACTTCTGCGTTCCAGAGGTGATATGTATGTCATCATCTAAATACATATAGCCCCACGTATCTCCTTAGATCCAAATCCGTGATTGAACTGCATATCAGAGAGGCATCTCGTATAGGCATTTTCAACATGGTAACTCAACTCATTATCTCTCCTTTCATGTTCTCCCTCTGGTATTCTCTAATTTAATTAACAGCAGCATTACTCAGTCACCCAACCTGAAAACCTCTGCATTACCTTCTGTCATACAAATTCCTTTCCCTGTTCCCAGGATCTTGCAGCCAACCAATTGTTGATTCTACCTCTAAATCGCTTTTAAAAAATGCAACCTGCCCTCTTCCTCTTCCACTTCTACTACTCTGACTCTGAATCTTGACAGTTAAATCTGGACCATTGTCTGAAACTTTATAAACAGAAGCTTGTCACTCATTTGCTTATGTACAAGACACATTTTTAGTAGTGTTCTAGAGGACTGTAACAACCTTTGTAGCCTCTGTGGATTCACCACAGTGCTTGCCAAGGACCATGTAGTTATTGATTCTGTAGACTCCATAGTGCATGAATCACCATAGCCCCACAGATTCTGAAGTTGGCACCTGCATCACTAGACCCAATGATACAGCATTTTCCAGTATGCCTGCACCCACAGGTGACTGTCTTATTAAAGTTAGCCTGTAAAACTGGAACTGTTGTCTGGTTTTATAATGTGCAGAAACACATAAGGATAATGGGATAACAAGGAATCATCAACAAATGACTCCACCATAGGAAAAAAGTAAATTTCCCATAACTGATCCAAAATAAGTAGTGATACAGGAATTGCTTAACCAACAATTCAAAATAATTATTCCAAAGATGCTCAGGGAAATACAGGAGAACGCATATAAACAATTCAATGAAATCAAGAAAACAATAACAGAATAGAATGAGAAGTCAAACAGATAGAAACCATTTTAAAAAATGGAATTTGGGGAGCTTAGAAAAATATGGTTGAACTGAAATTTAACTTTAGACTGGACCAATAGAGGAGAAACAATCAGTCAGATCAAAAGGTAGATAATTTGAAATTATCCAGTCAGAAGAACAGGACAAAAAAAGAATGAAAAGAAATTTTAAAAAGTCAAAGACTCTTAAGGAACCCATTAAAAGAAGCAATCTAGGCACCCCTGGAGTTCCAGAGGAGAAAAGGAGAAAGAGTAGAAAGCTTATTTAAGGGAATAATGGATGGGAACTTCCCAAACTTGGAGAGACTTGAGAATCCAAGTTCATTAAGCTAATTGATCAAATTTTAATCTAAAATGTTTTTCTCCAAGGTACAGATGATACTTTGAAGGCCAGGAGAGAATGGGATGATATGTTCAAAGTACTGAAAGACAACAATTACCAGCCAAGGATTCTTTACGCAACAAAGCTGTCCTTCAGAAATAAAAGTGAGAAAATAGCTGAGTAAGTTGATCACCTCTAGACATGCCTTACAGGAAATGCTGAAAGGAATGCTTCAAATTGAAAGGAGGTACATAAGGAACTATATAACAGATTGGTAAAGACAAGTATATAATCAAATTAAAATAATCTAATGCTGTAACATAGTGGCTTGTTAATCCCTTAACTCTAATATAAAACTTAAAGGCCAAAAGCATTAAATTGTAGCTGTAGCTACAATAATTTGTTAATGGATACACAGTGTAAAAGCATGTAAATTGTGCTATGAAAACAAAAATTTAGGGGTGGGACTAAAAGGATAGAGTTTTGTATGTGATTGAAATTAAGTTGTTTTGTAAAGTTAAAATAAACTTATTTATATAAGATGTTTCAATGAAGCTTCAGTGTAACCACAAAGCAAAATCCTACAGTATACACACGACTAAGAGAAGGGGATTAGAGCATGCCATGCCAGAAATTGTTAGTTCACAAAGCAAGATGGAAAGAAAGGAGCAAAGGCACTACAAAACAGGTGGAAAATAATGAACATGGTGGCAATAGAAAGTTCTTATCTAGCTATAATGAAATGTAAATGATCTAGAGTCTCCAACCAAAAGTCTCAAAATTATGCAACGTTGTCTCTCAATTCTATGTCAATAAAGCTTAAAAGAAAGTACCAAGAATGCATGTTAGGGAAAGTTGATTTTTAGTCCCTTATCCGACAGCATAGATACTAAATGGCACATTTCCTTTTTTAATGTACAGAGTTTAAAAGGAAGTATTACATATCATAAACTGGACCTTCAACTTTTTGTTTTTAACTGTTACTCAATTGTGCTGCCTTTACTATGTGGCAATATGTTTACTTTTAAAAAAAATGTTGCTTTGATATTGCAATCTAGCTCCTAATTTCTGTTGGCCAACAGAGTTCAATGCATATATTTATTCCAGAAAACGGCTTACCTTTAGGGAGAAGCAGGTTATCCAGATGGGGAGGGAATGAGACTGGAGCCAAAGTAGGGCATCCTAAAATGGCTGACTCCCAGAGAAGCTTGCTGTTTCTTCAGATCAAACATATTCAGCATTCTGAACAAGTCCTCTCACTAATTTGTGTGCATACTTCTTTTGAGATTGATGCTTTTGGAAGGAAAGAACACAATGACAGTGTGAGAGCAGTGCTTTTAGCAAGATATTCCTGACCCAGTTAAAGAATCTCAAATTTCAGGTAAAAACCCAAGCTCCCAATTTCCTTGCAGTTCCAGGATGTACATGTGAATTCATTACCATTTGTAAACCTTTTCCAATAGAAAATATTATGAATATAAATGTAAGAATATTTGATGTAACACATTGTCATTTTCCCCCCTGCTCATTCTTACCATAGAAAGAATGGCGACTCCTCTGAAATTCAGGCTGTGAAAATGTCCCATTTTCAAACTTATTAACAAATGTAACTGATTCACATGAGAGAGGACTTGGAATGTCAATGGCTGTCTTAGGACAAAGGTATGTTAACACCTGAGAGGGTGATAAGACGGTTTATTGTCATTTCAAAGGCATTGAGTGCATAGAACGCATGAGAGTTTAAGTTGGAGTTCTAGCCTTTTCATTTCAGGTTACTTTCTTAGAGGGAGTTGAGAGACAATTGGCTCATCTCTCAGGATAACAGGATAATGTTCTCTTTCTATGGTGTCTGTGAGGATGTCTTTGGTACCCTTGTCACCTCCCTTGCCCTTCTGTTGATTAGTTAATCCTCCTGTCCATAGATGTTAGTGGAGTATTAAGATCCCCTGTATTACCGTGCTGTTGTCAATCTCTCTCTTTGGTTCTATTGATAAGTCTTACGTATCTTGGTGTGCCATCATTTGGTGCATACATATTGCTGTGATTTCTTCTTGTTGTATTATTACACCTGAATCCACCATGAAGCTGCCCACCCCTGGATCGCTTGCCCAACACCCTTCCCCTTGTCAGTTGCCCTGCCCTGGCATCATTGGGGGCACATTTTGATCCATGGCAATATCACTACTTAACAATCACACATTGCTTTGTGTTTCAGGACCTTCTGAAAGCTGAAGCTGTGGATGTGTGCTGGACTCCAGAGGTGGGGCTGTTGATACCTGCAAGCAATCCTCAGCCATGGCTAGAACCCGGTGAGGAAATGCAAGTCTCCTCTCCTTTGGAAGAGTGATTCTCCCAGATGTTCTGTTTTGGTTTGTTTTGTTTGTTTTTTCTTTCAGAACTTCCCATGGATCTGGACCCTAATTACTACACCAGCAATTCCACTAATGCGCCCTGCCACAAACTGTCTCCCCAGCCTCATTTTCCTTCACTCTTAGTTCCTTACTTTAGTCTTGGCTTTTACTTTACTTCCTGGAACCCTCTGCAAACAAAATACCAACAATCTGCTAAGAAGATCTCCTTGTCTTAGACTCTGCTTTTGAGGTGCTTCAAAGAGTTACTGTTGTTATCTTCAGTATAAAAAGGAATCCCTCACAAGGTTGTATCTAAATTGAAGTTATAATGACAGTGCCTGTGGTTATGATACTAACTATGAAAACAGAGTATATTCTAGTCTCCATAAATTTGGCCTCTTTTGCTAGTATGATTATAACAGAGCTATAGAGAATATAATGTTATCACTGAAAATGCCTTTGAGGCCCTGTTCCCATTTTGGCAGGTGAGAAAAGTAAAGCTCAGAGAGTATAAATGATAATATAAGAAGTTACAAGCACAGATAAGCCAAAACCAAGATTCTCTGACTTTTAAGTTATCATTTGAATTCCAACTGTCAAGAATAATTCATTCATTGATTAATTTTGTTCTTTTCAGAGGGTTTTTTTTTTTACAAGCTTTGAGGCAAGGGAACATAAGCCTATTACAGACTGAAAAGATTCCTGTGTATATTTATGACAAATGGGGTTAATGTTTTCATAGAATGGATCCTAAATGTATGTTAACTCCATAATGGCATATATTTTTGTCTGGTGTGTTCACTGATAAATCCTAAGAACTTTAAACAGTGCCTACCACATAGAAGGCAGGCAACACATATGTGTAGAGTGGACAAATGAATGTATATGTGCTTGAAAGACAAGAAATATTCTTTGTCTCATACACATTCTCTTAGTGGGACACTGAAAATCCATTAATAACAGTACAATTATACATGGCAAGGAGTGCTCTAGACTATTTACCTATTTCCATCATTTAAAAAAACTGATTATAACATTTTATTTTTCTTTTGATTTATTTGTGTATATATATATATATATATTTTTTTTTTTTTACTTTGTTGTCAGGGTTCTCCTACCACCCTTTCACCCATGTACCATTATCTTCGTCTTTTGTGCCCATCCCACTCTATTTCCATCATCTTAGTCAATCTTCACAATATCACTATAAGGTAATTAAGAGGAATTTTTCTAACTATTTTAATATCACAAAGCTAATGATTGACCCAACCACATCTTGACTAATTAGCATAATTTAGATAATTGCAGTTTTAATGTTATTGAAAAAAAGCACAAGGAGCGGTCAGCATAGCCTATGACGTAAGCAGTCACCTTGCAAACGTCTTAATCTGAAAGGGGAAGGACTCCAAGGTATTCCCAAGTATTGAGTTTGATGGTGTTGATTGACTCTTTGTTAAACCGAAAAGAACCTTTAGTCCTCCCTGTTCATCAGCTGAAAGTAACTGGAATGACTTTCATTGTCATAATTCCATATGTTGTTTAGTGCCATTAGTAATTGTTGGTTCTTGTCATTGGATTTATTCTTTCTGAGAAAATAATGTTCTACCAAACAATGGGAAACAGATAAATTGTCCTTTTTGAGAAAATACCTGCTCCCATCGACAGCTCAAGACAATGCATCCCAGGGACAAAGTCAAGGGCTCTAGAGTCAGTCATGTGGCTGTATTGGGTCTCTTCCATACTCCAGAGTCCAGGTTCTATCTGTGTATGGGACCAAGAATTACTTAGCTCATAGTACTGTATTAAATGAAATGCCCCAATCAAAATGCTTTGTACAGGGCCTGACTCCAAGTCTAAATGCTCAATAAAATATGGCTGCAACCACCGCTACTACCCTATGATGAAGAACTGTTCCTTCTCGGTGTGGAGATGCTGCCATTTGTTTGAAGACACATTGCCTCTGGTGGTCAAGGTGGTTTCTCTGGGTCTGCAGATACAACGTAGGAAGTGAAGCTTGCCAGACTGATTTATGTTCCTCCGTAGGTAGCTTAGGGCCTCGCCTTCCATTGTAGCTCTGCTGTCCAGATGGTAGCCACTAGCCACATGCAGCTCATAAGCACTTCAAACGTAGCCAATGCAGCTGAAGAACTGATTTTTGAATTTTATCCCATGTTCACGTGTTTCAGTGAAAGAGCCACTTGGCTAGTGACAGGCAGACTGGACAGCGCTGTGCTTTGTCATGTGGGGGAAACATTTGGCAAACACTTGCCACCTGCTGCCTGGTTAGGCTCTGCGCATAGAGGATGCTGGATGGAGATGTGAAGTTGGAAGGGGAAGGAACTGCTGTCTCTTCTTGCAGCAGTGGTCTCCTGGGTGGTGACCCCCAACCGTCTCCAGAGGTCTGGATCCTAACCCCACAGGTTCCTTTTCCAAACCTTTAAGTCCCAGTCATCCTACCCACTTACGTGACGACACATTATTGCCTCAGTTTACTGCTTCTGCCCCTCAGTTCTGTGACCACCATCTGGTCGTTTCTCTAGACTAAATCTTTAATTGCAGCACCTGCACAGCGTCTGTTTGCATGCTTGTGCCCCGACAGTCTTTGGGTGCTCAGACATGTGGGGCCTTGTCGCTGCTGCTTCACCCCACAGCTCTCTCCAGGATGTCATCTCTGATGCAGCTGGGTCAGATTTTTCCTTTCTTTCTTCCTGATAATTTTTAATTCACCTGTTAGCCAAAAAGTTTTAGGTTTTTCACCCATACTGCTCTACTTTCTCTTCCTGTTGCTTTTCTCACTATTCCTGAATCTTATATTAATTTCCTTTTTCCTGTAAATTGGATTTTGAACTCTTACTGTTTTTAATCTTTTGGTATTCTCCTGTCTTATTCTTGCTTTTCTCATTTAAAGTCTCATCTTTTCTCATGTGCTATTTCCTTTTTGTTATTTATCCCCAATGGGTTAAAAAAAAACCTTTAAAATGAACAAGGTTCATTATTTATTTATTTGTTTATTCTTTTATTTTTAATGTACAGACTTAAGTCATGTTGCCTCTTTGCTTTTTCCCTGTTATCTTTGTTTCATATATGTTGACTTTGTTTTATTGTGTACACTTAACATGAAAAGTACCATCTTAAGTGTCTTTAATTGCACAGGTCAGTGGTACTAAAGGTATTTGCCATCACACCTCCCCACCCCCACAGAACTCCTCACCCTGTAAAGCTGAAACTCTACCAACTAAACAATGACACCCCTTTGCCCTCGGCCCCAGGCTCTGGCCCCAACCCTGGCTCCTGCAAATGGCTGCATACTTTCTGTCCGTATGGTTTTGACAGAGCCAAGGACCTCATATAAGTGGAATCATTGTAGTCTTTTCTTTTTTGTGACTGGCTTACTTCACATAGGAGAGTGTCCCCAAGGTTCATCATGTCATGTCATGGCAGCTTGCAGAATTTCCTTTCTAAGAGGCTGAAGAATATGTACAGGCCACATTTTGCTTATCCGTTTTTCTGTCAGCGGACAGTTGGTTTGATGCCACGTTTTATCTCCTGTGGATGAAAATGCTGCTGCCAGTGTGGGTGTACATCACCTCAGTTTTAAATAACTTTTCCTAAGGACAGCAAGAGCAAAATGAGTCCCAAAGGACTCACTAGTGAGGGAACACTTAAAACTCTGAGGAAAATGAAAGTTTCTCTCCCTTTTACTTCCTCACATCTCCTTCTCCATGAAATTCACCCTGTGGTGACTGAGGCCACATTGTTAACTCTCCTCAGAGCTGTAATGCTCTTTTTGCCTTTGACTCATTCTTCCCCCACTGAAACACCTTCACGTGTTGACGTTTCACATCGTTTGACCCACTGGGCTTTCAATCCACGGTCTGTGAAAGATGTTATCATTCGATGCCAGGTACATGCTTCCGGTGTCACAAACCTGGAGAGCCTGGCATTGGGGAGGGTCCAGCCAAGTCAAGGTTGACCGTAGCTTGAATACACGCTCACCTCCCCCCACCTCCCACCCCCTCCAACCCCTGCTCAGTGCGTGGAATCTGATAGTTGTTACTGGTTACAATCCATTGATGGGGGGAGGTATGAATTACTGACTTTGTTCTGCCAGGACTCAGCCTGGAAAATGACCTTTATCTCCAAGCCAGGGTAGAAGGTCTGCTTGGCAGACAGAGGAGGTACTTACGGGGGGGGGGGGGGTTCTCAGTGTTCCTGATCTTTTCATTCAAAATACTGGTCACACTCCTTCCAGGCTACTGCTCCTATCAAAGAACTGACAGGACCTCAACTCCAGCTGATGCTATGACTCAGCAGGTGACCTCAGACCCTGCCAGAGTCACAGTCTGCTAGAGTTTTGGGTATTTCACTCCTAGTGTCATGAGAAACCCATTTTCAAGCATGCTTCAAGATCTTTGATTTGATTCTGTGCCGAGAGATGAAAGCTGAGGCAGGTGAGCTTTTAGAACATGGAGAACTCCATGCTCTAAGCTCTGCACTGTCATTGGGAATAGCTCCTCAGCCCAAAGAGCTCCAGCCCTGCCTCACTTGAATGACTGGCTGCTTGTGTTAGATTGTGGGCGTCAGATTTGACATACACAAGGATGTCAGGAGCCTTGTCCTTGTTTCTCAGATCCTGGTCTGCAGACTAGCAACTTGGACATCTCCTGGGAGCGTGTCAGAAATGCAGCCTCTCAGGCTCTGTCCTGCACAGCCTGCATCACATCTGCATTGTAGCCAGACGCCCTGGTGAGCTGCATGCATGCTACTGTCTGAGAAGCACTTGCCCGCCATCTTGGTCCAGTCAGCAGGGCTGAGCGCTGGCTTTGGCTTCTCATCTCCTCACTCTGCTCCTTCCATGCGGTTTTCAGTTTGGGATTTAAGCTTTGGCTGTGGCTGTAATGGACTCTACAATCTCTCTGATAGAGACCTGGGGCAGAAGGGCATGGTCCTCTTTCTAAGGAGTCATAGAAGAAGGCTAATGGCCTCTTGATAGTCGCAGCGTGGCTGCACATTCTTCCTGAACCAATTCCTGTACCCAGAGAAATGAGACCCGCAGGTGGAGGTTCAGTACTATCACAACGGTGGGGGCCGGTTGGAAACACCCACAAATACTGTCTGCAGGGAACTAATGGACTGTCCCTGGAGACTCTCTGGGGACTAGATGAGTATTGTTGTTCCAGAGAGGCCACTACAGTCTGCGCAGACATGACAGCAGCTGTCACTGGGTTTTGTGCTGCCTTCTGCTCCCAGAGAGTTCACTTTCCCAGCGGGCTCTGTCCCAGCATCACCCGCCCCCTGCCCACTTCAGTGTCTTACAGCGGTGGCCCTCCTGAGCTCGCCTCTCCCGCCCCTCTGAAAGCTGCCAACCTATGGTCTGCTTTCAAGGGTTGCTTTTAAAGCCTGTCTTTGTCTAGTGCTCTTTTGTTTTTCTACATTCTGTAGAGAACTACAATTTTAATTTCCCAGTTCAGAATCGACCAGTATTTCTCTCCTGGTATGTTGCAAATGAATACATCCTCAAGATGTTGACTTTCTTCTTTGTTGACTACCTTTGCAGCCTGGGTGTGACCTGGCTTTCAGAATATTGATGCCCTGTATTTGTGATGTTAGGATCACAAATAGACTAGCCCAGAAATAAGGATTGATTATGACTGTCTGTAGCAAACACTTCTTCCCTGCACCCATGCCTTCAACCAACCCATGATGGCAACACAGACACATCCCTAACACAAGCACATCTGCTTCAGGCCACTGATGCTGTTGTCTTTACTGGAGTGGGGGAGGCGGTGTCCAGCCAGTCCAAATGTGGCAGTGATCTGGTGACAACTTCCCATCATGAGTGCTAGTCCCATCGCCTCAATCTTCTGCATCCAGGCAGAAGAGAAGGGAGCTTTCTGACTCACAGATAGGGTAGCTTGAAATGAACAGGCTAATCAGTAAATAATGATCCCAGCTGCCCATCCTGCAGAGGGTGTTTCCAGTAGTTTCTCTGAGGCTCCCCAGAGGATTAGAGAACAGGAAACCAACGCATGAGCTAACTCAATGCACACTGTTGACTTTTTCCACTCACTTTCCCTATAGTCTCTCTTCTCTCTCTTTCTCACAGCCCCCCCCCCCCAAGCTCTTGTTTCAGCCCTGCTTTGGGGAAATTCAAAATTGGGACACCAGGTTTTTATACCAAATCTACTCCCTACCTGTTTTTATGTAGCCAACACATGAGCTGAAAATGATTTTCTCATTTTTTAAATGATTGGGGGAAAATGAGAATATTTTGTAAGACATGAGAATTACAGTTCATGAAATCTCATTCCAGTGTCCATAACATTTTATGGGAACCTAGCTATGACCATCACTCTATGGGAGTGCTTTTGTACCACCCTGTAGGGCTGAGTAAATGTGACAAACCGATTGGTATAGAACAATTCTAACAATCACTCTCTGAGTCTTCATAGAGAAAGTATGCTTAGCCATGATCTTGGCAATAAATATGACATAAAAATTGAATCTTTTTTTTTAAGTAGCCTAATTTTTCTTTTTTCTTATAATTTGTTTTTAAATTAATTGCACATATATATGTATACATGCACACACATTTATATATATATTTACATCGTTGTCTACCCCAAGGTTCTCCCACCACCTTGTCACCTGTGAACCATCATTTTAATCTCTTGTGCCCATCTCTCTCCCAATTTTACACCACCACCTTGCTCTATACTTCAGTTCTGTTAACAGTTTGCTAGTTTTCAGTTTTTCTTGTCTGTCTGTTTGTTTGTTTTCCCTATGTTCTTCATATAGGTGAGAACATCTAGGATTTCTCTCTTTCTTTATGGCTTATTTCCACTAACATCGTTCCTTTTAGTTCCATCCATGTTGCTGCAAATGACCTAAGTTTGTCTTTTTTGATTGATGAATAATATGCCATTGTGTAAATATAACACAACCTTTTGATCCATTTGTCTCTTTGGGGGTGTTTGGGTTGTTTCCATATCCTGGATATGGCAATTGGTGCTGCGATAAACATGAGTACAGGTGTCCTTTTGAATGAGTGTTTTTGTATCCTTTGGGTAGATCCCCAGAAGTGGGATTGCTGGATCAAATGGTAGTTCCATTTTCAGTAGTTTTAAGGTCCCACACACAGTTTTCCATAGTGGCTGGGCCAGTTTGCATTTCCACCAGCAGTGTAAAAGTGTTCCTCTCCACATTCGTGTCAGCACTTGCTGTTACTTATTGTTATTGTTGTTGTTGTTTTTTAATATGGGCCTTTCTTAGTGGTGTAAAATGGTATCTCACTGTGGTTTTGATTTGCATTTCCCTGATTACTAGTGATGTTGAGCATTTTTTCATATGCCTACTGGCCATGCAAATTGAATTGTAATGTTACGTATGATGTATAGTAAGCTCAAACCTAAGTTATGTCAAAGTCAATTCTTCCAGAATATTTTCAACACTGCAGGAGCTTAGCAGATCTTCTACCTGATGATCACTAGTTACTTACTTTTTAGACCTCAAACTAATATTTAATGTTGTAGGAAAGAACTTTCTGGTTATTTTCACAGAATGTAGAGTTTGAAAAACCCAGAAAGATTTCAGTATTTGACTCCAACATTTACTTCTTAAATGATCTATATAGTGCATGGCGTATAGTAAGCAGGTAGGGAATATTTAATGATAAGCAGCAATGCCCATGGAGATACTAAGTAGTTCTCCTGTTACCTGTTAGAAACTTAGCTTGTTAAAGAGACACTGCGTTTCATTTGGTAAGGTAAGAATTCCCAGGCCACAGGAAAAGGAGCCTCTTTCTTATGTGTGGCCATAATCACGTTCAAAGTTGCTTGATCTATTCCTGTATTTCTTGAGCACGAAGCCCTTTTGTACACAGAAAGTAATCAACACCTAAGAATTTTTCATTTTTCTCTCCCTGTACTTGCGAGTTCCTCCATTCCTTAGCAATGGACTACATTACGTTTCGTGTCAGCTAAGGTTTATTAATAGAGCTGATTCTAGTCCATGCAGAAAACTCTCCCTTGCTGGAAAACATTGCTAATGGCTTTCCATTGCTCACGGGATGCATCCACATCCCTTGCTCGGACTCATCCTGTGTGTAGCCGGTCTCGCACGTCTCCCGCTATCACCCCGTCACCACTGCTCTCGATGCTTCTGAATTGTCTGCACCCTCCGGAGCCCACTTAACTGTCCTCTTGCTCTGAGATGCATCCCCAACCTCCCCGACTCACAGACCACGCCTTTCCGTGCAGGGCGGTTCCCAGAAGCAGCCCCTGCCACGAGGGCTGGTGTGTGAGTGCCTTGCTGAGGGATCTCTCAGGAATATGGTGGCGAGTGGAGAGGCGGACACAAGGCAGAGCACGGACAAGGCGGCCCCACCGAGGCTGCAAGCGCCTTTTTAGTCTTCGGCTCACTGTGAGGGTCAGGAACAGCGCGGCTCTCCTAGTCCAGAGTTGCCGCGAGGGCTGCTCAGGGACCAACAGAATGTCGGGCACTGCGGGCTTTGCTTGTGGACAGAGTTGTTTTAGATGCCACAGGGCATCTTCTGAGCATGGTTTGCAGGCACGAGCATTTCAAGCGGAGGCCCAGAGAAGCCAGTGAGAGGCACACAGGCACTTTGAAGTGGGATCTCCGTTTCCATCACGTTCTCTCCTCCCGCATGCTTGGCATATGGCACGCACCAACTTCTGCTTCCAAATACCATGGGAACGCCAGGGCCCAGACAGGAAATTCTGGCATGTCACCCACCCAGGATCGGGGGCCCAGGACTCTGGTTTCATGCCTGAACTTCTCTTTATCTCTTCGTTTGTGCTTCCTTAAGTGAGCAGTTTTGTGCACCACGGAGGATTATTCTACTGAGAAGGGAAGCTGCCTGGGACACTAGCACACCATAGCTCCTCCACCCTTGCACTTGTCCCTGCTGAGAACTGAATGCAGGGTATAAAGAAAGGATGATGAGAGAGATGGCTTAGCTACGGCAGCTAAGGATTGACTGGAAGTAATGGGCCAGACGACGATTTATTAAACAAAGAAAGGGGTATTTGTAAAGAACAGAGCACAATTTACAATGACTTTTAAAGAAAGGCAAAATGGTGAGGGTATAATAAAATTGATTAATAGGTTAACTTAATGGTTTTTGTGAGGTAATTGGGGGCAGGGGGATCACTCACAAATTGTCATTTTTTTTAAGGAATTTTTTTATGGTAAACATTGGAGGGATGGTGATGCTATCACTCTTTGGAGGTATTTATGCCCATCTTATTTTTAGTTTTTTGGGGACAGATAAGGTAGTAAAATGAGGTATTTCTCATTTTACAGCATGAGCCCCATCTGGTCTGCGATAGTGCCTGACATGTCCCACTTTGCCCATCCTGGGCCACCCCTTGCTTTCTCTCCCGGACACTTCATGTAAGTACTCTCCAGTAGAGGCCACAGTAGGATGACTCCAGAGCTCTCCTATGTGGTACAGGTAATTGGAATCGGCGGACACTGCTGCTTGCCCTGCTTGGGCTCAGCGTGCCCTCCCCATCTCTGTTGGCATCGTTGACGGGGGGGGGGGTCACTCCCGTGTACTGGGGTGTGCTTTACAGCATCCTTGGCCTCTACCCCCCCAGATCCTAGAAACACTTGCTCATGTCATGCCGGCCCAAAACGTCTCCAGATGTTGCCTGCTGTCCCCTGGGGAGTGCCATCACTCTTGGTTGGGAACCACTGGATTAAAGAACTTTCTAGCAACTGTGCAACTGTGATTTCAATCTTCAACACTATAGATGGATTCACAGCAGTATCTGTTAAATGCCAGAAATATTCGCTTCTCTTCCTTCTTTTCATAGCAAAATTTTTCTTGCCCATAGGCTTTTGTTTTTTTGCTCGTTTTGTTTCACTTTGTTTCGAGTTGCTGTGCTCTTGGCAATATGCTGTCCCAGAGACCTAGGGAGCTCACGGGTGTCTTATCTTGAACCTGAAGTGGCCCGGAGTTTGGTGTCAACTGCCTTGCTCACATCAGTGCTTGGCAAGCGGCCTCCACAAGGCGCTGGTGTTGGGTATTGCTTTTTTCCACATACCACATGATCGGGTACGGGGGGCGGGCAGCAGAATGAGTGTCTTTTTATTATTATTAAATTATTTATATATATATTCACATCTTTGTATTTCCTGGGGTAGAATGAGTGTTGTTGAGGGAGACAGAATGTGCCATTTCTGCTTCTAAGGTGAGAGTGCCATTGCTCTGTGACTGGGATGCAAACGCGGCCTATTTGGGAGGGAATCTTTCTACCCTCCATGCTGCCCAGTCATCTTGCCTTTGTATGACCTATTAGTTCGATTTTAGGCTTGTTTCGGTCCCCTTTGTCGAAGAGAAAGCCAGCCGAATCAAAATCATCAAAGGATGATTGTTGTGACTTTCCACTGAGCTAGTAATTATCCCCCAAATTAAGTTTTCAACACTGAATATGTCTCTCTCTCTCTCTCTTGTTGGGGAGCAGATAAAACTGAAAGAAAGAAAACCAGTGAGTAATGGAAATGCTAATCTTGGGGATTTGAACAGATATAGAGATGTCCGTGTCCCATCATGAAAAGACAATTTGCTATTTCCAGGCTCTCCTGAGGTGATGATCGGTGACTGCCACCAGGGAGACGGCTCTCTGAGGGTGCCCTCATCTGTGGCCCCCGGGAAAGATCAGCTAATTTACAGGATAACAGACCGTCAGTTAGTAGAGGCTGTGGAGTCTTTAGGAGATGGGTTTGTTAGCCTCTGCATGTTCACCTTCTAGGGAGTGTTTGTGCTTTTGGGGAGCTGCTTCTAGACCCGCCCATGCGTCAGGGCCCTCTGGGGAGGCCCCAGGGTTCCATGTGCCAGAGCAGAAGTCTGGAGAGCTGCATTCTGGGCCAGCGTGGCGGCCTCCCCTCACTCCCCAGCCCCCAGGAAGCCCCTGCATCCCCAGGTCAACCACAAAGCGATTTCTGTCAGACTCAGCCCCCCGGGGTCCATAGGTCTGCCTTGGTTAGCCGGGGCAAGGGCAAACTGAGTCCACATCCACCAGGCTGTCGGCAGCGGCTCCCACAGCTTAGCGTTTGCCCAGCTGCTGAGCTGGTCTGGCAGCCAGACGCTTCCTGCTGGTGCCAAGATCCCCAACGATCCTCAAACACCACCTTCTGACCCAGCCTGGTTCTCTTGAGGCTTCTCTGTCCCACGCCCACAGCCAGGCATCAATCGCTGAAAGCTACAGTAAGGAGGGCAGGCAAGGGCTGGCAGTAGGAAAAACTGCGAGTCTGGGCCAGAATGTTCTGGGCCAGTGTTGAATAATGGTTTGCAGTTGGTGAGGAATTTTCTCTATGCCCCTAACAACCCTGAGAGGCGGACATTGCTCTCATGTTAAGCGTTTAATTTCTGTGATGTTCAGTGCCTGGAAAGCGCGGCCTGTTCTCAGAGGCGCTGACACGCTGGTAAATGGGTTTGCAGCCTCCTGTTCCCCCTGCCCACCCGCATTGCCCGAGACCTCAAGTCTAGGGCGGGGCTCCAAATGGCCGCCCACCCACCGTGGCTAGGAAGACTGCCTTCCCTTTGTTCTCCCATTCTAGCTCTGAATCTTCAGGCTCAGGGAAGTGCGGCATAGGGCATGTGTTTGCACCCTGCTTTGAGGGCCTTACAAAAGGGTACAGATGAGGTGATGAAGAAGTGAAGGAGTGAGAAAAAGAAAGCAAGGAGAGTTCGTGAGTAAAAGGAAGGATCCCCCTTATGGAAAGGAAAATGAAAAGACTCCCACGTTGTGAAGAAATTTGCCCAAGTTTTTTCTTGCTCATACTTTGGAGATGTCAGAATTTTACCTGTAAACTCGGATACATTCAGCTTGTGTGAAGTATGGTGCCACCTCCATCTTTTCCCACAGCACTATCCAATCCCCCCCCTCACACACACACACCATTTCTGAAAATGTCCAGTGACTGGATGGGCTTGAGATGTCGCTTCTGCCACATGCCACTTCCTAGCCTAGATTTCCAGGTTGTTCCATTCCATGAGCATTTCTAGCGATGCACTAGTTCCATAACTTTAAATCATTGTGTCATTAGCATTATATTTCAATTAGGCGCTTGTCCTTCTTTGCTGTTTTTGTTATTTGTCAAGCTTTGGCCTGGCTCGTTGCAACCATTTCTTCATTTGAAGCTACAATTTGCTTGCTGAGCTCCAGATAAAGAGTATTGGCATTTATTGATATTTTATTAACTTGAAGAAACATAATTAAAAAAATTAAGTGGCTGCTTAATATTCTCTCAGAGTCAATTAGGAGAGGCCTGGTTTGTTTAACTGTTGTTGCTCTGTCAGATCTTTATTTGCTGTCCTTCTTTGGGGTGACTGCTACTTTCAAGTCCAGTCATGGACCTGGGTGAGATCTCTTATGCAAGGAATTTCTTCATTTCTTGAAGTTCAAAAGGTTGGTCCACAGCTCAAGCCAGGCTTGTCGGTCTCGTCCCCTCAGATTTCTCTGAATGGGGTTGTCACTGGGTGTAGAGAGATGAGCGTCGGAGCCCAGAATGGAAAGCATGTGTGGTTTTGCTTCATGGAAAACACAGTGAGGAAAAAAATTTGATACCTGTAGATTCTTCTGGTGAGATAGGCCTTTGTCCAGTATCTCAGTGAACATCAGACTTTTGCTGCTTGTGAGAGCCAAGAAATCCCGTTTCTTGTTCTCCCCACCTTTATTGAGGTAGCACTGTCAAAAATGATGCGGATTGGGGATGTCTGAGGTGATGAATTAATATCCATATTGTGAAACAGTTATCACAGTCAATTTAATTAACAGATCCATTAATGGTGTGGTCACTGTATTAGTGACTTTGTGGGTATGGCGGGAACGCCAATCCCTTAGCCACTTGCAGGTCACCGTTCAGCATTATTCACTGCAGTCTGCAGGCTGCACACTAGGTCCCCAGAATTCACTCATCACAGAACTGAAAGTTTATGTCCCTTGACCAATGTTTCCCCATTTCCTGCACCCTCTACTCCTTGAAAATGTTGTTCTACTTTGTTTCTGAGTTTGACTTCTTTGGATTTTACATGCAAATGAAAATACGCAGGATTTTTCTTTCTCTCTCTGGCTTATCTCACTTAGCTAATGTCCCCCAGGTTCATCCATGCCATCTCATATGGTAGGATTTCCTTCTTTTTTGTGGCTTCATACTGTTCCATTGTGCATCTATACCACATTCTCTTTATTCATTCATTCACAGACGCAAATTTAGGCTATTTCCATGGTTGTTGTGAGTAGTGCTGGAATCAACATGGAGTTGCAGCTATCCTTTCAAATTAGTCCTTCCATATTCTTCTGGAAAATACCCAGAAGTGGGACTTCTGGATGATAGAGTAGCTCTATTTTTATTTTTTTTCCATACTGTTTTCTACAGTGGCTACACCAGTTTACATTCCCAGCAACAATGTACAGAGTTCCCTTTTCTTCACACCCCTGCCACCATTTTGTCTTCTTGTCTTTTGGTATTAACCATTTGGACAGGTATCAAGTAATTGAAAGTCCCTTAGCTGAATTAGTCCAGACTATGTTAAAGGTTCTTTCCTTCCATGCCTCCCTCACTCCAAACCTTTGTTTAGACTCACTGAGCAGACTCCCAGCATCCTGTGCAGCAGCCAGACTGCTTTGTGACTACACCATTGCCTTTCTCGCCTTTGAACCCCAGAGCCTCCCATTTCCTGACATGAATGGTGCTGTTACAGCCCTCCCCCGTGCCCCAGAGCCATGCTGGGAGTCCTCACAGACCACCGCCTGGGCTAACTCGGGTGCTGGCCCACACTTCCTTCCGAGTGGCAGGCTTGTGCTGGGCGTGTGGACAGGCAGTTAACACTTCAGTCATCGCTGAAGTTTAGCTTCCATCCGGTTGCTGGTTTCCACAAACACCTCTTCAAAAGCTCTTCATAAATTGCTCTGTGCTGTACTGGATTTAAATGAAAGTGACTCAGCAAACACATGAGCGGCAAGTTGCACGCATGTGTCCAGTCGCCGCCTTCGCCTGGCCTGCAGTCTTGTGACATCTGCTCTTCAAATGTTTGCAGGAGGAAAATTGCCCACAAGTAGAATTACAGGAAGCTTTGATGGTTGAATCAGCAAGGTTTTGCTTCCCTTTTCCCCCTGTTTCTTTTTTCCCTATTTGCAGTAGTATTGACTTAATTTTTTTTTCTTTGAGGGAAGAACACACATTTGATTTATTGCCCCTATAACTTGCAGGTGCTTACTAATTTATTCAATGGCTGAATGAATTTCTTATACACATTAGTCTTTCCCAAAGCACCTGGTAGAGAGAAGTTGTCAATAAACATTTATTGAATGAACAAACGTCTGAGTATACGAATGAGCAGAGAATGTGCGTGTACCGTGGATCAGTAAGCGGAATGTTTTCAAAGTACACATTTCCCAAACAGCATTTGTCTCTGAGCAGGAGTTCACAGTGCATTTTGGGTTAGGTATTTGTGTGCTGGGGGTCGGCAGATAATGAACAGCATCCCTGGCATCTATCTACTAGATGCCAGGTGACCCCCCCCCTTCCTGTTTTGACAACTGAAGTGTCTTCAGACATTGCGAAGTGTCCCGGTGGTGGTGGGGGGGCAAAATCACCCCCAGTTGAGACCCATGGCTCTTATAGTCCTCTGGTTTCCCATTTCCTCCCTTCTCTCCAACGACTTGTGTAATAATGTGTAAATCATTGTTAAATGTCTCCCTGCTTCTCCCGCGCGGAGTGGGCAAGGCAGACCCCTCGTGCTCCAGTGGGCGTTTGCTGTTCCCATTTCCTTGAGAAGCTCCAGGACCTTATATTCACAGCAGACATCACCTGCCTGTCAGCAGCACTTTCTAGCCGAATCAAGCTGTCAGGCTCTGTTAAGCCGGAGTGCTGTTGCCAGCTTCCGTGGCAAGAACAACAACAAAATGCCTTCTGCCTACCCTAACAGAGAAGTCCTGTGTGACAGATTTAATTCAGTCAACTGGAATCTCAGGTAATTCATTAATAAATGACAAACTTTGCTGTCATTTCTGCTCTCTTCTTCCTCTTCAGGTAGAGCAGGGGGTTTACTTCCCGAACGATGGAACCATTCTCCATTGTTATGGCGCATCAGAGAGACGGGCTGATTGGCCTGGATAACATGGACATGGTTCCCTATGGTCTGAGTCATCACTTACTGTGTAAGAAATCACTCCCCAAACTTAGTGGCTTTAAATAGCACGCATGTGTGGTCACAGTTTGTGTGGGTGAAGAATTGGGAGCAATCTCACCAGGAGGAGGTGATTCAGGGTCTCCTGTGAGGTTACAATCAAGATGTCAGCTTTGGCTGCAGTTGAAGATTTGCCTGTCACCCACATGTCTAGGGGCAGATAGGATTACTAGGCTTTAGAAAACGACCCCCTCCCCCCAAGAAAACCCAACTATCCATATAAATTTGAATTCCAGGTAAGCAATGAATAATTTTGCAGTACATCACATACAAAACTTGGAACGTTCTGTTTTTATTTAATTGATGTTCTGTTTTTATCTGATGGTCTTCTTGGCAGTACACTTTATTTGTCTGTGGGCCTCTTCAAAGGGTCTGTTAATGTCCTGATGTCATAATGGCCAGTTTCTCTGAGAATGGGTAGCGGAGAGGTGGCTACTCTCTTGTTCTCTGGGATCTAGCCTCAGAGATTACATGTCATCACTTATGCCAATTTCTGTTGGTTACATACAACTCTGATACTGTGTGTGAGGGGATTATATGAGGGTGGGATCACTGGGTCTATTGTGGGATTCTAGGGCTGGTGGTAAAATCTTCTAAGGTGACCTGCGATGAGTGATAGCTTTGTATAATATCCTTTTCTGGAAGGTGGGCCGAAGCTACTGCTTCCAGCCAACAGAATATAACAAAGGTGATGAGACATCACCCTTAATTAGGTTCTGTTATATCAAAGGTGACAGGATTCATTTGCATCATCCCCTTCCATTATATGAGTCCCTCCCAGTCCATTAGAGCAAGACTCCCCCTTACTGGGTTTGAACAAGCTGCTTTCTCGAGAGCCTATTAGAAGGTCCACGAGAAGGGAGGTGGGTAGACTCGTAGACTGGCAGCTAGAAAATGGGGAATCTCAGTCCTAGCATGGCACAAACTGACACTCCCGAAAGGAATGAAGCCCTTGGTGGTAGCCTCCCAGCACCCTGAAACGAAGGACCCAGCCACTCTGTGCTTAGGCTTGTTTTTTGAGGTGCAGAAATGGTGACAATAAATGTCTCGCTTTAAGTTGCTCAATTTTTGCTGATTTATTTCCAAGCAATAGATAACTGTTTCCCCTGCTACCTTTTGCAGGCATTGGCTCTGATATGCCACCCTTGGGAGGGTATTATTAAACCTTACTCCCGCCATACACCAGCCTTTAATATCTGTGCACTTGCACAATGTGGTGGAAAAGATAAATAAAGCCAATTTGCAAAATTCAGGGCAACAAGTATTGTAATTAAGTGTGGAGAGTTGTTAAGACAGTGAGCAGCAGGGAAGCCTTAAATAAACAGCACAGTATTATCAACTCTAGTCACCATGCTGTATATACATCCCAAGACTGGTTTATTCTTACAAATATAGCTGGGTCATGGAAGTTTAATTTCAAAATTTTTGAGGCACTTCCATACTGTTTCCCGTGGAGGCTGTACCAAGTTACCTTCCCCCAAAGAGTGCACAAAGCTTCCCTTTTCTCCACATCCTCTCCGACATTTGTTGCTATCTCTTCGATAATAGTCATTCTAATAGGCATACTGTGCTAGACCGTTGTGCTTTGGTTTGCAGTCCCCCGAGAATTAATAATATTGAACATCATTCCTGTTTTCTCGAAGTTCAGTTTATTTTCCAAGCAGTGGACAGATCCAGTCAGTGTGATCAGTTTTCCTGCTGTGTAATCAATTCATTGAAATAAGTTTTCCCACAAAACTCTTCCATCAACTCAGAAAAGCCTACTATCAGACAGAGCCGAAGAAGCTCTTGAAAACCACCTAAAACTTGTAAGAAAGTGTGCCAAGTCTTTCCTGAACTAATGGCTGAAGAGATTTAGGTCTTAAAATGTGACTAGTACAACAGTTGAAATTCAAGAAATCACTGTTTTAGGGCATGTTGTCCCACTGTTTGCCAGCATGCTACCTTACCCCTTTGGGGAGAACTCAGAGCACACAAAGTGGACTTGAAAATTTCCATCGTATAAAAAAAAAACATGAAAAAAATAAAAAGAGAAAGAAAAAGGGCTGGGTGCGGTGACGCATGCCAGTAATCCCAGCCTTGGGAGGCTGAGACTAGTGATCACTTGAGTCCGTGGGTTCAGGACTACCCTGGGCCACATAGCGAAACCTAGTCTGGGAAAAAACCAAACAAAAAAACCAAAAATGATTAAAAAAGCCCCATGACTCTAAAAGCAAAAAGGTAGCTGCCTTTTGTTGTTGCTAAGACCTGGGCATTTTAAGTTAGAACCTTTACACCTTACTAAACTGTTGTCAAATGAGAAAATCTCATTTATTACCTCACCACTTTGCTAGTCAGAGAAATGCTACAGTGATGAAAAAAAGTCACTGGTGGCTCAATCAAAGCCCTCATTTATTTATTTGTAAAGAAATAATGTTCCACACAGCCCCATGCAACATTTTTGGTTTTCTTTATGTTGACGTCCCCCTCCGAAATCACCTTCCAGTGGGGCATTTTACCACATAAATTATAGTTCTTCACCGTTACAATTCACCCAAACTATCTGAGTGATGTAGACCACTAACATTTTCACTGCTAGGAAACCTTCACACATGATTATCATCTGACGTGTCCATGCTTCTTGCTTTGGCATCATCATTCTCAGTAGTGGGCCTGGAAGTATGGTTTTTCCAGGGTCCAAACTTGAAGTCACAGGTCAGGGCTTTTTGCAAAATACCATTTTGTTCTCAGAGCATCTTGCTGTACCTTCACTGATCACTTGGAACTAACTCCCCACTTCATCCTCAGTTCAAGGAACACGTTTCATCATTTCATTCTCTCCTTGTCAACCCATATCTTTTAATAATCTGTCTGCCTCAAGTGAACTTGAAAGAACATCAGTTTGTGGGAAGGTTGAAGACTGGACAAACTGTGGGGAAATCACCGAGGCATCACAATTTGCTACTGGAATTTCATTTCCCGATGTGTCTGTCTATATTTTTTCTTGGCAGGGCTATGGCAGTAATGCAAGGGAAATGAGTCTTTACCCTTCTTGGAACCAGCATGGTTTCCATCGTCCTGTTCCCCTTCTCCACCCCTTTATAGTGCTTGTACAAAAGCACTGTTCTTATCAGTGTACCTGCCTGTCAGTTTTGGTTAGAGGAGGATGCTGGTTAATTTCACCAATGGGGAAAGAAGAATTTGAGTAACTACACCTTGTTTCAAAAGCCTTTCCAAACACCAGCACACACAGAGACACCCAGCTACCTAATGCTACCAGGCTGGCCAACTGCCACATCCTCAGTCTTGACTAAAAAATAAAAGGAAAAAAGAAACCTCTGTATTATACCAACATCTTCATCTAGAAAATCTGTTCCATTATGACATGAATAGGACTGAGGTAAGAAATTCCTCAAACTTTCAATAAAGGTTAAAATGAATGGCTCTGCCCAGCACTGGTTCAATAGTCATTTGAAACTGCTGAAACTATTCATGACACAAATCAAACATATCTCACAGATTTGGCTGAATAACTCCAATGAAAGGGGAAGACAAAAAGACTGAATTAAAATACTGAGGGAAAAAAATGCCTGGCTCTCCTTTATGAAGCTTGTAGAATTCAACAAACTTCTGGGACAAAATTACAAAAAATCTTTTAATTCTAAAATGGTGCTTGATATATATGAGGTCTTTTACACAAAACCTTCCTGTCTGAGTAACGGGACTGTCTTCTGCCACACCAGAGGTATTCCTGTTCTTGTACAGGGCTGTGACTCCATCTTTAAATAATCTCCCTTCGGCTGCTTTTCACTCCTCCACAGCCCCTTTAAGTTCCAAAATGGCGCTCACCCCTTCCCCAAGGGTGTGGGCTCAGTCTAGCTAGATCTTGCCAGATCTCAGAACACAGCCAAGCAGGCTGAGGAACTAGAGGGGCTAAGGAGGCTGAGGAACAGGATGAGCAAGCAAACTTGGAATAAGCCAGGGAGCCAAGCGACTGGGAGGAGCAGCAGGAGAGTTGCCTCCATCAGGGTAAGTGGAACAACATTTAATGTACCTGTTCATGATTTGTATTGCTTGGAAAAATGGAAAATGTCTCTTCAGGTGTTCTGCCCATTTTTTAAACGTGACTATATACCTTTGAGTCCCGTTTTTACTCCTCCATATCTGCATATCCCACACTCACCTGTCATCAAACCTCCTGTGTCCGATTCCTTGTTTGCCTTCTCCCCTCTGTTCCTTCTGGTAACCAGACTATTTTTCAGTCTAAGAATTGTTTTTGCTGTCCTTTGCCAGGGTAGACATTCTTGTTATTCAGATTCCACAAATAACTGAAACCTTCCAGCGTCTGTCTTTCACTTTCTGACTTCTCTTAGTATCATTACCTCAAGGTCCATCCATTTTGTCCCAAAAAGCACTATTTCATCTCTTTTGATAGCTGAGTAGTACTCCTCTGAATGTGTATGCCATGGGGTGTTTTTTTTTTCTACACAGTCATCTCTACCCATTTTTGATTAAATATTTTGTTATTAAGTTGTGTGAATTGTTTATGTATCAGATACATGATTTGCAAATATGTGCTCCCATTTGTTAGGTTGCCTTTTCACTTTGCTAATAGTTTCTTTTGCTGTGCAGAAGCTTTTTAGTTTGATGTAGTCCCATTTATTTTTGTTTCTATTGCTTTGGCTTTTGGTGTCAAATTAAAAAAAAAATATTGCCAAGACTAATATGAAGGAGTTCATCAGTTTTTATGTTTTCTTCTAAATATTTTTGTGGCTTTGTGTCTTATGTTCAAGTTCTTAATCCAGTGTTTTAATTTCATCTTTTGTGTATTGTTTAAGAAAGTGGTCCAGTTTCATTCTTTTATACATGACTGTCCAGTTTGCCCAATACCATTTACTCTAGAGATTATTCATTTTTTCCTCATTGTTTCTTCTTGGCTCCTTGATGATAAATGAACCGATCCTGTGTGCATGTATTTATGTCTTGGCTCTCTAGTCTGTGTGTTTTCATTCCACTACCTTACTGTTTTAATTACTATTGCTTTATATTATAACTTAGAGTCAGGAATTGTGATGGCACCAGCTTTATTCTTCTGTCCCAAGATTGCATTGGCTATTTAGGGTCTTAAGAATTTCAGGATAATTTTATTTCTGAAAAATTCCATTGGAGTTTTGATAAAGATTGCATTAGATGTGTAGATTGCTTTGGATATTATGATGTCTCATTTAGTTGTTTACATTACTGGATATAGTCTTAGCACATTGAAAGCCTTTACATTTGGCTCCTTTTCTGACAAAGAAGAATCAGGTGACAAAACTTTTCCTGGTTTGCTTATGCCATAAACTTCACTGGTATTGTATCTTGATTTCAGACTCTTGCAAAGCTATACTGTTTTGGAGGCTATTGCCTCTTCATTTCTTCCAATAATAAAATAATCTTTCTTCCTTGAAAGAAAAAATGAACCCCTGCATTTAATTGCTATGTAAAAATGGTCATGAATTATTTTACTCAGTCCATGCCCTATGGGGCTGCGGGGCTGGCCTGGTGATTTCTAGAGCCAATGGGGCAGTAACAAATGCAAAGGGCTAGACAGTGTTTGTGTCTCTGGACTAGGTCGGTCTCATGTGGAACTCAAAACCATGACTGCCATGTTAATGAGCCTGGTTAGGAGAGGGGCATGGCTGATCACCCAAGGTGATACTAGCCAATTCCCTGATTAGGATAATGACATCATCTGAGACTATGCAGCCCCAGTCATACTGGCCTAAAGGAGAATTCTGGTTTAGTTGACTCCACTGAATTGTGAGAAATAATAATTCCTTGTTCTAACAAATTTCTGTTTTAAGCTACAATGTTCAGGAATGATTTACACCATAGCAAAACCAACAGATAAGACCTAAGTTCAAGACTATTCTATTACAACAAGAAGTCCTGATCTACAATGACTATTTGCTGATGCCTGTATTCACAGAGAAACTTCTTCACCTACACTGGCTGGGGGTGAGGCCCCCTAAACCAGACACCAGAGCCACAAGTTAAAGAAGCAGCAAAACAACACAGAGAAGGGAGTGGAGAAGTTAGCCAGCAATGAGAAAACATGGACAGATCACAAATAAATATAGACTGACTGCCCAACACAAGGATAAGACTGAAAACCTACCAGCATAGTTCGCCTTGTCCCAAGAACACAGTCCCTCACCCAGTGAAAAGACACTGCTTCAGGAAAGAGAGACTAATGGACTTAACACAGATTAACAAACAACAAAGAGAGAGGGGTCTGAATGAATAGAGGGGGTGTTAGAGGGGAGGGGAGGAATCTCAAAACCATTTACTGAGGTTGTGATTTAAAGAATAAAAATAAATATGTACATACATATATACATAAACAAATAAACAAATTTAAAAAATTATTCCTAAAAAGAGACTGAAGTTAGAACTGTTCTGGGGGAAAGAGACAGGAGAATAAAATGGCCTTTGTCATAGTGAATTGGGCTTTAAATGGGATGGGAGAAATAATCTAAAAGGCCATTGCTTGGACAGTTGGAATATTAAAATATGGCTCATAGAATTATGACAATATTAATTTTAAGGAATTTGATAATTATATTGTCAATATGTAAGAAAATATCTTGCTTTAGGAAATACACATTAAAGTGTTAGGAAGTAGAGATGTATGTAACCTACTCTCAGAGAAAAAGCAACAATATTCTTTCTTAGAGAATGGGGAAGGAGGGAAGAAGGGACAAAGGGGGAAGAGGAAAATAAGGAGAAAAATGAATTAAAGCAGGAAGAAGATAACTATAAGGTAACAGTGGCAAAATGATTGGTCTGGGTGAAATTATAGGAGGGAGTATCTTTATACTATCCTTATATATTTTCTTTACATTTAAAAATTTCTCCGAAAATGTAAAAAGAAAAAAAAACTTCAACAATCGAGGAAACAGAAATGTCACTGTTAGAAACCTCTTGGAGGTATTACTATTCCAGACTTCAAATTATACTACAAAGTCATAGTAATTAAAACAGCATGGTACTGGTACAAAAACAGACAATCAGACCAATGGAACAGAATTGAGTACCCTGATATAAAACCACACATATATAGTCAACTAATCTTTGACAAAGGAGTGAAAAACCTACATTGAAACAAGGACAGCCTCTTCAATAAATGGTGCTGGGAAAACTGAACCAAGACATGCAAAAAAATGAACCAAGACACCTCCCTCACACCATGTACAAAAGCCAACTCAAAATGGATAAAAGATTTGGAAGTAAGACCTGAAACCATAAAATACATAGAAGAAAACATGGGCAAAACCCTCTATGAATTACAATTCAGAAATCCATTTCTGGACATATCTATAGCTGGCAAAAAATTGAAGGAAAATATAAACAACTGGGACTACCTCAAACCAAAAAGCTTCTGTACAGCAAGAGACAACAGACAAAACAAAAAGAAATCCACTTGAGTGGGAAAAAAAATCTTTGCCCTCTGTACAAGTGACAAGGGTCTGATAACAAAGATTCACAGAGAACTCACACAACAAAAACAAAGAAAAAAGCCCAGTCAAAAAATGGGGAGAAGAACTAAAAAGACACTTCTCCAAAGAGGAAATACAAATGGCCAACAGACATTTGTATTTCAGTGTCACTAGCAATCAAGGAAATGTGAATCAAAACCACACTGAGATACCACCTTACACCAGTAAGAATGGCCCATATAAAAAAAAAACTGGCAACAACAAGTGCTGGCGTGGATGTGGAGAGAAAGGAACACTCTTACATTGCTGGTGGGAATGTAAACTGGTCCAGCCACTATGGAAAGCTGTGTCGAGGGCCCTCAAACTTAACAGAAATGGAACTACCATTTTACCCAGCAATTGCTCTTCTGGGAATCTACCCAAAGGAGACCCCAATGTGGGTACAAAGGGACACCTGTGCCTCGATGTTTACTGCAGCACTATTTATAATTGCAAGGACACAGAAACAACCAAAATGTCCCAAAACAGATGACTGGATGAAAAAGATGTGGTATATATACACAATGGAATATTACTCATCAAATAAAAATGACAAATTTGATGAATTTATGATAACATGGATGTCATATTAGCAGAAACAAGTCAGAAAGAAAAAGACAGAAACCAAATGATTTCACTAATATATGGGATATAGGAAAAGCAAGCAAAAGGCTAGGAAGATAAGGCCAAACAAGCTAACAACCAAACAAAGGTACACAACTGTGGGGGGGGGGCTAGAGGGGAGGGAGTGGACAGGAAGATGGTGGGTGAGCCCCGGGGAAAACAAAAATGTGAAATATATATATATATTTATATATATAAATGCATATATACATATATATACATACATATATACATATATATATGCTAATACATTTATATATATGCTAAGGCCAAGATACTTATTCATGTAGACATCAGCCCAGAGGGCTTACGATTAAGATGGGAACTGGATAATGCTATAATCATGTTCATTTTATATCACAGTTATCTTTGTATTTTAAAGCGAGTCATTCAACCCCCTTGACCTCAGTTTTCTTCCTAGATTAGATTAGATTCCTAGATTAGATTAGATGGTAAGGTGGCATCTTGCATGTCCTACTGTTACTAGCATTTATACTCTACAAAGTGAAGCCAAACTCGCTTATTAATGATTTCTAGTGTTATAATCTTTGTGACCCTTTATTATTGTGTGATAACTATGCATGACATCTATTTATAGTCATAGCTGGGTGGCTCAATTGATACGTAGAAGTAGTTAGTATAGGCTCAATTGCATGCTTGCCCCTGTAGAGATGAGGGCCTCTAGGGGCAATATTAGCACAGAATGATTTGTGTATGATCATGATATCTCTGGGGGCGATATTAGCACAGAATGATTTGTGTATGATCATGATGTCAGGGGCCTTCACTGGTGATCAGGATGGGTGACAGAGATGGCAAGGATTGGAACTGGTAAGGAACAACACCCCCTTCCACCCACCCCTTACACACACTCATATAACCCTAGCTCCCCAAATAACATGGGAAAGAAGAAACACAATGACAGCAATGACAGAATGGCATATGGAATGGAAAGACACACTCTAATCTGAAAGACATGGAGTGGATTGCCCATAAGGAAGACTTGTATTTTTAGCAGCACTAAAACTTAGCCCAAATAAGAATGCCAGTTTCACTGTGGAGAAGTCTCCTGGACTCTGTTGTTGTCAGGGATTTGGGGTATGATGGCAGAAAGTGGTATGATGTCCAAAGTGACAGGTAGCTGGTTCTCAGTAGCCTGCAGCCTTCTTCTGCATGCTCACCATCCTTGCTCTTTATGGATTACTTGCATGTCTCTTCCTCCTCCACCCTTTCCAAGGCTGGTGGCATCCTGAGCAATATTTAAGTACTTCAGGAATTTCTCAGGGGGAAGATGTGATTTTTAAGGATTTGTGTTGCTCGAAATGTCCTGCTTAATGAATTTCCACAAACTCTTTGCACTCTGGAACCAGCATACCCTATTCCAAAAGAGAATTACTTGCATGCCACCAGTTACTCTCAACAAAGAGCTCCTTCCAAGTATCAATCACTCTGATTTCTAACTGCATGATTAATGTTGTCTATTTGGCACTTAGATCAATGGAATCTCATAGCAGGTAATCTCATGTATCTTTCGTTGTGTGTCAGTTCATCCAAGCTGTGTATCTACCTATAGTTTGTTCATTTTTATTGCAGTGGAGTATTTCATGTGAGAGAAACCACAGTGTATTTGTTCATGCTGTTCTAGGTGGGCATGTGTATTGTTTTTCCTTTTAGCTTTTATGAACAGACTGGATCAACCATTGCTTGACTTCCAGTAAATATGTGTATGTATTGAGTGGATAGCTGGATTGGGGGTGCTGGACTTTGGGGAATGTGTGTATTCAGCACCAGTGGATACTGCAAGGACACTATTTTGAGAGTGCCTTTTACGGGTCCAGCTCTTAGCAGGCTTTCTCAGTGAGACATCAAAACTCCTGTCCACATCTTATTAGTGAGCTTCTGCTACTGATGAAAGCATTGAACTTTAGAAATATTAAATAAATAAATGGTGCATGAGGTCAGGCTGTTTTTGTATGATTTAAGGATGTATGACAATGCCTTTGCAAGCAACGCTGGATGCTTTATCAGTGACACTTCTAGCTATAAAAGTCTTTGATGTCTATACCTACTAGAGATACTAGAGAAAGGAAAAGATGCAGACAGGTGTAACTGTCTCCTTGGATGAAGCAGAGATAGCTCTTGTTCCCCCAAGATCTTTTTTTTTAAAATCACAATGTTGAGCTGTTACTTGCAAACCAGAACTACATTTCCTCTCCCTCTTGAATTTGGTGGGACTGTGGGACAGGTTCTCACCCCAGGACAGTGGGTGAGAGCAGTAGCATCATTTCAGCATAAGTAGCTGAGAGCAGGTGTTCCTTTTCCTGTTGTTCTTTGCACACCATGCACACTGCATACAGAGGATTCAGCATGGACATCTGAGCCCAAGGTATTGGTGAAACCATTGAGGGAGCCTAGGTCTCAGATCACTTCTTGGAAGAGAGCTACCTGTTGACCAGAAATTCCCACTTGGATTTTGTATGACTGAATGACAAATGTCTATTGCATAACACCTCTGAGACACAGGGACTTACTTGTTACAGCAGCTAGCATTACCTTTACTAACACAACAGGGAAGTCTCCACGTATATCCCCTGTTTCTTCCTGCTTTCATCACTTGAATTCTGGCATTTCATCCAGGGCAGAAAACTTAAAGGCTTACTTCTCTGCCTCTCCTGACTGGCCAGCATCATAGAAATGAAAGACCTCAGGCTGAAGTGCCTAGATCCAATTATTTCTGTGAATCGTCTTAGGCACTCTTATTTATTGCATGTGCTGTAACAATGTGAGGTAATTTTATGTAATTTAGCCTTTGAACTTCTTTGTTCTTTGTGAAGGAAGCCATTAGAGTGAAAAAAGTCCCTTTCATGGTCACAATGGAAAATTTAGTGGAACTTTTTTATATATAGCCAGCCATTTGTACAGCTCTTTTAGGCATTTCAAACTTCAGCCCTCACAAAAGCTTTGTGACATCGAATGGGTCACTTTGATTATCTCCCTTGGGCAGCTGAAGAAAATGAAGTGTAAAGAGGTTCAGTCACGCTGGACTTGAAGCAGACGTGGGACTCCAGTCCACTCTCCTTTTGTCTCCTCCCTGGCGCCCCAGTGTCTGGGTTAAGAGTCATGTGGAATTAGCCCAGAATCTACCAAAGCACATCTGCTAGGCTGTTAACATTTTGCTTCTTCAATCCTGGTCTGAGGAAGCAGTCCCTGAAAGAAATCAATGCTTTCTCAATAATTGTGGGCTAGTTTTGTGTGTTCTCAAAGCTTCATTATTTTGTCCAGGGCTGTGTGTGGCAGCTGTGGCAGCTGAACACCATGTGTGGTCTGACAGCCGCTCTGTCACGTGATGCATGAGACACACGCCCCAAGAGTCAGGTGAGGGGTTTGCCACATTCTATGCACAGATCTGGGCCCGTCATCCATAAGGGTGAGCCCCTCCTCTTCCCTTTGGCTTTAAGAGTATGAAACTAGCGAGTTTATAAAATTCCAGTGCCTACCTCATCTTCCTGCCCACCTCACCTCCTGCTCACCTCACCTCCCACCTACCTCACCTCCTGTCCACCTGTTTTTCTTACTTCTAGAGGCTCGTGTAAATGTTACTTCCACAGTTTGCCTACCAAGACTTGTCCTCCTTTCTCTGCTGACTTTTTCTCCTTGTTTTTGTTGCTTCTTTCCAGGGCCTCCCCATTCTCACCTTTCATCTGAGCTTTGAGATGATGGACCAAGCCTTGGAGATTCCCATTCTCAGCACCCCTTGCACAAGGTGCAGTCTCATCACTGTTTCTCTGCCGGGTACAGCTCTCCTTTGGAATGTCTTCCCCAGTCCAACCCACTCTCCCAAGGCCTTCCTAAGCCTTGCTTTCTGCATGCAAGGTTCTTCCGGCTCTTGTGATGTTCCCGTCCTTGTACTGCTGCTGGAGAATTCCCTGAAAGAGCCTGAGACTGGGAGTCAGACTCCCTGGGCTCTCCCATGGTAACTGCTTTGGGCCCTGTGGTGCTGAGGAAGCTTTGTTCTTCTGAGATTCCATTTCAATTTCTTCGAAATGGGAGCACTTGGCCAATGACCTCAAAATCCCATTCTAGGCAACTATTCTCTAAATTTAGGCTGGGCTCAACCTGGGGGGCTTATTTCTTGGTGGAGCTCTTTTGTTCAATGAATTGCTTCCGGGTTAATTTGTAAGGACCAGGGATTCTCCACAGTGGCTCTCAGTTTCCATATCCACACCTCTGGGAAGCGCCTCCTGATACTTTCCATCGCAGTTGGTGCTTCCGGATTTTTCATCTCTATGGATGCTTTAATGTCTTTGTCAAATGCTTTAACTCCCTCCTCCTCATTTTTTTTTGAGACTAGGTCTCTCTATTTTTGCCTGTGGAACCACAGGCTCTCGTTGCCTGGGGTACCATGGATTCAAGCAATCCCCAGCCTCAGCTTCCCAGGTAGCTGGGATTATAGGCACGCACCACCACGCCCAGCTTTTTTTTTGGGACTAGTTCTTGCTGTGTTGCCCCAAGCGTGACTCAAACCACAATCCCTGCCGCTTCATAGGCAGAAGCTTACAGGCACGAGCCACTGTGCCCGGCTTCCCTCCTCTTGTGATCCAGATTCTGGTCTTAAGATGCCTCTTTCCCCAATTTTCTATTTTTGTTCTCCATCAGTAAGAATTCATCTTTTAATAGCTGAGTAGTATTCTATTGTGTATATACATATCGTATGTAGTTACACATTTACATACATGTACACATACGCACATTCACCCAATATCTTCTTAATCCACCCATCCAATTATTTTAAATTGAAAAGAAATTACTATGTAATACAAATCCATCCTCAAACCTCCAACCAACCAAAACATTAAAATTCCCGTATGTAAAGAAAAAACTACTTATCATGAGGCAAAAGGCTTAAAACACTGTTTTCTTTGCATCAAATAATCTGGTTGTTAGCATGTAGTTGCTTTGTCTATT
The DNA here is from genome assembly GCA_004024945.1 of Uropsilus gracilis. Taxonomy (NCBI): domain Eukaryota; kingdom Metazoa; phylum Chordata; class Mammalia; order Eulipotyphla; family Talpidae; genus Uropsilus; species Uropsilus gracilis. The sequence goes on from PVHY01000020.1 coordinate 352,076, forward strand.
GGGATGTTTTTCTTAGTGCCAGCAATATCTTAACCACAAATCCCTCTGTCGACACTCTGGAGCACTCAAAATATCTACATATGCCTCTGATGCATCTGCATTTGATTTATTCTAAATGTCAATTGTATTTGGAATGAAACTTGAGATATTTTCCTGTATGCTCTTTTGTTAAAAAAAGATTGTATTGATTTTTTTAAAAAAGGCATAAAGGTAATTTTTAATACAACTTTTATTCCCCTGTAAAGTACATAAAAGTAAGTTTGTATATAAAAAACCAAGAGGCATTTTCCTGTGAAAGCATTAACCAAGGACACATTCTGTGCAGTATGGCTGGGTTAATGTCATTGTAAATATTTGTGATATCAGCAAATGTGATTCCCATCTATGGGTGAGCTGACTTTAAAGTACTGCACTCCAGAACATAATACATTCTCTGAGGGGCTGACAGCCAACATCTACAAAGAACTCAAACAATTCAATAAAAATAAAACCAATTAACTCAATCAAACAGTGGCCAGAAGCTCTAAATAGGCGTTTTTCCGAAGAAGAAATCCAGATGACCAACAGCACCTGGAAAAGAACTTCATCATCACTTGCCATCAGGGAAGTGCAAATCAAAACCACAATGAGATCCCTCCTCACACCTGAGGGAGACTCATCTCAAAAACAAGTGTTGGCGAGGGTGTGGAGAAAAGTTTAAAAAGAAAAAAAGCTACTCAGCTAAAATGGTGGATAAACTCTTGCCATTTCTGGCCATGTGGATGCAACTAGAAGGGATTAAGCTAAATGAAATAAAGCAGATGGAGAGAGATGAATACTAGGTGGTGTCACTTAAACATGGAATCTAGAGAAACAAAACAAAGGGGCAAATGAAGCCATGCGAGTAACAAACCCTAGAATCTGTTTGTAGAGCTAAGGTTGGTAGAGGATGAGGGAGAGGGGCAAGATCAAAGTGGGAAGTGGACTATAGTGGTGGCTTGTGGGTGTTTTGGTGGTGAGTTTGATGAGTAACAACACCTGAGTGGAGAGATCCTAGTTCTAAATCACAAAGCTGAAAACTCATGTTAGCTCAAAAACAAAGAACAACGCATTATTAAATCATATTTATCTGTTGAGCCATAGACCTTGCTGGAGCACAGTGAGCTTTTCCTGAAGAGAAAGGTTGAAAACATTCCCCCCATGGCACTCACTTCCATTATGTTAGCACATATGGCAGGACCAGAGTCCCCCATCCAATTTTGGAGGATCATCTACCCCTTTAAGAGACAGGAAAGTAAATGAGGCAGGAAGACAGTTGTCAGACTTCCGGATTCAGTCACTCTTCCCCTCCGGCCTGGGGTTCTGGGGTCCAGAGAAATACCCAAGACGTTCCCGCTACACGTGAAGAAATGTCCAGTACGGGAGCCATGACCCTGGCCACAGCTGTAAGGTAACTTCAAACTGTTCACTTGTATTTCTCCTAATGCTGTTGCGAATTAAGTGCTGCCGGCATTATCTCCATTGCAGATGGGCGAAGGAACAATTTGAGGGGTGAAGCCACACATCAGTGGGAGCAGAAAGTGCACGTGGGAGGCTGAAGCCCATGTTGTTACCGGTTGGGTAATGACGCTGTGTGGCTTTAAGTCGTCTGCTGAACTCTTGGTTATACCTGGAAGTGGAATGTTGCTGAAGTTTGGCTGATAACGTGCTGAATGTTGAGGAATCTAAATTGCTAATAATTTTTACCTGTTTTTTTTTTAGCGTCCATTTTGTTTCTTTGTCCAGACTAGATGTTTTCCTTACCTCAAAGGATGTTCAGTGGTAGATGAATATGTTGGGTTTCACCAGGAGTATTTAATTTCAGAACTTTAGAAATCACCCCTATTTCATCGCCCTCAAATTTCTTCTATACTCTGTAATCAGAATTATATTCTGAAATGCAAATGGGTTTGTCTGTCCCCTGCTTAAAACCCTCTAATGGTGGACTGTTATAAGAGTCCCCAGAGTTACAGTCTTAGCCAATATGATTTTGTATTTCCAGCCCTGCTTTTCTCTCCTGTCTCATTTCTCATTCCCATTCCTGAATAAGAGCCAACAATTTAAAATGTCTGCAGCTGGCTGAGTTAGTATGAAGGAGTTTGGGAAGCTGGGTTATGGCTGAATGGTTTGGAAAAAACCATTCAGAACCGCAGAATCAGAGTTCCCCAAAAGTTCAAAATTACACCTCCTACGTGCAACCCCCACCCAACCAAACTGAAGGACTCCTGTATCTTCATAATTGAGTTGCTAAGACAACTTCTTAAAAATCCAGTCTCGTTTTAATTGTGTTTGGAGCCAGCTGCAGACGCCCAGCAAAACAATGGGGTGTAACAACCCACCACGCATGCGCACAAACACACATGACCCTATCAAAAAATGGGTAGAAATCTGAATAGACTTCTCCAAAGAAGACATATAGGCAGCCAGCAGGCACATGAGAAAATGACCGTGGTCACTTATTATTAGGGAAACAGAGTCAGAACCAGGAGTTCCTACCTCCCACCTGTGAGAATGGCTTCTCTCAAGAGGACCAGAAAGGTCCTCTTGGAAGGACGTGGGGAAAAGAGGAACACCTGTCTGCTGTCAGTGGGAACGTGAATGGGGGCAACCTCTCTGGAAAGCAGTATGAGAGTTCCTGGAAACACAACAAAATAAAAAATCAGCCTGTATGCTGGCTACGAACTCACCCATCTCAGGCAAAAGGGCAGTTCGTTTGTATAGCAAAGACCTTCCCTCAAATAGTGGACACATTTTTTAAGCCAAAGTCACACAAACGTTATGTGTTTGTCCAGCTTAGTGGGGAAAGTGGCTGCTATTGCAGGATTCTGAGCTGCTTGGAAAAGAAAGCAGCAGAAAAGATATAGGTGGAATGAAACTAATCAGGTCAGTGGGGCTAGAGAGGAAAGATAGTCAACCTGACAGGGTTTTCAGCCCTAAGGCTTGTGCTTTCCCCAGGCCATCAGCCCATAGGCTGACTGGAGTCAGGACGCCAGGTCTTTGGGTTGAAGTGCCACGTAGCATAGCAGGCACTGAAGGTTAGCTCTACATCCTGGATCCATAGACAGGGTCTTTCTGCCTCTCTTGATGTGTGATATTCAGATGTTGCAGGCTGCAGACCCTCCCATGGGAGCCATTTTAATGATATTGAAGAGCAAAAAAGAAAAAAAAATTAGACCCACCCAGAGTTTCCCGAGATCGATACCATAATTACATTTTAGAGCCTCCAGGTATTCATCTTCCTTCAGAAAAGCAATTCCATTTTCCTAGCACGGCTCTTAGAAATAATACTGTTTCGCCATGGCTCTTTTAAATTTTTCCCCTGAGGGAGAAGGAAAGGCAAACTTTTTCCCTTTCCAGCACTTTTGTTCCTCCAGCCCTTCTCTCTTAAATGGGGTGCTCATTGATGCTCTAAAAAGACTACACTGAGAAAGGGCTGATGGGAAAATATTCAGCTTGAATGGGAGCTATTTTCAGCGTTCTCCATTGCCTCTTGCTTTTGTTATTTGACTTCACAAATAATGTGTCTGTTGTCTAAACAAATGCTAATATTTGTTGAACACTTGTTATGGGCTAGAAATTGTTTAAATACTTGACAGGAATGGACTAATTTTTTCCTTGTGGTGATACTGGTTTACCTTACAGTATCTATTTTACAGTATCTATGTCACACCTCTTCAAACCAGCCCTCAATCATCTTCCCCCTTGGTGTTCAGCCCCCTCCATCCTTTGATTCTACCTCTGCTCCCCCTGTGTAATCCTCAGTTCTACCGTCAGAGTCATTTTGACTTGGTTTCGTGTATTCCTTTGCTTTGCTTCTCTATATTCCACATATGAGCAAAGTCATCTGGTATTTATCTTTATTATCCCGATTTAATGTTGCTTAGTATAATTGCCTCCAGTTCCAGCTGTATTACTGCAAATAGCAAGATTTCATCTTTTCCTTAAATAACTGCGTAGCATGCATTGTGTATCTATAATATATACCTTCTTGTACACTTAAGTAGTCTCTGTGGCTTGGCATTGGTAGGTAATACAAGAAACATGAAAGTGCATATATTGTTCCAAATTGGTGTTTTTCTCTTCTTTAGATACATATCTAGGAGTGGACCTTACATGGTGTTCTTATAAGGAGAGAAAGGTTTAGAGAGAGATATGGAGGGAAGATGGCCAGATGAGGATAGGGGCAGAAACTAGGGTGATGTAGCTCAAACCAAGGAATACCTGCAACTGCCAGAAGCTAGAAATAGACAAGGGAGGCTTCTTCCCTAGACCCTCAGAGCAAATGTGACCCTGTTGACCCCTTGATTTTGTGTTTTCAGCCTTTAGAATAGTGAGAGAATAGGTTTGTTTTAAGCTACCCAGGTTGTCATCATTTGTTATAGCAGCCCTAATATGGGTAAGGAAATGAATAAAATTAAATAACATGATACATTTGACAAAATGGAAATGTATGTAACACATGCATTGTATAACAACCCTGATAGTTGTATATGTACATTGTATATATTTGCATGTCGGTCATTTTTTTCTGTCACTGAAGATATGTCACTATGATATGGTGACGAAAACATGTATTCTTCAGAAAGATGGCAAGGTAGCCTGGCCAAATTTATGTGAAAGCAAATTGGAGACTGTTCTGGTGTTGCCCTAATATAAGTGGTGCATAACAAAAGTTCACCCATTTAGAGTGCAATGGTTGGGGGGACTGGTTTATACTGGGTCATCAGAGAAAGCTTCCGAGAGACGACATTCAAGCAGAGGCCTTAATTAAATAAGTGAGTAAGCCCTGTTTTGTATCTAGAGCAAGGAGATAGGCAAACTACTGCCCTTGGGTCAACTCTGACCTACCACCTGCTATATTTTTTTGGAACACAAGTACACTTTTGTTTGCATACTGTCTAAGACAAGTGTCGTAGCACAATAGTAGAGCTGAGTGATTGCAGTCGAGACCATATGACATACAGAGCCTAAATCATTTGCTATCTGGCTTCAAAACATTTGACAGATCTAGTGTAGGGAAGGAGGGTGCCAGCCAGAAAAAAAGTAGCAGATGCAAAGGCCCTAAGGTAGAGTGATCAACATGTTTAAATGCTGGCCATGTGGCCTGGAGGGAGAGGGGACCAGCCCGGTGATAGGAGAGGTGGAGGTTAGATTATGTGTTCATAGTGAGGACTCTGGTTTAGTCCTTGAGTGGGATGACAAACTACTTGCGGTTTAAAGCAGTGCCATAATCTGATGTATGCCTTAAAGAACCCTTCTGGATATTGTCAGTTTTTTATCTCTTCCCCCTTCCTCAGACCTCACATCTAAATCCTTCTCCTCAGTGAAAAACAAGGGTAGCTTCTAATTTATTATCCTTTGACCTCCATAACATCTTGGCTGGTTCTCACCCTCTCACAGGAAGGGTCTCCTTGCCTTTGGTTCTTTCATTTTTGTGGACCTGGCACTCCTGATGAGGTCAGTCTGCATGATGTCCTTTCCAGGACCAGGCCTAGGTCATACCAGAAGGCTAGTGTGGTTCGTGGCTCACCAAGAATCCCTAGAGCTTTGCTCTCCTCTTTGAAGACACATTCACGTATTTATGAGTCACTCATGTGAAGGTGATAATGTATTTCAGCATGCTTGCTTGTGCTCTAAAAACATTGAATACACACTATTCACTATTCGCAACTTAGGGGAAGCTTATTTTACTTGTTACTTTAAAAATGCATTTGCTCCAAAGTAGGACTATCGCATCTTTTATGTGAGGGCACTTGTAGCAACATGAAGGTTCCTTTCCCTTCAGAAATGGAAGTAAGCACCTTACAAATTGAACACCATTCTCTCGCACTTCAACGCTAATGTCTTTTTGGTCATTCAGTCACACAAGACATTGACTCTGTGAAGATGCTGCTAATGTTATGTGCATCATTTGAACTATTTCTCTTAGGTATTCACAGAATATTTTACTGGATTCCTTTCACAATTTTGTCATTGATGTGGGCAGTCAGTGGTGCCGTAGCTTTGATGTTCCAGGCTTCATTTTCCTAGACATTGTGGATATAGTAAAAAGATATACTCTGTGGAGTTAGGAAGCAAATTGTGCTGGATGCTCAGCCTGTAATCTGATTGGTGATTTGGGGCAAGGTGTTGGCTTCCTGGAGCTTGCATTGTCCGTGATCAGATGAGGAGTGCTGACTCTGTGATCTGGTCACCGTGGGGGATTATCCTAACTGAATGCTGAGTAGACATCCAAACACATGAAGATGAGGGCAGTTTCATCAGCAAGGAGTAGTGAGCTCAGTTGCAAGAATGGAAAGGGCAGGCAAGCAACCAGAAAGAGAAATTAAGTAAAAAAATGTATAAAGCCACATTGATATGTAGGAAGTACTCTACAAATATGATGATGTGGTGCTTTGATCTTTAGTTTTTCTACTTTATATCTATGAAGAGTATGTATCACTTCAACCATTCAAGTTATGCTTACGGGAAAAAGATCAAAAGGGTGAAAATAAGAAAAAATTAAAGCTGACATTAAACATTTAAAAAGAATATCAGGTAAATGTATGACTTATCTTCATTCCACAAATGGACTTCAGGATTAAACTAGCAAGTGCATAAATTCTAAAAATAATGCTGAATAGATTTTTTTCCCTTCTCCAATGCTCTGGATTATATGTTCATAGAATTTTGTGCTATGTTTGGGTTAAAATCTCATTTGATATTAAGTAAGCAAAATGCAAAGTGATGTTAACTGGAAATGTTTCTTTCATAGTTTGCCAGTTTTGTTCAACAGCATAGAAGAGGAGCTTAATGCTAACACTGGAAGTACTTTTTGTGTGTGTGGTTTTTGATGTAAAGTGTTTAAAAATGGCATAGAAAGTCTTAAGTCATTTCTATGTGTTCTTAAAACCAAGTAGTAGGAATTGAAAAATAGTTAAAATCCCCCAGGAATCCATCACCTGTAAGGTGGTAGGCATAGTTGATTATGCCTTGTCTTTGCTCAGTTGCGAAAAATGATATTAACTTGGTCAAATAGCACAGCGTATCGTCCTTCACCAATTTGCTTTGAGTTAGTAATATTCATCTGAGAATGCATGAAACCATTTTCTTCCAGAGGTTTCCAAGCTAAGAAAGCAGGTAGTAAGTTCTCTTTCTCAGAGCCATGATTTTACTCTTAAACTATTTCCCTTTAAGCACTTTTGTGAAGGAAATAATCTTAGATAAAATCTCCAATAACATTATAGGGGAATTATCTGTCTCACCAGAGTATGTGGCTCTCCAAATCTTCCCCCTGATGATATTTGGATCTCTTTTTTAGAGCCCAGATGAATGTATTAAATAGTTCTTTTTCCGAATATGGACTAGAATTAGAAAGATTTTAAGAATCCCTCTTGCCATCTAGGATGTTGTTGCATACTTGAATGGCTAAAAGAAATGTTTAAAATTGAATTGCTGTAAAAATTTTCTAATGTGGGACCCACACCCCCTGACAAATTACATGGCACATGCATTGCTTAGCTGGGACCATTTAGCCTAGGATCTAGGGCCTCCCCTATCTGCTATATGAAGCATCAGAGCTCATCCTAGGATGTTTGTGGGGATAGGTCCATCCCTAGGAGGCATTGTGGCCTTAATAACCTCTTTAAGGGGAGGAAGAGAACTGAGATCAACCAAAGGTGTTCCCTTATTTGTCTGAGTAGAAATGAACCACAAGACAGAAATAATGTTTTAGGAATGATGTCTACAACATGGTATGACATTGACCTTGTCAAGGTCAGACATTGTGAAGCTTCCCACTCTGTAGATAACCAGTAGTGTTCATAATAACCATGATTTTATGACTATTAGTGATTGAGAATTTACTCTATGTTACATACCAAGATCATGGTTTGGGTTTTTTCCTCTGTTCATCCTCTTCAGACTCGATAGGACAGGAACTGTTCAGGAACTTCAGGTGACTGCTCTAAGCTCACTCCATTGCCAGGTGGCCAAGCTTGTTTTTCTCTCTAGAATTCATGATTTTAGCCATTCTGTGATATCCCCCATGGAAATGATTGAATATTTGAATAGGTTTAAAAGGTTGTAAACATGAATTCATGAATCCACATCTACCTGAAATGTTGCGATGGGTATCTTTGTTTAAGGAAAGTCTACAAGGGTCAACCTCTGCTTCACTAGGGGTCTCAGATTTTTTTTTTTTAATCTTGGAACTCTGTTCCTGACAACATCAGGATGGCTGGGTTGATAATTTAGGCTTCTAAATTTCTTTTAACTTGAAGATTTTTGATTCTTCAGTGCCCTGGGGACATTTCCCTTTTTTATATGAAGTAGCCAGTGTTAGAGTCCACTTACAATGGAAGTGGAACCAAAATCCAAAGTTCAACTGACCACTGTCATCTATCGTATTTACCTTGTAGAGAAAAATTGGAAAACACGTGAAGAAGTTTTGTGGCACACTTAGCTTTATTGAAATTGAAATTGAACAAATAATTTGTTTAAATAACCCCTTTGACAGCACATGTAAAATTTAATTTTTTCATTATATTTGTACAGGTTGTCTTTTATCTGAGTAAGCAAAAATACATTTTTTTTTCTTACTTAAAACATGTAGCCAGGATTCAAACCACGTAGCTCTGATACCAAAAAGGCAACGGGTTATGAAAATCACAGTACAATTCAAATTTATTTAAGTTATTTAAGGATAGTTAAAACAATATTCACTTGGGTTGACAGTAGAAATTATGAGTCAGTCGACATGAGGACTAGTAGTTACACCTACAATGAGAGCGGAAACTGGAAGTTCAAGTTAATATATGAGCTACACCATTCAGGACACACCATCTCCAAAAAGTACTGCGGCTGAGAGGTGGCGATGTCTGAGTTCCACGCGAGCTTTTCGGGTTGCATGTAAATAGAGCCAAAGCGAAAACATTGAATGCGCTAACTGGAATCTAAAACAAAACGGGCATTTCTTTTTAAGAGAGTATACTATTAAATCAATTGCACAACACACAGCTGGAACCCCAAACTTACTTCTAGGAAAGAAAATAAGATTCAAATGCACACCCACACGGACGGTAAAGTAGAAATCTCTTCTTTGTGGTTGGTGTTTCTTTGTGGTGGTGGTTTTCTCGATCAGTAGAAATAATTGATGACCCACAAAAGGATTCCTTGGGTGAAGCGCTAATTACAGACATTGTAAAGGACAGAGCTCTGAAGGCTTGTTTTAAAAACGAGGCAGCATTTTCCTGAAAAAGTTTGGTCCTTGACTCTAGGCTAGTTACTATGGTCAGAGGGTCAGCATTTTCCGTGTGTGTGTCTGTGTGTGTGGAGCTAACCTTTCAGTACAAGAACTCTTGCATCATGACTAATTGAGGCACCGTCTGAAAGTGCTGGAAACTAAGAGAGGAATGACTCTCACCATTCTGTAAAGCCTTCATTTTGCACGAGCATTTTCCTCCCTTGCACGGATAACTTATCTTTATTCGTGTAGGTGCCGGGAAACCCTCCCCCATGATCCACCCGCCCCCCACCCCCATCTTCTCGGCTGTCAAAGTGACGTAAAGACAATTTCACGGTGTATTTACAAGCATAACACTTAGGCCGGAAGGTCCCAGGGTCCGAAGGGCACATCTATTTCTTGTGGACGTCTTCATGCCGAATGATCTTGTACGTGATCCAGTAAAAGATGTTGAAAATGAGGAAGGCCAGAGGGAAGGCAGCCCGAGAGAGCGTGTCAATCCTTTTTGCCCGGTCCACAAACTTCTTCTTGATGGCGTCTGCATCTTTGGGGGGCTGCGGGGGAGGGTTGGCAGGTGCCGCCTTGACGGCTGTTCCATCTTTCACTTGGAGGCAGTGACCCATCCCATAGCCACTGAAATTAAAACGACTTTCACGAGTAACGTCTTCTTCCTGTGAGAATAAAAGCAGAGGAGGCAGAGATTGGTTGTCAGTCAAATCAGATGGACGTGGCTTCAGATCAGCTCAGAAGTGAAAGGATAAATCACGGCTAACTGGTAACAGGGAAGCTTCTGGAATGGGGAGTTCTCTTTTGCGTTCAACTCAATTATTCATGGAACAGATACACCTCATTAACTTTGCAGGCTGAGAAATTAAGGGGAAGAAGAACGACTTTGTGATCACTTGAATTAATGAGCAAACAGAAGCACCTACATTATATTTAGCAGGTTTTCCCAGAATCTAGTCTACTGGCCCATAGCTTTGAATAAGTGACTTTAAAGCCAAGTCTCTAGATCCCAGTACTACTTTCTAAATCTCTGAACAGGAACATTCTTTCACACATTGATTCATTCATTCAGAATTAGCATTTTGTGAGCGTCTGCTGTTTACCTGGTGCCAGGCTAGGAACGTCTATCATTGTGGCCCATCCACAACTCTGTACCCTCCATCAACATCGGCTTTAACGTTAATGCAGGAGCTAAATTTAACACTTTAAATGGACCTGTTTTCCCACCAGTCCTCTAGTTCATCTCCGTTATATAAACAATATTAAACATTATCCTTGGTGGTGAATATTTCCACCATGGCTAATTTTTCTCATGTCAGCTTTGAACATGGGTTCTTTGGCTCATTATGTATCGCCACTGTATTTAAACTTGTGTCATGTTAGCTGATGTTTGTGGCACTTCATGTTATTTCTCCATGAATGAAAGAAGAAATGAAATTTCTATTCCTCAGGGCAAAGAGCAAATACTCTCATTAAAGACAAATGATTGGAATCTGTGTGTTGGGTCAAAATGGTGGGATTGGAAACATAGGATTGAAATCACCTGCTTGATAAAAATCTAGTTCTAAATGGCTGTTGATTGAATCATCTTCTGCAGCTAGGTTACTGATTCCAGGACATTCTCCAGCCCCTTTGAGGCACTGCATTCTTTACCTTGCCTGAGAGTAAGAAGGTTATATTTCCTCCAAGATAGTTAACGAAGTTGTATAAGGTTCTTTGTCCCACGTACGTGGAACCTTCAGAAGCTGGTGGAGGAGGCTGACTGAAAGGCAGTGCCATACAAGGAAACTATAGAGGAAATCCAGTCTGGCACGAGAGCACTTCCACTTGCCTAGTTCCTGGCTCAATACGGAAATGTCATGAGCTCAACAATGCTCAGATTTCAGTCAGACTCAAATTCAAATATGAAGCCCTTTTCTTTGCCTTAACATAGTCTTTGTCTAAAGAGATTTCTTTGTCTAATAGATTTCTTTGTCTAACAATAGATTTCTTTGTCTAAATATATTTTATGGATGCAAAAGTTTTGAAAAAGTCTTTCACAACGTGGAGTTAGTGGCTCTACTAGTCACTACAGCGCCACTGGAAACTTAGCCAGTGTGGAGTGAGAAAGGAAACACGCAGGTCAGCAGGAGGAGAGGACTTGCTGACCCTGTGGGTCTAGACGATCTGGACATCCTATTACTAACCGGTAATTAGCTCCCAGCCCAGAAGTCAGAGAAGTAGGAACTGTGCAGTGGGTGGAGTGAGGAGAAATGCAGGCTTGGAATTTGGGTATTTGGGCTCTTGTTCAGGCACCAAGGGTACTGAGCTGTACTGATGTTGGGCAAGGAATTTACTTTTCCTAGGTCTCCGGGGCCTCCTGTCTGTGAGTCTCAGCTTGGCTCCTGGGAACTTTCACTAGTGTATGTAGGCCTCCCTCCCCTCCCAGCCAGCTCCTCTCTACCGCCTGTGGGAGAGTCTCTGGGGAGGAGAACTGAGAATCGGTGTTTTTAAAATTCCAGTGACTCTAATGCAAACGTTTAGTGGCCTCCATGAGCTCTAATGTCTAACTCTATAATGCTAAACTTAGTCTACATCATTGCGAAATTATCTCTCAGTGGAAACACTTCCTCGATGTGCATTTCCCCTTATCCTCTGAAATGTGCTGTTTTCCCTTGCTATATCTGTAGAATCTTGCAAATTGCTGTCCTCACCTCTGTAAACATTTAGAAACTCGTGATATAGCATAGAGCTCACTGCCTGCGTGAGATAAGATTGTTTTTAAATTCTGGGTCTCTGAAGAAATAAGGCTAGTGAGCTAGTGGCCTGTGTTTAGCCCATAAATCAAGAGAAAGCCTAAATGCTCATGTCCATGTTTCTCTTCAGACTGACTCTCCATTTAATTTCTCTAAGTCATTTCTCACATACTGAGATGATTTCTCTAGTCATTTCTCAACATACTGAGTTGGATGAACTCATCCAACTAACTACCTGGACTTGACTAGAATGATGCCAGTTTAGGTGATCATTATGATGTGCGTTGCCAGGCAAACTGGTGGTGCTTAATAAATGTTTATTGAGTGATGAACAAAAGGGAACTTTAAGAGGGCTTCTCTATGGTTGAAAATGCCTTCCTCTTTCAGTCAGCACTACTGTAAATACATGCTTTCTGAGCATAGTTGCAGCTAATTAAATCAATTCTTGGAAATTTCTGTCATAGGTAGAAATTACCCATTTACTTTTGCATATGCAGGAGGTATGTATACTCGTTTAAGGGCCTTCTTATTTACCATTATGACTCATTCAATGCTTTTTAAATATAGAACCCTAAATTATCTACCTCAAAGGGTATGGTTGTGATTTAGAAAACATAATTGCAACTCATTTGAATTTTTATGTTATAATGAATGACTAATTGCCTTTATAGCAAGTTAGGAGTGAAGTGTTGTGGTAATATGGCAAGTCTCCCAGATGAGGGCAAAGTGGAGATGAGCATGAGTCATGTATGAAGTTCAAGTCCAGAACAACTTATCTGTACAGCTTTGCTGAACAAATTCACAGAAAATCTCAGACCCACTCAGTCAGGAAGGAATTTTAGGCATGTATTTTCACTGTCTTCTAATGAGCCAGGAAACCACTTAGTTCATTATTGCTGCTGACCCATCATCTTTGCTAACTTTGAGCAGTAAACACTTAGCTTATTCTGATTTTCTTCACTAATTAAATTCCCACAGAAAATGAATCATCAAGTCGGTGTTTCAAATGAGATTTCTGTATCCCACTTTGATCAAATTTCCTGAAATTCTGTCTGCTCTGTGCGGCACTGGCAGGGCACTACTCATCTGAGACTTATTATCTTGTTCCACTTATTTTTCTCCATCAGTTTTACTTACTGTGAAATCTACTCATTCCTTTGTTTAGAATAACTCTTGTCTAGACATGAAATTGGACCTAAAACTCACCAGAATTGCCTTGTAGACTCACCAAAATTGCCTTGTAGTGCAGTGTTTGTTATAAGCAAATATCAATGTAAAGAACATGGTACTTAGGAAAAGAAAGATTTTAGCAGAGCCCATGCTATCAATTATTCTTTCATGCCCAAGAGAGGAGGAAATAAATGACACCTAAAAACTGGGGGAGGAGAAAAATTCTGCTGATCAAATTTCTTGTCTACATCCTGTGATTGAATTGACACTTCCTTTTGCTGGAATAGGAAATTGCTCAGTTGGAAATGAAAGTTATAGCCGGCCTCAATCAATGGGAAAACATAATGGAGTCTCCAGCCTCCTAGGAAAACAGCGTAAGTCCCAGCATAGCTGATTTTCACCAAAAAAGTGCCCTTAAGCAAATGGTGGTTGGAGGATGCTTCATGGTTAATGATTTCTATCCCCTGGGATTGAGGGAGATGGATGGTTTTGAGAAATTCTCCTAAGTCTTCAGAGTCTCAGTTTGCTCCTCTATCATGGGGACTTGGGAAAAGACAGGATCATATAGAGATATCACTTACTGATTATGACTGTATACCATGGTCTTAAAACTTCTGTCAGTCCTACTACTAACCCGACCCCGCAAGTCATCTGCTTTCTGGGCTTGAGAGCAGTTCTGTGGCTTCCCCAAGGAAGTTTGCCAATACAACTTGAGGCTGAGATTCAAACTCTGGTTAGTCTTGGTCCTCTGATTGGTCTGATTCCAGACTTTGGTGGTTATGAATTTGTCCCTCTCTAACCCCAAATGGCTCACGTTCAAGATGATGGATGAAAAATCTGAACTTTTCAGAACAACAAAGTTGAATTGAAGTCAACCAAATATAGCTCTTTGTTGCTTAGTCACGTGCGCTAAGAGAAATTAAAACTGTCAAAGTGTCATTTCGGGCAGACAGTGTCAAGCAGTTTGTTCAAAAGAAAAGCATCTTAGTGGACCGTTACTCTCCATGCAGGATGTCATTGTACTTCATGTTTGAAGGAACTTCTCAGATCCATTTCTTGAGCACCTACTGTTTGTGTATTCATATTTTCAACAAGTGTTTATTGAGCTCTATTATGTGCCAGGTGTATGGGGGGGATACAGCAGGATTATTTTGGAGTTTACTTTATAGAGGGCAGATTTCATCTAGACATGCAGACTTGGTAACATGCTGATGTGTGATTGGTGATCACTCAATATTCCGGTGCAAGCTTTTGGGGGGGGGTTAGCTGTGCTTTGGAGCTTCTGGTGGGATTTCCTAAATTGACCTTTCAGGGGCCCTCCCACACTGATCTGGCCATCCACTGTGCAAAGAAATCTGTTGACAAGGCAAAGAGAAGTGCTGCCCTCTTCTTTCTCCTCTGCATGCTTCCATCCCTCAGGTAGAAGTCACAATCCGGTCAGATGGTATTTGCTAAAAAAGCCACAATGTCTCCATCCCCTATGCCTTTTTACTACAATGCATCATTGACATTCTTCTCACTGAGGCTCAGGTCCACACCCCCTCCCTGTGGGTCTAGGTGGACTTGTGACTGGTTTGTAATCAATAGAAAATGATGGAAGTCATACTAAGTAATTTCTGGTCATCAAATAGTGAGGATGTCTGACCTGAGCTTTTAGAACTTGTGCTGGGAACCATGAGCCATCCTGCCAGTGCTCTGACTGCTCTGCCACCATCATGCTGTAAAGAACGCAAACTGCTTCATGAAGACAGATCCCATGGAAATGTCCCAAGACAACTTGGAGAGAGAATGATGCCCGATCAGTTCCTAGCTGTCCCAGCTCCAGTTCTGTCTGACTGCGACCAGAGAAGAGACTCTGAGCTGAAACTGCCCAACTGAGGTCTTCCCGAGACTCTTGACACACAGAACAGAAGTGATGGCAGATGCAGGGAAGTAACTGCTGTTGCTTTAAGTTGTAAGATTTGGGGTGATTTCTTTTGTATTGATAGTTAGCTGCAGGGCACTATTTATAATTGCAAGGACATGGAAACAACCCAAATGTCCCAAAACAGATGAATGGATAAAAAAGAAGTGGCATATACACACAACGGAATATTACTCATCAATTAAAAATGACAAATTTGATGATTTTATGATAACATGGATGAACCTAGAAGAAATCATATTAGCAGAAACAAGTGAGAAAGAAAAAGACAGAACCAATTGGTTTCACTAATATATGGACAACCAAATGAAAACACACAACTGGGGGGGGGGCAGCTGGAGCAGTCAGGGAGGAGAGGTGGTGGGTGATCCCAGGGGAGTACAATGATGTGAAATATATATATATGTAAATAAATCATTTTATATAAAAATAGCTGCATAGATCGCTGGTGTTGTAACACAAAACTAAATATAGTATGGCTCTGTCTTTTGGGTCAGGCAGCAGACAGAGCTGGAAAGATCTAAAGGAGATTGTCTGGGGAACTGATATGAAAAGCCAAGAGCTGGGGGAAGTTTACTAATATCCTGTGATAACATGGAAAATATAAAGTGCCCTTAATGAGTCTGGCATTCTAGCTAAGGAAATTTCCTGGCAGAGAATTGGCACTACTGCTTGACCTTTGGCTGCTGATCACAAACAGAGGGGTCAAAAGAGAGTTGAAGAACATGCTATTAAGTATTCACGTAGAAGTTGGAGAAAATGTAAAGGATCCAGAAAGTTTTCAGCCAGCAAAGTATGTTCAGATAAGAACAGGTCTCAGGGCAAAGATTAAACACAGATGAGACTGTGAGATCTTGGTCGAAACCTAAGAAATATGCAAGGCGGTGTCTCCTGGGCCCTTCCAGATACACAGTAGCTCTTACCAGATCATTAAGGCTGCCTTGCAGAGCCTCTCCTTGAAACAATCAGCTTCGAAGAATATTAAGGGTATCAGACCACAGCAGCCTCCTAGGGAGACTGAGATAAAGAAGGACTTATCTTGGAGAGATTTTGTATAGCACAGTGAGTTTATAAATCGATACATAGACAGTCCCAGTCAGTTTTAAAGGAACTGTAACTATTTGGATTGAAAGGAACAGAGGCAGTATAAAATGAAAGGATTCTTTAGACCCCTAGTCTTTTATGGACAAGAAATAGGATTTTTAAAAACAAACTAGGTCTCTCGCTATGTTGCCCAGGGTAGTCTCGAACCTGTGGACTCAAGTGATTCCTAGCCTCAGTCTCCCAAGTAGCTGGGATTACAGGTGCATGTCACCACATCCGGCTAGAAATAGGAATTTCTTGTGAGGAAGCTAAAGGGATTCCTGAATTGCAAACAAACATTACATATAATGGAGAAAGATGATTTGGATAACAGAACAGAGTTCACAGCGAGAGAGGACAACTCTGTGGAATATATTCCCCACAAAGGACCTGCCAATCCTTGACCAAATCTTAGAAGTCTGATCAACCGGTGATTACTGTGTGCCTGTTTCCCCACTTTTGGAAAGGGAACATCTATAGAATTTAGTCTGTGCAAATTTCAGTCTTGTCTGTTGGCGAGTGTGGCAGACACCTTGTCTTGTTAGCTCACAGGTTTTTATGCTGAACTGTATCCAAAACGCTCAGTGATTCAAATGACAAGGTTTGGGTTTTGAGCTACATTTTCACTGAAGGTCTGTTGTTAATGTCTTTCCCAAGAAAGCCATTTATAAATTACAAATTATTTCTGCTTATCCAGAAAAGAAAACATCAAGAGCAAACACCCCAGCTTTCTATGTGACCATCCTTGTAGGTATGCATTTAATATTGGAGGTCTTTGGAGAGGCAGGTAAGTATATTTTGCTCTTGAAAAGAATGAGAATTGTGGAAAGAGAGTGGATGAGGCAGAATGTGTTTGTCAAAGATGTTCAAAATGTTAGTTCCCAACCATATGTTTTCTTTAGTGGGACATTGGAATTCTTCCTGTTAAGAGGCGGAGTCTTTTCCCTGCCTCCCGACTAGCTTGCAACTTCCAACGGTGGTTCATCAAACAGCAACAGAGCTTCTGCTTTTGCTGGGCCACTTTAAAGTCTTGGAGCACCATATGAAAAAGTCCTGCCACCCTGGGGCTGCCATGTGCTGGGAAGCCTGGCCTCACCAATGGGCCACATGTTGGAGCTGTGGCTCGCAAGCCTACCTAGTTCTGGCATGAATGAGACTACAGACGTCACTAACTCCCAGCTCCCAGCTGTCAAGAACCATCAGTCTTGGA
Organism: Uropsilus gracilis; assembly: GCA_004024945.1. Classification (NCBI taxonomy): domain Eukaryota; kingdom Metazoa; phylum Chordata; class Mammalia; order Eulipotyphla; family Talpidae; genus Uropsilus; species Uropsilus gracilis. The sequence continues at coordinate 369,445 of PVHY01000020.1, forward strand.
GTCTTCCAGCCGGAAACCCAGATAGCATGTAGCAGAGATTTCATCCCCACTCTGCCCTTGCCTGGTTCCTGAGAAGATGTTGGTTGTTTCATGCCATGAAGTCTGAGGTGGCGCTTTATGCACAGTAACTAGAATGGGCCCTTGAACAGCTGGTTACTCAGACATAGAACTCCTGACAAGAAGCAAGAGTAGAAATAGTGTGAATGTGTAGGACCGAATGTGCTCCTGGTTGAATGCTGGTTGTCTTTTTGGATTTAAAAGTGGGAGTGGAAGTAAAAAGGCCAATAAATAGAATATCAGTGGAAACTACTCTGTACGCTGACCGGCGAGCCATCCTCCCTGCAGTGAGCTGCCTGTATCTTCCCTTCGCAACTGAGATACAGCATTACTGCCTACAGCTCCAAGAGTCATCCTGCTAGAGAAATCATATCACCAGAGAACAGTCGACACTGGAATGCAGTGTGATATTCAGAGGGGATGTAATTCCTTGCTTAAAAATAAACACCTTGAGTTCACTTCAGTAATGCTGCAGCAGGCACCGTTTATGAGAACCACTGTTATTCGTTGGCCAATCTCTCCTCTGTTAGTAAAACAAATGTGTGCTTGCTTTCACACGAAATGTATCTAAAACATGCGAAATAGATAAATTAGTGAGTGGTTGCTTTGAAATTGGATTCAGAACTATCTGATACATGTTCAGTAAATTCCTGTTTTTCCCCCTCACCTTATACAAGAAGCTTCCAGTAATTAGCAAACCCAAGCCCACCTAATTTGGAATTGGGTCCACATAAAATGACTCAGACTCAACCTTTTCAATACCATCTGTCTTCCATAGAGTCAAATGCACCAATCACCATATATAATTCTAGGACAAAATCGTCTAAGAAGAGCATGAAGAAGAAGAGTAAAGATGAAATATTTGAGCAGGCTGATAGGCAGATAAGGACTGTGAAAGAATAGAAGCGAAAACCACCCTGAGAGAAAAGCAAGATTGATCCTAGGAGGTAGCTGAGTTGCTTTAACTTCAACTCTGTCAGTGAGGGTTGAGCTTTCTGTGGCCGCGTCTGTAAGAACTGAACACAGAGGATTTGGTGGACACTTTTGGATGACTTCTGTTTGGGATGACTTTCTTCAAGTGGAGACGAGTCCAAGGAATGAAGTAAGAGGGAGGTGGGGAGTAGTGTCATTTGAATAGGCCGGCTTTGCTTTGGTCATCTAGATCCATCGAAAGTTTCTCTGCATCCAGATTCTCCACTTGGAGGGTACCCACGGTCGCAGTAAATCACCGATCAAGCCCTTCTCGTCAGTCACCCGGCAGTAAACATTAAACAAGCACCTGTGATAGAGGAGGCGCTGGGTTTGCCCCTGGAATCACAAGATGGAGTAAGGTCTCTTAAACTTGGGAGACCCCAAGCTTGGCGTGGTGGCATGCACCTGTAGTCCCAGCTACCTGGGAGACTGAGGCTAGGCATCACTTGAGTCTGCAAGTATGAGACAACGCTGGGCAACATAGCGAGACCTAGCCTCTTAAAAACAAAAACAAAAAACAAAAAAACTTTGGAGACTCCAGCTTTTCTGGGAAAAGCTAGAATATGACATGAGAGACATTCTTGAGATGTGTACAAAGGTTTCCTGGAGTTCAGATGAGCTTGAAGTCTCCAGAGTTGTGGGGGTGTTGCTGGTACGACTGCCGCGATCTGCAAGGCAGCATGCCAATGATCGAGAGCCCCTCCCCCAGGAGTCCGCAGGTGCCTATTAGCTTTCAGTATCCCTGTCCAATTTCCAGCTTATTATTTCACATTTTTTGCATCCCAACCACTTTGAAAAAAAAAAAAAAAACAAACAACAACAGGTAGTCATGGGTTCTGGATCTTGATAGCTACACACTGTCTTCATCCCCTGGAGGGTGAGCTCCTGGGAGCCTGCCAACATCAGCTCTGAAGTCTTGCTTGGTCCATGATCCTCATTCAGTCACTGTGCTTGGAATGATTTTCTCAATGCTGAGAAAGGCTAAGGAAGGTCATGAAAAATCCTTGGGAAACAGGACAGCAATTGTTTCCTAGCTGGTCTCCTTCTCTTTGCCAGTAATACTCCTTTCTGCTGTCTCTGGTCAACATTCCCCAAAGAATTTCTGCACTGCTGCTGACCATCCCATGGTGGTGCAGTGCAGAGCACCATGGCGGCTCATAGGTCATCTCCATTGGAGTTACTGTGATCATCTCCCAGCTGGTTCCCTGGCTCCAAGACCACCTCCCTCATCCCCAATCATGTCAGTTTTCAACGCAGCAACTACAGGGATTCTGTTAAGATGTGAGTTTAGTCAGAACATCGAATCCTTACACTGTCCCTTTTACCTCTCAGACTTCAAAGCTGCTATTGTCTCTCCAGGGGACAACCAACACCTTCTGTCAGGGGCCGGCTAGGAAACATTTTAGATTACATAGGCCGCCCTGTCTTTGGCGTCTGTGGCTTTTCAATGTTTCTTTTGAATCCGTTTTCTAAAGTAAATAGTTTGCTCGGCTTTGGACCGCACCTCAGTTACAGCATGTTGCTTTTAATGGACTGGAAGGAATTCTTAAATATAGTTGTTTGACTTTTGGTTCAAAATCTATAAAACAGAAATATTTTCACTTAATGTGTAAATAGCAGACAGTATCTTGAAAATCGATAACATGGTTGTAATGTTTGGATTTCTCCAGAGGGAAAGGATGCCTTGCATATGGAAATTCTTTCCTGTCAATTCTGGTCTAGCTAAAATGCTCAGAAGATGCACTAAATTTGAAGAAGCATGAAGGTGAGCATCTTCCATCTGGAGGATGAGCTGTTCGATTATTAACATCATTTACCATCTGCTCAGGTTGCTGAGACTGTCTACACAGTGCAGGCTGGAGGGGACAAGTGATAAGGGGATGAGTTCGCTGCCAAACTAAAAGCTATAATGGTGGCAGCAATGGCAGCAGCAGCAAATCACATCAAGCATTTATTTGCTTTCTAACTTGAATGATCATGACTGCTAAATTCTCCAGATTCTTCAGACCATTTATCATGCTTACACACACACACACACACACACACACACACACACACACATACACTCACTCACACATATACAATGTCCAAAAGTGGTTACTCTGTTAGATTATCTCCCTCTAACCTGGCACCACCACTCCTGTAGAAGTACCTGCCGAAATAGGGAAGAACTACATTTCCTAGAACCGCTTTGCTTGGATTTAGGTAAGGGTTTGCCAATGAGAGAAATGTGGGAGACTTGGAAGGTGGAAGGGAAACAGAGGTCATTATTTTGGAGACTCTGTGGAATTCATAGGAAACTTTTCTCCTCTCAACTTCCTTTATCTAGGTGTGTTCCCACTAGGCCAGCCCAAGCCAGAAGCCTGTTGGAACCTTTTCAACTCAAGTCCTTTCTGTCATCTGCTTAGCGTTTTCATTGTTCAAATTCTTGAGAGATTCTTATTAATACCCCATTTTGGAGCTAGTGTTATTCGTGGGTCATTGGCTAGCAGAGGGTGTGGGAGACAGAAAAAGGATCTCACAGGGTGAAGGCTATGGCAACCTTTCAGCATGGTAGATGTCCCTGAAAGCGGGCCACGTGAGGAGTCCTGGGAGGAACAATGGGGGCTGGTGTTGAAAAGAGATGAGTGTGGCTCAATGGGCTGGTGATGAACATTTGTTCTAGTGCTTGCACAGTTGCTCATCAGAAGCAACTGGTTGTCATTACAGGGAGACAGAATTCAACTGAATATGAGAAAGAGCGCTGAACAGCTCCAGCTAAACATGTGCATGATGGCGGACAGGTAATGAGTTCCTTGTTCTTCTTTGTGGCTCTAGCTATGCAAGTGTTGATGCGATTTACTTGTTGGAGATGCTGGTATCCATGCAGGATGTGGGTTAGGGCACCAGATGACTATTTATGGACCTAATTGTGGGAGTCTCTGATTATGGCTGAAGGTTGCAAAGGGAGGAAGTTCAGGAGAGCAAACCGCATTGCTGTGACCCTCTCCGGCCGCCTGGTTGTTTCTAGTCATCCTGACTGCATGCTGCAAAAGAAAGCCCTCTGTGATGCAGCAACCTCTCCTGCTGCAGTTCGCTTCAGTCTGTCTTGGCCTTGCAGGCTGTTTTATCTCATTATTTCTAAGGATTTCAGTGAAGTATCAAGTCTCTTGCCACTATTCTAATTTTGATGACGATTCTAATATAGAATAGATAAAAGAGAATACACACTAATAAAATCCCAAGTAGTAGTGAGTAACTTCACATTCTGTGAAGAGTCAGGCATGGGCTGGATGTGATTTAGAGGTCAACACACCATGTCTGTGGAGGCCTTTCTTCATCATCCAGTGCTGACGTCCTAGAGATTCCAGGTAATCCTATCACCCTTCCCCGTAGCCATTACTTTCTTCTTCTTCCCTCGCACTGCTACTTTCTGTGGGAGGAGCTCAGAGGAAGCGGAATCAATGCTGCTCAGAGTTCTGTGAGCTGTTTCTTGAGGGATGAACGGGGCCGGCAGCCCTCACTAAGCTCAGGAGGTGAGAACTCAGGACTGGATCTATGTTTGGTTTCGCCCTTGCCCCTGTCCCGCTAGCTTGGAAGAGACACGTTACCATCCTGCTGAAATCAGCGTGTGGGGCCCCAAGAAGGCTTGCCAGGCTTGACCACAAGGGCCACCAGCTGCGCCTCAAGAAAGGCACTGCGGCCGGTCACGTCAGGGCTTCCTGCAGCTGCAAAGGGGAGCAGCTCGCCTCAGGGGGAACAGCTCGGAGGCTGCTTTCTCCGCTTCGTCGTGTGCCCGCTCTGGCCCAGCGATCCTGACCTCTGTGTGCTCTCTGAGGAACAGGGCGGCAGGTTCTCTCTGAGAACACGCAGCCACCCATAGACACGCTGTGAAGCGCCGGGGGTGGGCGGCGGCGCAGCTCAGCGAGCTGGGAACGGCCTAGGCCGCGCTGTTCTGGCTTCTCCCTGGTGCGGAGCCCACGCGCCCAGCCGCCTCAGCTCGCCCTGAAGCCGCCCGGACGCTCGGCCTCCAGCTGGAGCTTCGCCAAGCAGCTCTCGCCATGAAACAAACCAGCAGAACCGCAGGGGAAAGGCCACTGGAAGCAACGGCTAAGCGGAGGTGTGGCGTTTGTCTTTGGGGCGCCTGCGGTGACTCTCTGGGCGCGCCCCTTCTCGCTGCTCCGTTACTGTGGGGACCAGATGGAAGATTCCAGCAGAAACTTGTCTGTGGGCTTCCAGCTCAGACCTGCGGCCGTGAACGCCGAGGACGGAGATGGTGCCTGGCTGGAGATGGCGTCGGCGCCACCGCTCTGACTGTGGCCAGCTGAGCTTCTGCGTGGTGGCACAGCGCTGGTGACAGGGTGGGATGGCTGCTTTCCTGCGCTCTGCAAAGGTGGCTCTGGGGGTCTGGGAGGGGCGCCCTAGTGAGCGGAAGGGACACCCTCGAGACACCCTTTCCAGTGCCTCTGGGGCTGGCTCGTCAGGGGCTCTGAGGAGGGTTAAGCCTCGGAAGCCCAGTGAGCCAGCTCACCTGATACCCCCTGAAAGCGCTTTTTACTGTGACCCACAGCAGGAAACGCTCCCCATTGCCACCCAGGACACACACACATACACACACACACACATACACACACACACATACACATGCACACACATACACACACACTCCCCATGGTAGGAAACACTTCCATTGCCACCCAGGAAGCGCACACACACACACTCCTACAACAGGTTTCCCAAAGTGGTATTTACTTTTGCAAAGCAGGGTGCACCTGGCTATCTTCTAATCCCCCCATTTCTGTGCTCCATAAAGCCGATGGTGAGCCCCTGAGCTGACCTTCCCTGGCAGCGTGGACCCCCGCAGTTTGACCAGCACTGCCTTTCAGGGGCTTCACTGAGTTCTTTGCTGTCAGTATTCGTTCAGCAGCCGTTTGCTAGGCGTCTCCACGTGCTAGGGCTAGGCTCCGCACGGGAAATACAAAAGAGAGGCTTCTGGGTACACACGTCACGTGTTCTGTGCGCGCTCACGGCAGCTGTTACCACCAGGTTGGTGACTGCGCCGGGATTTTGCACGGAGTCAGGGGTGGCTGCGGGTGCAGCCGCCTGTGTTGGCCTGAGCTCCCCAGCCCGTCCTGGGCTCTGTGTTTACGGCGTTTGATGGACTCTAGTGCGAAGGCAGCGGTCGGTGCTTTTCTGGCTCCAGAGCTGCCCGGAAGGAAGCCTCCGCGGTGAGGAATAAGCTCCAGTCGCCGAGGCGCTCATGGTGCAGCTTCTCCAGGACGTGATCACTTGCCCCGGAGGGGAATGAAGAGCCTCTTGGGCCCATCACAAGGCCCTTTGCGATGGCCCCAGGGACTGTTTGACCTGATTTCCCATCACTGCTTATTGCACAGACTGCGCTTGAAATGAACCTGTCCCCTCCACGCAGGGAGGACGGAGTGGCGTGGATGGTTGGGAGGGGGGGAGTGGGGGGTGGCGCAGGCACTTTCTCGCCTCCTGCACGCCTCTGCAGCTGTCACCCGCCTCGCTTCCCTCCCAAGTCTCGGTGCCCGTGGGTGGGATGGCCTTGGTGCAGCAGTGCTTGGGGGCGCGAGCCTGGGGCTCGCTTGGATGCCCAGGGCCAAGAGGCCTGAGCGTGGGGCACAGACACTCTGAAGAGGGACCCCGGGACCAAGACGCTGGAGAGCACAGGGCGTGCAGATCTTTCCGTGTGGGCGCCTGGGGGAGATCACCATGAGCTAGATGGAAACCAACCAACCGAGAGAGCCAGAGAGAAGTGAAGAGTGTGCCATCGCGGGGGCTGGGAGGCCTGGTTGCCACCAGCCTTCCAGTGCCCCTGACTGGCTACCTGCCTGCCTCCGGCCCCCACCGGCCTACTCTGTCCTGGTTGCCAACATTCAGTGCCTCAGACTCTTCCAGCTCCCTGAGGCTTTCCATGACCTATTCTTTCTGCCTGGGGATTCTCATCAGCTTCGCCTGCTGAGTTCTGACTTGACCTTTCTGCCAAAACTCAAATCGCAGCTGCCTCCGGGACCTTCTCTTACCGTGATTTCTGCCCTAGTCATGAAGCAGTAGCCACATCTTTCTCCCTTCTCCAAAGGCTCGCATTTATTATCTCAGATTTCAGTATAGATGCGAGTTTCCTGGGCACTAAACTAGGGGCAATCCGGCCAATCAAAATACTCTGCGCCATAGTTTTAAAGAGCCAGAGGACATTTTACAAGAACACGAGAAGATGATCTTACGCAGCACTCATGCACACTATTCCCGACAGCAGCCCATTCCTTCCCCACAGTGGGTGCATTGCTCTAGAAATTAAATGCCGTTCAGACCCCAAGGAAGTCCTCGCTCTTTCCACTTAAAGTGCCCCGTGTGGACTTTATCGAATGTTTTCATTGCATCTATTATACTATTATACAAAGGGACACCTGTGCTCGGATGTTTACTGCAGCACTATTTATAATTGCCGGGACATGGAAACAACCCAAATGTCCCAAAACAGACAATTGGATGAAAAAGATGTGGTACATATACATACTGGATTAAAAATGGCAAATTTGATGAATTTGAAATAACATGGATGGACCTCGAAGAAATCATATTGGCAGAAACAAGTCAGCAAGAAAAAGACAGAAACCAAATGGTTTCATGAATATATGGGACCTAGGAAAAACAAATAAAAGGCCAGGAGGAAAAGTCCAAGCAAGCTAACAACCAAACTAAAGAACACAACTGGGGGGGGGGGTGAGTGGGAGCGGTCAGGAAGGGGAGGTGGTGGGTGATTCCCCCCCCCCGGAATACAAAGATATGAAATATATATATATTTATAAATTACTTAAATTAAAAAAACAAAAGCCTCCACTGTGCTTTGCTCACGTGACAGAGCGTGGTTCCTAGAGTCCCCAGAAGAAGGGGCTTTACTGCTCCCCTCTTGCACATGAAGAAACTAACACCCATCGAGGCAGCCCATGGCTCCAGTCCCCCAGCACAGGTCCTGGATTGGAACCCAGTCCGCGGGACTCCTCACGGTCTCTCCCATCTCCTTATCTGCATGACTTGAACAGAGAAGGTAAGAATACAGGCATTTGCCTGGCAGAATTAGTCCAGAAAAGAGTGCTAGAACGCAATATGTTGAGAGGCTGGGACTCCTAGGGGCCTGGGGAGGAGGCCAGGAAGGGCCCCAGACCTAGTAGAGGAAGCTGCCCTTACACACCGAGCATTCCATGCACAGGTGGCGCGTCCTTGCTGTATGAGGAATGGTTTCTTTCCTTTCAAATGAAACTCTTGCTTTGAATGGCGATCTCTGCCCTGATGATGCCCAAATATGTGCTGGGCATTGGCACCATCAGATGCACCAGGGTCAAGATGACTAGGAGGCTGATATTGGGTTCTGGAGGTGAACACGATGAACCCTGAAATATCAGCTATGAAGGACTATTCTAATGGGCCGTGCGCTTAGGACTGTCTTTGTCTCACCCATTTTAAATAGAGGGAGAGGAGATGGCAGAATGTTCTCTCCATTCTTCCAGATCAATGGCCAGGAGAGAACAGCCTCCCAGAGGCTGTACCCACTGTTCGTTCAGATCAATGCCCAGCGCTAGAAAATGAAAGCCTTGTAGATGCCATTCCAGTTTATTGGCTTTTGGTAGAGACAGGCTGCAGGACGGAGGCCTCTCCCAGTAACAGGATAAAGATGCCTGGCTTTAGAACAGGGGGCTTAGAAGTTTGTTTGGTTGTTTCGACCTGTTCTAAAAGGCAAAAAGCATACAAGGGCAGCTCTGCTTCTCTGATGGATTACAGCATCGAACGCTGGGTGGCTGGCACCGCTGTCTGACATTGAATGCCAAGTGCTGATGGTCAACAGGTGAGAACACTGGGAAGCTCAGTGCTGGAGCCCCTTCCACTGTGGCTGCACTTGGGAATCACTTGGGAAGCTTATTCTGACTCAACTGGCCTGGGGTGGGGTCTGGATGCTAGGATTTTAAACAGCTTTCCCGTGTCTATAAGGCATAGTCAAGCATTGAGAACCTTGCTTAATGGCTTGTCTGGAAAAACAGGAGCACTTTTCTGGTGTGAATTTTGTTGCTGCTGAATAAGCGCCACAGCAGACAGAGTGAAATGAAGGGGGAACATTCGAGAACTTAACCTTCTAATGTTTACACCATGTCAACTTGAAGAGCAATTAAGAGACATGCCCAGGAAAATCCATATCCCTATTACCAGCGCAAGGAACTGGATGCTGGAGCTCTTTGCATGGGCTGGTGTAAATAAAATAAGCTAATACTAAGTAAAGGCGCTAACAGAAGTGGAAATTCTAATTAGAAGGTTTTTCTGGACATAGTCTTTGGGGTAAAACAAGAGTCATGACTCCTGACCTGGGCAATATCTTTGTTTGTAAGCAGATTGTGCTATGAAGCTAACCTTTTAGTTGTTTTCCTCAAAAACCTTCTGCTTGCACAACAAGTCTCTGTCCTTTAGATCAGGGTTTCTCAACCTTGGCACATCTTGGATGGCACTTGCCTTGGGCACCGTGCCCTGCAGGATGTTGCGCATGGCCTAAGCATAATTCTTTCCCAACCCCCTACCCCCAAGTCTCCAATACTACCAAATGTCCCTGGGCAGGGAAAACAGAACCTTGCTTAAGAACTACTGCTTTAGAGCAAAGGAGGCTTCCATGCTGCCACGTCACTGACTATTGCCTTGCATGCACATGTGCAGTGTATGTCTCAGTGTGACGCTTACTCCAGGCGCAGCTGATGCACATAAGAGGAGGCGTGGCAAGATTGGATGGGGTCACTTTCTTGGGAGCCCTACACACCGTCGTAAAGAGTGTAGTTTCCACGAGCTCTCTGACTTTTTAATTTTCTAGAATAGCAAGAATAGAAGAGCTTAGAACAATGTACACTTAGCTTCCCAAGATGAAATGAAGTTTGCAGATGTCACTTCCTCCTTGAAAGTAGCCCCTTCCCATCAACTCTAAGTACTTGACCTTCCTAGCACTTGCTGCGGTGGCAAGAGGACTGGCAACCTCTGTTACAATTCCTCGCGTTCCCTACTCCGTATTAGAAAAGTTCCACACTTAATTTTTTCTCTTGCTGATCCCCAATGCTGCATGATAATGGGTTTCAAGAAGTTTTCATCTCCTTAACTCCCCTTACCTAGTACAGAATGCTGTGCAAAGCACATATTTCACAAAATATTTGTTGGACAAATGGATTCTAGGGTTTTCCAGAAATTCAGAGTTGACTTTCCTTATACCCAGTTCTGCATAGAGCCAGGATCATTTCTGTTGCTTCTGTTAATTTATCAGGTGGGAAATAACTCCCATTCCACTGAACATTTTGTCCCCTGGTCAGCTTGTTATAGACCAGAATAATATTGAGAAAAGACTTCTGTGGTTGGGCACGCCTGTCTCTTTTACATGAGACAGGAAACCCCCAACTTTTCTCTCAGTGTGATCTTTTTAATTGGGGTCCAGTTGTCACAGTTATGCAGAAAACTTGTCTGTCCAGTCATCTCCCTTCCAGGGAGCTGAGCATCCCCGGGTGGAGTCTGTTGCACATCATGTTCAGAATAGGGGTGCAGAATATTCTAGTGAGTAGAAGAGTGAACAGAGTGGTACAAAGAGGTTGATGGTAAGGGAGAGCAAAAATTATGAGAAGATAATCAGAGTCGAAAAATATAATCTCGGAGGAAGAAAAGTATAAAGAAAATAGATATAACAGGAAATGGACTGAGGTGAAAGAATGGAAGGAAGTTGCTGGAAAGACAGGGATTTCATTTGTGAGGATGCTTCTGCACATCCCTTTGCGTTGTACAAGAGAATTCCAGGCAGCAAGCGCCTAATGTAATACCTAGCAAAGCGAAGCAAGCTTACACAGAAAATCACCTTAAAAATATGTCAGGTCTCTGCGTCCTTGACAAGTACCAGCCCTGTGTCCTGGTAGTGTAGGTATTAGAGAGTGGCATGACATTTATTTATTTTGTTGGCTTTCCCAGTAGAGTCCAAATTCCTAATCCACACAGGTCTGTTAAAGCCTCATCTAAACCACTCAGCCTTTAAGATGAAAAACAAACATGCCTTCTGCTTGCCCTTGGGAAGCAGTTACAACCTCTTCAGCATCCTACTTGCTATGGAAGCAGTTGTTACCTTAATTAATGATCTATGAAACCTTCTTTAAACACCTTGTACAGACATGTGGCAGAATATGGAAAAATGTTGGCTGGCAGAAGAGAACACACTCTTGCAGGATATTCTTGAAAGAAAAAAAAAGCCGCCATTTTGAAATGTCTGAGGACAAGAGAAGAGAGCTGCAGGGATTTCTGGCCTCAAAGGGGCTTTATCAGGTGCCTTATTTTCCATTCATCTTTCACTGGCTAGTTCCCTAGCATGGAACCACCAGAGTTAATGTCCTGGACATAGCTGTGGACACCTCAGTAGGAAAAATATGGCATCACCATAACAGAGTTATCTCTGGCAGCCATTTTAGAGACCCCTGCTGCTTCCACTCAAAGCTGGGCCAGCTGTGGCAACCTCACCAGGCATATACTTGTTTAAAAACTTGTTTAAAAACAGGGCGGGCTCTGACCTCCTCTGGTGACCCCCAAGTATCTCTTGGGTTTGGGCCCAGGAATCTGTTCCACCCTGGCCTCCTGGGGGTTCTCACGTGCACCCGACTTTGAGAAGCAGCCATCTGGCCTAAGCAGGTCAAGGTGCAGGCGGTGCATCGGTGCCCATCTGGATGCTCATGTCCCAGGCCTGGGCCGCTGTGCTTCTCACTGACTGCTCCAGTTCCCATGGGAAAGTCTAATTTCGGAAGTTTCTACCATGGATGACATGACATGGTTCTCTGTCACGCTGCCCTCCTGCCTCTGTCTCTGTAACACTACGCCCTGCGTGGGCCTGCTGAGCCATGCACTTTCAGGGGCTACTCCCCCCCCCCAAAAGCTTTTTTCCTCCTACCCTCATCTTCCAGAATCTGAATAGTAATTCAGTCTGAACCTATGATTTCTCGGACACTGGCCCCCTGCTTCCTGCGTGAAGCTGCGCAGAGCATCATGGGTCTGTTTTCTCGGGGCACGGGGTATCTGGAGCCCCATGATTTCTACCTGCTCTTAGTGAAGCCAATCGATGGCATTTCCTTTGGACTCCGCTGTGCTTTGGACTCCGCTATGGAAGTCCTCAGAGACTGCTGGATAGAAGGTACCTTTCTCTACTGTAAGAGGGAGGTGGCTTGACCTCACCCAGCGGGCCCTGGTTTCCCGTGAAGCCTGCAGGAGCTGACAGAACTGAAAACGGGCTCCTGACCTGCGGGCACACGTGTGCAAGGGAGACACGATTTGCACAGGAAATAGAACAGGCTGGTTGTTTCTCAGGGAACAGGGGGCTCAGTGACACTTCAGACCAGGCTTTGCTCTGCCATGGCGCTGTCAGTCTGCTGTGTTTGAAGCACTGTAGGGGTGGGGCATGGCACCCCTGGCCTGTCCCTGCCGTATGCCAGTAACGCCCCTCCCCTAAGGGTGACAAGCAGATATCACCTCCGATGGTGCCAATGATACCTTGGGGCCATGACCGCTGAGGTTGAGGTCACTGCTGCAGCCCCGGCAGTGGGAGATAAACAGCGAGCCTCGTGAGGTGGGACCTCCCCTAGCAGGAGGTAGGTGGGCCCTTCTCTGCTTTGTTCTGGTCGGTTCATAGGCTTTGTGATAGCAACAGCCATACTGTCACAGCCTCCTTTCCAGGCCACCTTCCATTCTCATTGGGTTGCACAGGTCTGAAGGGCGTCCTTTACTTTTGGGGGAAGTGCCCTGTGCTTAACTGCGAGGGGAAATGCCCGAAAGAATTGCTCCTCACTCTTTCCTTCTCTGTTGTAGACAATGTTGAGTAAAGGCACGAAGTCATGACTTCATTTCTACAACTGTAAAACAGCTGTCTGTGGGCCACATCTTGCTGTGCAACCTAATTTCCTTTTGTGGAAGGAGGCCAAGCAGAGTGAAAACGGGGGCATGTGCGCCCATCATCCCTTGGAAGGATGCTGACATGTTTGATGCCAACCTGTAGGACATAACTATTGCATGGAAAACATGCCCAAGAGTCTGCTCTCTACCCCTATGGCAGAGAAGGAATACAAATGAGCAAATACTAACGCTAGAATGTTCCATGTGCCAGGGCTATGTTCTAACTATTCTTCATGACAGCTCATTTTCGTTTCACCGTCCTCTGATGTGAATGTTGTGACTCGCTGCTTTAAACGTGCGGGAGAGAGTTTTTACGTCATCTGCCAATGTCACAGAACTGGTATATTACCCTGCCTCTATTCTAATGCTGGCTGCTAAGCTCTCACACTTTAGAAGAAAACTGACATGGTCTAGAGAAGATAAAGCGATAGTTATTTGCATTAATTGGAGGGGGGAAGCCTTGGAAAATTAACAAAGTTAGAATGAGCCACTGGTGGACGATGATGACTTCAAAGCACTACTGTGATTCAATGCTTCATGGAAAGGAATTCAAGTCCAGGCAAAGAGGGGACACCGCTTCTCTGAGCTATGTCAATCCAGCCTCCCTTTCAGATTCTGTGGCTCACTCTTCAAGATGTTCCCTAACAAGCGAGGCAAGGGTGACCAGGGGACTGACCAGCTAGATGTCCTATCATAGGAGGAACTGGATCTGTTCAGTTCAGATTTGAGAAAACCTACCAGCCCACCATGAGATGTACTTGAAGGCATATTTCCAGCATGACAAGGAGGTTTCTTGGCCCCACGGAGGAAGAAGTGTGCTAGTGTGACTGGGAGAATTCCAGGGCCCCCTGGGTTTATATAAACCACTCCCAGGTGAACATTCATTCCAGGGCCCTGTCTCCTGGCCTTCACCCATGGGACCTGCTGTTCACTTGGAATGGGAAGAGCTAAGCCTCTGGCACCACGAGGAGGAAAGAGTGCAGATGTTTTGGTCCTAGGAGTAGAGGGGTAAGTGCTGCTTTTACACTCTCCTTCCTAGGGCATTGCACCAGGGTTGAAGACCAAACCCTGGCTAAAAAGCAAAGCAGTTCATTCTTGTCTGTGTATGTCCTGCTAATAGCTCATTGGGGAGAGGGCTGGTTAAGAGCAGGGTTCAGGTGTTTCTCGGTAAACTGTCTTAACTAATTGCTCCCAATGCCATTTCTCCTGTGAAAACATGCACAGTGAATGGGTAGGAAGTGACATGTCATGAACGAAACTGGGTACTTGAAAGAGTGGGCTTATCGCAACACTGTAGAACCAGGAATTTCTCTTTTGATCACCGTGTCTTTTAGCTCTGAGGTAAAGGACAGCCCAGGGTGGAGGAGAGAAGTCAGGCCCTGGGCGCCTTCCCCAACTCCCATCATCTGAGACATTTTGCTCAGGGCTTCACCCCCCACCCTGTTGTCTCATCAGCTCAAGAGGCCTGTTTCTTTCTGGGGAAACTGAAGTCCAAGGAATGTGCTAACCTCATTCATTTCAGAGGCCTGAAGTCAAGTGTATGTTGGGGGGAGCCCGGTGTAGAAGAGGGGGAGTGAGAAACACAGGTGCAGCCTTGCAGCTCTTTGGGGGAGGTTGTTGGGTCATTGCGGGATGCAGGCACTTCTTCCTGCACCAGAGGGGGGACTTGAGCATGGGGTGAAACCACAGAGCCCAGGACCGCAGCCGCTGGTAGACTAGGGTTGGCCTGCATGGGGATGTGCCTGTTCTACCAGCGAAGAGTGCAGCTTGATGTGTCTGATAAGCTCTGTTGAGATAAAACTGACAGTGGCTGCTCTCTGACATGGAGAGAAGATCAAGCAAATAGACCGAGTTGCAAATTGCCGGGCCTCTCCTTGAAAGCGACCCCATTTCCTATCTTGATGGTTCCATCAACACCTGAACTGCTCATGAGGGGAAGTGCGATCTCAGGTGGCCTCTCAATACATCGTTTCTTGAATAAGTCTGAGCACCAGTGTGACTCTGGGAAATGAGCTGCTTTTGGTTTTCCTTCCACCTTCTAAAGAATCCACCTGTATCATGCAGTAGAGGTCAGTTTCCCAGCGGGAAATGAAAGAGATGAGCTTTTTCTTCGGGAATATTGGATACTTTTAAATGGTGCTGTTTGACCAACGCAGGTCACAGCCTCCTAGGAGCTCTGGAGATTAATTTAATGGTTCATGACCATCCGGGTTGGAATGAGGGTGAGGTAAGGGCTCAGGTGCAAAACTTAAAGAATTTCCCAAAGCCCAAAGTCCAGCACTTCAGAGAAATAGTTTAATGATTCATTTTTAATGCAACCCCCCCATCCATGCTGAACAAAACAAAATTTAAGTATAGCCGCAGTTTGACCCTAAACTTTTGTGACTCATGTCTCTTACCTTCACCCTAACCCCATCCCCAGTGGCCAGAAAACAGGTGTTATGGGGGTTTGGTGTGTGTGTGCTTGGGGGGAGCAAGAGAATGGTGTACTGGGTCATGAGGTGAAATGTCAATTCTGAGCAGCAGGGGTTAATGTGAGGGAACCTGGAGCCAGGCTGCCTGCCTGGATGGATTTGGCTGTTTTAGTCAGATGCGCTTTGCTTTAAGTTCCTCATGGTAAGATAGAAATCACTTGGTACTGGCAGGGCCACCTTCAGTGTGGCCATCCAATGACAATTGTCGGTGGAATTAGCACTGAGACAAGGCAGTTCTGTCATGCTAATGCTCCCAAAATAAAAAAAGCATTGTCAGGTATGAACCGGATAGCTACAGACTTGTCTTATGCAAAAGAGGACCAAAAAATGGCTCATGCAAACATTCAGCTGTCAACAGCAAGACCGTGCAACCGCTTGTTTCGCCTTCACTGACTAGAGTCTGAGAATCTATCTGAATGCTTTCCCTGCCCCGTCCAGCCGTAGCCGAGGCTTCATGGCTTCTATATGCCGGGTTCTGGTCCAGGCCTGGTGGCCAACGAAATGGCAATGTCCCATCACCGACCACCGATGGAACGGTTTCTCCCCAGTCTTATCAGCAAACCCCCATCATGTCCCCTTGGAAAGAGAGTGTTGTGACATTGCATCTGGGAAAGATAGAGCAACGAGGCCCAGGGGAGTGATGGTTTTTTTTTCAGATTTCACCGCATGAAGCCAGCTCACATGGTGGGGGTCACCCAGCCAGGCTAGGTGTTCTTTACTGCAGCGACAGTCTCATGTGAGATGGGTAGCCTAGGATAGAGGCTGAATCTCACACTGGTGACAGGCAACGCAGGCGCCTTTCTGCGATCAGGAGTCAGCGGTCACACTCTCACCCAGCTGCGGGGATGAACTCATATGCCGGAAGGTCACATGCCTGGAACCCACCTGGGAGGCTGTAGGCTTCTCCTCCGTCTTAGCTCGCATCACTGTTTGTTTTCCTACCACGGTTCATACTCAGGCAACTTCCAGGGTTGCTGTCGCAAGACACCATTGTCTAAGGACAGACCCTGCTCCTGTGTTCTTGCAAAATTCAGCCATCAGCGATCGGTGGGGGCTTGGCGGCGGGGGTCTCTTACACGTTTTCCCTTCCTCCCTCCCTCCTTCCTTCCCTTCCTTTCCTCTCCCCTCTTCGAGTGCCCCTGTGGTCTTTCCTTGGCTCCGCCTCACCTTCTTACTGGACCAAATTTCATCATCACAGTTAAACCCAAGCACCCAAAACCAATGTATGGACATTGGCCTGGCAGCTTCTGGTTTGTTTGTTTGTTTTTTTTTGAGACTAGGTCTCGCTATTTTTGCCTGTGGAACCGCAGGCTCTCATTGCCCAGGGTACCACAGACTCAAGCCATCCCCAGCCTCAGCTTCCCAGGTAGCTGGGATTACAGGCACACGCCACCACGCCCAGCTATTTATTTGGAACTAGGTCTCGCTACAGGCCCCAGGCGGGACTCGAACCATGATCCCTAGCCCCAGCTGCTTCATAGGCTGAAGCTTACAGGCACGAGCCACCGTGCCCGGCCAGCTTCTGGTTTAATTACATTTTAAACTTTCAGTTCCTAATCGACGGCTCTCAGCTGGGCGTCTGGTTCCTTTGCATTCTCAGCCCGCCCCTCCTGGGAACCATGGCTTCCTCACCCTCCCCAACGACCTCATACTATTTCTTGTTCTGACTCAAACATTCTTCATTCCTTCTTTCCATCGCACACGCTTGGCTGATGTGCCGCCTCGTCATGCATGGAAATGACAGGTGTCATTAGTTAGGGACGCCCGCGTCTCACCACCCGCCCACTGGTGGGTCTGCATCCTCACACATGCTCCCTTCTTGTCTGCATGAACCCGGGAGACACCGTGTCCTACTCCCCACCTTGCTCAGACACTTCCTGGCTCATGAACACAGCGCGCTGTTTGGCCTCTCTGTGCGTAAGGATGTGCAGCCGGAAGTGGCATCATTCAGGTAGTTATTAAAATGGATGAAGCGTGTGTCCTGTGTGAGCCCAGGTATCCCTCGCTCAGGAGTTCCGGCTTCATAAGCACTAACCCTACCGACCTGGTGGCCTGAGCCAAAAATCCGAGTGTCCAATTTAATGCTTCTCTTGGCCTCGTATCTTCACACGAACCATACCTTCCTGCTAGAGGGTTTGTCTCAACTATCACTGAGCTTTGTCAAGGGGTTGCCTCCTTCCTGTCCCATTGAACGTTGTTTTCTAAGCGGATAGACAATGCCCGGCACATACTCGAAAGCAAGGAAATACTGCAAGAGGGTGAGTGACTCCTGAATCCGATCACTTGGCCCCATGCCGTCGCCAACGCCATGGTCCCTATCACCGATATGTGTCACCTGTACTTCTACAATGCAGATCTCTGATCAGCGGCTGCCTCCTCTCGACCCCATAGACTGTCTGCTTTGACAACCTGCTGTCTGCCATGCGGTTCTAAACAGCAGGTTCCAATCGGCTACAGAACACGCATTCCTTCCCACCGGCCTGCGAAGTTCTTTCGGCACCGGGATCACCTTTCCCTCTGGCCTTGTTTCCTCGCACCCTCTCTTTCTCCTTCTCTCGCTGCTGCCAGCTCTCACCAAAGTTACGTTAGCATAATGAGCCGTAGCTGGCACGCTTGTGAGAAGCGACCTTCCCTGAAGACTCAGGCTGGTCAGGTTGGGGCGAACACGAGAAGCTGTTGCTTTAACGAGCACTCTGGGGCTGAGATAAGAGGCGGCCTAAGACTCCTCCACGCAGCACGCAAGAAAGTCCTCCCGATCCTCAGAATGGGGAAGCAAAGTGAGATGAGTTGCCCATCTCTGGTCAGAAGAGAATGCAGTGGGGGGCGTTCTCTGCTAGGCCAGGCACCTCTGGGGCTATCTGGTGCCCAAACAGTAACAAGTCCTGGGTGGCATCGGGGCTCTTCAGCACCCATGTGTCACTTGGTGCGCTAAGAATGCTGGGAAAGCTTGCTATTCTCAGAGCGCAGCGCTGAGAGGCTGAGGCTCTGTTCGCCTCAGCTGGGGCCGGTCAATGCCAGGAGAGGTGGGGCGGAGTGGGCGGGCAGACCAGCGTGCGGCAGGCTGCTTAGGAGATGCCGGCTGGGCTCAGCTCCTAACCAGGCCACACCCTCAGCTGCGTGTCCAGGCACGTGGAAGCAGTAGGATGGCTCGGGAAGCCTTTGCTTTTGCCCTGACAGAGCAGCGTGTAGCTACGGCTGACCAGCAGGTTTGCTGCATCCGATTTGGGGGGACGTATTTTTTAAAAAACCCTCTCATCCGTGTGGGAAATAGTCACCTTCGTTTTCCAGCAGCGTTGCGGGCACTGGCATTCTCTGGGCTAAAGACGCCTGGAGTCTGCAACTGGAAACTAGGGCAGTCCTTCTGCAGACCTGTGGCAGACCGGCTCTAAACCACACAGCGCTTCTCAAATGGGTCCGCAGCTTGGAATTCCCTGGGAGCGCTGGGAGTCCGCCTGGGTCCTATGGCAAGGCTGGGGCTAAGTTGGGATGGGGTGTGGCCCAGGGGTCAGAACTTGGAAAGGCCCCCAGGCAATGCTACTGGTGCGGGCAAGTGTGGGAGCCACTGGATCGGAGGTTTTGAGCCATGCATTTCAGACTTGAAGCCTCTAGACTGTGCAGAGTTTGGGTTTCCACCTTCAAGTGTCAGTGGAGACGAGGAGGCCTGTGGTTGAATGTAACCGGCCGCAGTGGCGTGGCTACTTATCCGCATCAAGCCAGAGCCGTGGGTGAGAGCACCAGGCCAAGGAGCTGTGTGCACAGGAGTCACACAGACAGGAGGCCGAACAGGCTTGGAAACAGTAGGAACTTACAGGCATTTTGTTCCTCTGATTCCCGATCTCTGGCTAGGTTGCCAGCTACAATACAGGGCGCCTGTGGGCCGGAAGTTGCGGATGCACGGTAGATAACTTTTTAGCATTTGTGTCTGCATCTCAAGGAACATTGGGGCCCTAAAATGGGAGCGGTTTGTTATTGATACGAAACATGAGCTGAACTGAGCTCTGCCCACTCACTGCGACGACTCTGCCCCATTGCAACACCCAGCCCGAGGGGCCATTTGCTACTGACACACGAGCGCGGAACGGTCACCTCAGCTGCCCACTCACTGCGGGCCTCTGTTTGCCCGGTGGCGGTGCCCCATCCCCACTTGACACACGCAGGGTTAACGGTACCTTGTTCTGTCTCTTCTGCCTCCTCCGAAGCCGCAGAAACTCCTTGTGTTGCCTGGACACGAAGTTCACTGCCGCATACTCCAGCAAGGCGGCAAACACGAACAGGAGGCACACCGCCATCCAGATGTCAATCGCCTTTACGTAGGAGACCTGTGCGGAGAGAGAGGGACAGAGAGGGGGGCCTCGGTGAGAACGTGCCAGGGAACCCAGGCTCCTGGTGGGGGGGTGTCAGCAGCTGCGGGAGAGCTCACCGCCACTCTCAAGGAGGTTCTAGCCTTTCCTTTAGCAAGTGCTGGAGTCATGCATGCAGGCCACTGCGATTCTGGAAATCAGTCGCCCCTGTTACAGGCCCTCATTCCTTGCCCCCTGCACCCCCTAGTCCAGACGGCCCCCCATGCTAAGCAGCCTCATCCTGGAGACCAGCTCCAGAATTTTCCGAAGAGAACAAAAAGAAAAACGTTGAGGTGAAATCTCACTGTTTTCAAAACGGCTTCTTTCCTTCTATTTTTTATAACACTTGCAAGCGAATATAATTCAGAAAATCCCAAAACCTGGACTAGAAACCAACTGTGTGCCCTTGGGCCCTTCCAAAGCAGTGTGTGACTTCTGTCCATCTCTTGATCCTGAAGGGCATGGAAACAGCACCTGTCTCCACAGTTTCAGGCTGTCACGATTCAGGAATATGCAACCAAAATAAACTCTCAGGACGGCAGCTTTGGGATGGAGCCGGGCTGAAAAAGGAAGCCTTCAGAATCCTCCGGTGTTTTGATTAAATCTTACAATTCGCAAAAGCAGCTCCTGAAAGCAAGTGTTTGTCCTAAAAGGAAAGTGCTCTTTATCTCACTCCACTGACAGTTCTTCTTAAAATACGGGGGGGGGGGGGGGATGCTGGATAAAGTTAATCTGTATTGGCACCCAGAATACAAAGGATGCTTAGCAACTGCCAGCTAAATAGGTGCACATTTTGGTTCTGATTTTTAAATAGTTGCCTACTTTTTGGTAAGTAGGGTGCCAACTTCTGGACAGGGGTGCTTAGCAGCCAGCATCTTAAGCATTTTCTCTCATTAACTTTCCGTTAAAACAATTGTATTTCTCAGGAGGACATTTTTAGGTACATTTAGGTACCTCAGATCACAAAGCTAAGTGACAGAGGAGCTAAGATTAGAATTAGAACCCAGTCTACCTAATGGCTCTCCTTCCTGGACACACACACACACACACACACACACACACACACGACTAGGATTTTACAGTTTGTATCGTGCACTTCCCTTTGACCCTCAAGGCGAGCATTTCCAGGGCTTTGAACTTTCTTCTAAACCCTAATTGGCGATGCTTGCACAACGGTCCCTGCCACGATTAATCATTCTGAATTGCAGGACCATGAGGTGAGGTTTAGTTTCATTTTTGCTACTAGAAACTTTATTGCTATGAGCCTTCGCGCCTCTTCCTATTTGGCTGGATCCCTGATCAATTTGTAGAGTGGGGTTTGGGGAGTCAATGAGAGGAAACTCTTTGGGGAGTCAATGAGAGGAAACTCGGCAGACATTCCCGGGGCAGATGGTGTGGGTGGGAAGCGCTGCTCTGTTAGCACCTCGCCGCCTTCACCTCCCTTGCCGCCTTCGCCTCCCTCGCCACCCTTCCTCCTCCGCATGACAGGGACGGTGGGAACACCTAGCTCGTCGAGTTTCTGTGCACACAGAAATCACGTTAATATATGCAGCTGCTTAGACGAGTGTCTGGCACAGAGTAAGTGCTATGTAAATGTTTGCAATTATTTGGCTGCAGAAGCCTGTGATTTTTGTTAATGGAGAAATTTAAAAGAAGACGGAAAAATCAACAAGACGACTCAAAATCCCCCCAATCCTGCTCTCGTCGGAGGATGATGTTGAAGGTTCCCACCAGCCTTGCCCTCCTGGCCTCTGTCAGCCAGCACCGTCACCTCCAGCGCTGGCCATCACTCTTCCTCCCCGGAGTATTCTCCCTATTCTTTGTGGCTCGTGGGCTGACTCCTCAGGATCCTGCAGGACTTGGCTGAGCCCAGCTCAACTGGGACGCCTCCCTGACCTTCCCGCTCCTGCTTCCTGGGCTGGGAGCCACTTTGCTAACTCCTGGTTCACCCTGAAATGGGCCCATGTCTTCCTGCTCTCCGCCAGCTGCCTGCCCACCGACTGTCGGCTTCTCAGGATGTCCTTCCCCTGGGGCAGGCCCCGCGTAGTGTTCCCCTTCATGGCAGCAACACTTAGCCCATGGGGAACAGGCATTGGGTAGAGCAATGCGCGGGTGACGGGGCGTCCAAAGGCGTGCAGAAGGCAGGATCGCCCATCTCCGTATCCTGGTCACCCAGCTCCATGCCACGCACAACCATGTGTAGCCTTAATACCCTCCTCAGTGCAGGGTATAAATACCCTCCTCAGTGCAGGGTATAAATAACCTCCTCAGAGTGGAGTATTAACACCCTCCTCAGTGTGGAGTATTAACACCCTCCTCAGTGCGGAGTATCAGTACCCTCCTCAGTGCAGGGTATAAATACCCTCCTCAGTGCAGGGTATAAATAACCTCCTCAGAGTGGAGTATTAACACCCTCCTCAGTGTGGAGTATTAACACCCTCCTCAGTGCGGAGTATCAGTACCCTCCTCAGTGCGGAGTATCAGTACCCTCCTCAGTGCAGGGTATTAATGCACTCCTCAGAGCAGGGTATCAATACCCTCCTGAGAGCAGGGTATTAAGCTGGCACAGCTGAACTTTTTCAGCACACCCGCCTTTCCTAGAATGTGTCTTTCCTGAAGAAACACTCGTGTGTCTTCTAGTTGCTCTCGGGGAACAATCCTGTTCTGTAATAATGGTATGTTCCAATCGCAGCACCCCCAGTTATATATTATTCAAATGGTCTGTAAATGATTTAAGACCCAGTAATGAGAGGAATCTGTCACTGCCTGAGCCGTGTCCATCCCAGGAGCTCAGGCCATGACGCTGAGTATCCTTCCTCCCTTGCCGGTGTTGACACTGCTCAGTCCTTCGGAAGCCTCACCCCGTCTCCTTCGGGCCGTCAGCAGCCAAGCACGTGTTGGCCTTCTTTGATAGCTGCTCGTAAATGAATCTTTCTTCATCATTTTGGTCCCTGAGTTCCCTCCCCACCACGTACATCTTCCCAGCATCGAAGTGCTGGGATTACATACGTCACGTGTGCAGGTCAGAGGGTGTTGGGAGGCATCCGTTCCCCATGATGTGGTGGCCCTCGGTGCTGCTCTCTCAGGATCAAGATGCCTTTCTGTTGCTTTTACCAGCTCTGCTGGCAGGCTCGCTCTCTTTGGCTGCTCTTTCTTAGATGCTTTCAGCTCGCATCTCCCCCCATCACACTCTCTTGGTGATTCTGGGGCTCACGTGAACCTCCCTAAACTCCTCAACAATCTTGCAAAAGAGTTTTCCCAGTTAATTAACTCTCAGAGCACAATTGTGCCATGTCAGGCTGGTAGCTCTCAAGGCTACCATTTCTGAAAACAAAAGATTGAGGACCTCATAGGTGGAAGGCACTGTCCCGGATGCTGGTGGGAGCTGGGGCAGCAGGTTGAAGTGACTGAGCGACTCGGTGCTCTGTCCCAGGCTCTCCCACATCCCACTGCAGGGGCTGCGCTCGCCTGGCTCCGAGAGCATCCTTCACACAGGTTGGGGGGCGGGAGATGGTGGTCCATGGGGGAAACATGGCTGGCCACGTGCCTCATGAATGGATGTATTGGGACACAGCCACGTGGCTCTCCTCACTCTCTCTAGTTGGGGCTGACTCAGAAGACACTGTGGAGCTGTTGTTACAGGCATGATATTGTCTCACCATCTAGAATCTTACCACATGGCCTGTTACTGAAACGCCTGCCAGCCCCTGGCCTAGCCGGAAGTGAGGCCTAGTCATCTGTGCAGTTCTGTGTCCTGCTCCCTGCTCTGTGCTCCGAGGCCTGTGGTCTCCTGAGGGAGACAGCTGGGGGCATGTGCAGCTGCTACCTGGTGAATGGGCCCTGGATACCCTTCTGGAGGAGAGGCCAGTGGCTGGGGGGAGGGGGAGAGGTGGTATTCACAGGAAAACCCGGAAAAGGCTTCATTCCTGGAGGAGGTGACCTCTGCGGCAGGGCTCAAGGTCAGCCAGGACTTTGCTGGGTGGAAGAAGCTATACAGTGCAGGGTGGTAGGGAACAGGGGGCCTGGAGATGGCAGAGGATCCACACAGGGACCAGGGTTGCTGGGGGCTGGGGGGTGGGGTTTGCAGGCTCTGGACAGGGAGAGGTCAGGGCTGCAGAACGATAGCTCTCAGAAAGATGGATGAGTGATGGTGTCGAGGTTGAGGGGGGAGTTGGGGGAGGGGTAGTCCTTTTCTCATTTGTCTGATGTTCTTGGTCTCCAAATGCAAGAGTGTTATCAGAAGCAGATATTGTCCCACCTTATGGAAATTTCCTTTCCTTCCTTTGGCCGCTTTAGCTCTGCAGAGGCACTCCTCTTCCAAGCTTTCGAATCTCTGAATTGTTTACTGGCTCTTCTTGCCTCCTTTGTTATCTGTGTTCCTCGAACTCTCTCCTCTTCAGTTTGCACCTCATCTTCATGTTCAGTGAATGCATCTATCCTTAGAGTCGTCTTTCTTTCCCCCATGCATGTCTGCACATGTGCGTGTGTGTGTGTCTACGTGCGCGCACATGTCCTCGCGTAGAGACTGACCAGGTTCTCAAAGCCCCATTGCTTCTTCCTGGGACACTGGTAACTGGATTTTCCGGTTCAGTTGGGTCCCCAGCGGAATGTGGGCAGGATTCAGTGCCTCTGAAACCTCTCACCAGAGCCTTAGGTTTTAACCCTCTGCAGCCGCCTCAGCCATCCCCCGTTGGTGATGGCATAAGAATGAAGAGACCTGGGCCCCTTTGAGACGCAGGACCGCCTACTTCTCAGTGGACGGTCACGAGAATGAGGAACAGATTTTGACTATATTAATCACAGAGATTTCCGAAATTTGTGTTTCCAAGGCTTTGCAAATCCCTCACTCCACCTTCACGTCTTCCCAGCATTCCTGTGCTGTTTCTCAAATGCTGGGGCTGGTTGTTTGCAGAGTCAACTTACTGAGTGCCCCTCCTGCCCACTTCCTCATTTGCCTCTGTCTTCCCACTAGTGCCCTTGGCTTCCCATCAGCTCTCTCCTTGCCCTCCTCTCTAATAGCCAGTCTGTGGCAAAGACATGGCATTTTATTCTGCACAGCACCCTTGGGTTTAGCCCTTTCCTCTCCACTCTCAGGAAGTGACTAGAATCCTGGTTCTCCATGCTTCCATCTGGCTCTCGTAACAACTCCCCAGTCACCTGCTGTATTCAGTTCCTCCCGTGGCCCTTTATCTCTTTGCTCCTGTGAGATGACACGTCAAACATCTGCTTGGGAACTACTGTGGTGGCCATGACAGACCCTGGGATCCAGGACCTCACACAGCTGTGTCCACCCTCATTATGTGCTCTCACTGCTCTCTTTCCTCACACCAAGCTGGTTTGGTTAAGCCATTCTAATCACCCTAAGGAAGCTATTTCCCTTCCCACTGTGAACCCCAGGTTCTCAAATGGGTGTGATTTTGCACCCCAGGAGTCATCTGGAAGTGTTTGGAGATATTCTCATGACAGCTAGAGGGCGGTGCTGGGTAAAGGACAGGGACTGCTCAACATTCCAGGGAGCACAAGGAACACCCCCCCACCCCGAGGATTATCCAGCTCCAAATGCCTATAATTCTGAAGTTGATAAGCAAACTGAAGAAGTGAAAAGCAAAACAAAACAAACTCAAGTACGTATGTCTACTGCAGTAGCTCACACGCACCGGGGTGGCGTCGTCCTGGAGGATATTCGGCAATATCTGAAGGTGTTTGGGGTTTACCGTCTGGGGGGGGGGTGTTTATCACTGTTCCCTAGTGGGTAGCAGAGGGACATTGCTATATGTTCAAAGCCTCCATGACAAAGACTCATCACATCCCAAATATTGGTGTGTTAAGGCTGAGGAATCCTCTACTCATCTAGCCTAGAACTACTTCCTGCTTTTTTTCTACCCGCTATTTCCAGATAATTCCTGCAGCTCCAATTCTATCTCCAGAGCAATGCTTTCTCTTTCTGTTCTAGCCCTCTGAGGCCTTGCCCATCATTAGAACTGGTAGGGCACTCAGCGTTGGGCTTGTGCAGTTCAGGTGCGCATGCTTCAGGTGTGCATGCTTCAGGTGCCCAGCTGAGGAGTGAAACACTAGTGACATCTGGCAGCCGTGCCATCAGGGACAAGCCTCAGCATGTACAGTATGTGCTGCTGAGTCTGTTGATGGACAAAGTACCCAAGCGATATGTGATGTCACAGTCCTTTCATTGTCACTGTGTCATGTGCGGGGTCAGACACCAACAACGAGAAAACGAAAAAGTAGGGAAAAAATGAACTCAGTTTTTTTTTCACGAAGGTTGGGCGCAGGTACCCAGATCCGAACACGGTTCTCATGCTTCTGTAGCCCGTGTAGGTTACAGACACGGCTGGTGAGGCAGGAGAGCCAGCCCAGTGCTTGGAGTTTCTGTGCCTCCCCAAGCTGTCTCTGTCGCTCCATACAGTAATGGGGTGGTGGCAATGAGCGCGTCGCTTGCTTGTTCTGTCTTCATGGTACTATTTCTCAGAAATGTTTTCGTCGAACCTGTCCTGACATTTGTGAAAACTTGAGCGAGTTGTCTTGAATTGATTTCTCTCGTTACTTAGATACTCATATCCATTAAAAAATGGAAAACCAAGCCACGATGCCTCACTTCAGCCCTACAGTTTGTTTTGCGTCTGTCCGGAAACGGCAGTACCATCTCGGGCAGGCTGGAGGTGGAGTGACAAGGGTTACCTGCTTGTCCCAGTAGCTCGGTGCCCTCGCTGCCCTCCCGGGTGATGCTGCACCAGCCAAAACACATCTGCCTGCCCGGCCTCGAGGCTGACCCAAGAAACCTGGAAGTCCCCCAGCAACCAATCAGGGAAGGTGGCTTTGAATGTGTCCGGAGAAGACTTCTCTACGGTGATGAAAGTCCCAAATGACTAATGCCAACCAAGTATTGCATTTTAATGGCAAGGAGACAAAATGGAATTCACAGGCAGTCTGAAAATATAAGCTAGTTCCCTTTATGTGAACTGAGTTCCCATAGAATCGGCCCAGAATGCTGCTAGAATCAGTGTTTCATTCTTTGCAAACTACACATGCTAAATCGGAATAGATGTCGTTAAGCCATGTAGCTTGCAGTTCCGTTGTATGTCATTTAGAGGGACAATTTTAAATTAACCCTGACTAATGCAGCTGTTGAAGTCAGAGGTCCCTGTTCGTCACAGCGGCCTGAGTTGCATTTCTGTTACATGGAACAGAAATCTCTGGTAGGTCCCGTGAACCTGATTTTTATGCGGTGCTAAGAAGGTTACCACCATCCTCTCCTTCCCCATTTTACAGGGGGAAAAGATAGGCTTGTTTGGTGCAGTCTGGAGCTTACACAGCTGGTAATCGGCAAAGGTGGAACTGAGACGTCTGGCTTGGAGTTCCTGTTTCGTCTCTTCTCTCGATTCAGTCACTGTAGAAACACCAGCAGGAAAAGCATAGACAGTTGCATTCATGTCAGTGCCAAAGAGTGGAGGCATTGGACAATTTCATCGTGACGGTTTCACTGCCACGTCGCCTCATTCAGGAGCCCACACCTGAACTTCCTGGCTGTTTAATGCCAGGAACATCCTATTTCCTTGGCAGAGAGGGCTGGTGGCAGCACTGATCCCCTGGCCTGTCCCCGGGTCACCGCCTCCAGACCCATTTTCTCTCGGGGTTTGTAATCTCGGGTTGTGGGTAGAGTTCTGAGTCAGCCCAGCTCCCGTGCGGGGTGCTGTTTGCAGGAAGAGCCATTGGGTGGCAGCGCGTCCAAGCCTGGTGCCTGCAGCAGCCTCCTGGGTTCTGTGGGGCTACCTTAGACCATACCACTTTCGGACCCGGGCAGCTAATGAGTTTGTTGGGTGCTGGGTCCGTTAGCTGATTCTGTTTCGGAAGATGAGTAAGTTCCTCTGCATTATGGTGGTCGGCAGAGTGTTCTAGGCAGCTCACCATGGCTCGCTGTGCAGGGGAGTTTTGTGCACGGAGAGGTAAGAGAAGGATGCACCTGTGAGTGGAGAATGCCTGAGACTTGAGCGGTGATGTCCTCTGTGAGAGGTGTGACCAGTGCAGCCTGCAGAAGGGCACCCCCATTTCCAGCCTTGCCCAGATGTAGGCCTCTGCGTGAGAGGTGGCATGAGGAAGGATGGGCATCTGGGAAGCTGGATGAGGGGGCCTCGCCCCTGGGCTTGTCTGTCACATGTCTCATAGCCTCGGCTGACAGACAAGACGCTGGTCCTTTTCACTGTCTCCTCCCTGTGACAGCACCTTCAGTGACAAAGAACGAGCGTGGCGTATTGCTGCCCGCACAAGGGTGGCATGAGGAGGGAGAGGGTGTCAGGAAGAATGCCAGTGAAGAGGAGAACTGGTTGAGTTATCTCATATTGGCAAGACCATGGCTTTGGAGGGGCGAGGAGCTAATGCTCCGCTTAATGGTTGCGTGTGTAGAGGGAGGGAGAGGATGCGAAGAGAGATCGGAGAAACTGTGAAGTTTTTTTTTCAATACTTTATATATGAATTTCACATCTCTGTGATCTCTGGGGTTCACACCCCCTCGCTGACTGTTCCCACCCTGTCCCATCTCCCCCCCCCCCAGGTTGTGTACTTCAATTTGGTTGTTGGCTTGTTTTGACTTTTCTTCATGGATTTTTGTTTATCTTCCCCATGTCCCATATAGTAGTGAAACCATTTGGTTTCTGGTTTTTTTCCTTTTGACTTGTTTCTGCTAATATGAATTCTAAGTCCATCCATGTTATTCATAAAATCATCTAATTTGTCATTTTTAATTGATGAGTAATATTCCATTGTGTATCTATATCACATCTTTTTCATCCAGTCATCTGTTTTGGGACATTTCAGTTGCTTTCAAGTCCTTGTAATTATAAACAGTGCTGCAATAAACATCCGAGCACAGGTGTCCCTTTGTACCCACATTGAAGTCACCTTTGGGTAAATTCCCAGGAGAGCAATTGCTGGGTCAAATGGTAGTTCCATTTTCATTAATTTGAGGGTCCTCCATATAGCTTTCCATAGAGGTTGGACAAGTTTACATTCCCACCAGCAGTGTAAGAGTGTTCCTTTCTCTCCACATCCTCGCCAACACCTGTTGTTGCCCGTTCTTTGGGTGTGGGCCATCCTTACTGGTGTAAGGTGGTATATTATTGTGATTTTGATGTGCATTTCCCTTATTGCTAGTGACGTTGAGCAATTCTTCATGTGCCTGTTGACCATTTGTATTTCCTCTTTGGAGAAGAGAAACTGAAGTTGGCGGAGGGAGGGCAGGAGGGAGGGGAGGAACAGTTTTGGTACTCAGCCAACCTGGCTTTCAATTCTGTCTTGAACTTGGGAAAATGACAACTTTTTGGAGTCTTGGTTTCCTCATACCTTGGTTTCCTTGGGATTCCTGAGGATCCCAGTGTGACCAGGTCATCGCAGGATTCAATGCGACACCTTCTGTACACCTTAGCACTCATCTGAAGAAAGAGTAGCCCCTCGGGCCCATTGGTTTGTCCGCCACAGGCCCTTGAAGGCTTGCAGCAGTCACAACTTGCAGAATCCAAGACAGCTTCCCCCAGAGCGACCACTGCAAGGTCGAGTGTGCTGCCTTTCCTGAGCTGTGCCTGCATGGACACCTCATTGTATTTGACTGTCGCCCTCACTCAAATGTGCATCATCTAAGCCCATGTACACGGTGAGGCCATCAACTCAAACCTTGCGGCACGGGCTGTGGGCTGCCTCCATTATGAAGATGGGCGCTCAGTCACTAATTCACCTGCCCAGGACCCCGCAGGCACAGAGCGGCGGAACTGCTCTCGGCATCTCCTCTGGCCTGACACCAGTCGGTGCGTCTCTGGCTCACCGGTGCCCATGGGAACCTTCCTCTCTGGGGACCGAGTCAGGAGAATTATGCAGTGACTGGGGTTTCTCCAGATGACAGCATGGCGGGTGGAAGGAGCGAGGCCTGTGTGCCGTGGGGTGGGTGAGTCAGAAGCGTGAGGAGTGGATCACCCCAAGTTGAGATTTCATGCAAGGGCGGGTGTTTCCTAAAAGTCCCCAGCCTTGTTCTCTGGACCAGGCCTGAGCGAAAGGTCTCAGAATGGCCACCAAGGACTTTCTCCCACTTGTCGTCTGCTGTTGTGCCACCAGCTGTACTCCCCGTCTGCGTGGGGGGCCTGGTCAGGAAAGGTGATTGGGGTGATGTTCTGTACACCCCGAGGTTGCACTGCCCAGAGTGTTGACTTTGGGAGGCTTGGCGGAAAGAAGACTGCAAGGGGCTAATTCTGGGCGCCACAGGGAGGTCTTCCAAGCCCAGGTCCGCCTGCTGTGAGGGAGAAGCCACTTCCGCAGGAACCCCCAGATTCCCGGGGTGATCCAACTCCCAGCCCCTCCCCCCAGGGGCTGGGCCTCCCACAGTGCACTGGAAGCTCCTGAGCACAGGGAGGCTCCTCCCGGGGAGGAGAACAGGCGCCCCTTCGGTGGAGGCCAAAGAGGCTTTCACAGCTGAGGCGCCCCTGGGAGCTACTGTTTGAGCTGATGGCAGAGTCAGCGGCGGCGCGGAAGCTCTGCACAACCTCGGCCTGCGGCCCAGCTTCGCCTCAGCTCTGTGCTGGGCTGAGGATGCAAAGTGGAGGCAGCGGCTCAGCGAGGATGTCCGCACGGGGCCGCCTCCACAGAAACCTTCCCTCCATGGCGCGCCCGGGGCGCTCAGGCCTGGTGCGCGCTCACCTAAGGCTCTGGAAGCTCATCAGCTGGCCGCGGCGTGATGCGCTCTGAGGGGAAACTGAAACGGGAACTTTCCAGGCGCCCTCCCTGCTCCTGGCTCCATGTCGGGAGGAGAAAACAAGAAAATGAGCCGGCCTCCCCCGTGGCCACTGCCTGACAGGGCCGAGCAGCATTTTGATGTAGATAAGCTTCGGGCCTCTCTCCTCGCTGCAGAAACCAGACGCACACGCTTCACCCCTAACAACGAGCCGCTTAGTTGCAATGATAGCGCGGGCGCTGCTGTAATTAAGCAGAAACCCTGCAGCCCCTGGAATGAAGTGGCAGGCGATGCGCAGGCTCGTGGAGGAACCGGAAAGATCTGGCCGTCAGGAGCCACCGTTGTGCTTGGCCGCCCAAGAGTGCAGCCCGCGAGAAGAGCGCAGCCCGCCAGAGGACCAGCCATCCCTGGGGGGAGATGCCAGCTGCGCACCCTCGTCTCTTCCGGAAGTCAGTCCGCAGGCGCATGCAGCCCAACAGGGGGCAGCAGGGCGGTGCTGGCTAGAGTGGGGCAGGGATGGGGGTTGTGGGGCCCCCTGACTGGGCAGATTGCCCACGTCTTCCTCTGGGCAAATCACCTCACGGTTTCCGCTCCTCTGAGAGTCTGTGCCTCCAGGCAAAGGAAAGGTGACCTGAGGGGAACCGAGAGAACAGCAGGGCGCACCCTGTCTCAGGCGCTGGAGCCGGGGGGCCGGGGCCAGGGCACCCCTGCTCTGCCTTCAGGGCCACCCTGCAGGCCTTTCGCTGGACGCTGGGCTGACGCTGCCTGCCGCGGCGCGCTCTGGCCTGCGGTCCCTTTTGCTGACAGGCGTCCACGCACGCGCCACAGTGAGCAGAGGCTCTGGCCTCCTGCACGTGATGGGAGCGTCCAGCTGAGCCCTCAGCAGCCGCTGCAGACCACAGCCACTGCCCTTCGGCTGAGGAGATTTTTCTGGCACTTGAGCAGCTCTCCCTGTTTGCATTCAAGGAAACCTGGAACACCCCCAGACAGCCATCAGCCACGAGGGACGGGAGGCCGTGGGCCAAGACCTCCGCTTCCAGTCACTTGGTGGGGCAAGGCTGACGAGACTCTTCCAGAAGTTCTGCACCGCCATCGCCGCAGCCCGCTTGGTCAGACGCTTTGCTTGTTAACTTTCCTCCTCCCCTGGTTTCCTCTCCACAGACCTTTCCTTCTCCTTCTTGAGAATAGCTCTAGAATGAGCTATCCACAGCCAAACACTTGGGTCAGGGTTAGCCATTTCCTGAAGCAGGCGACCCTGACCCAGATGAGGTGGGTGGCGCCTGCTATTCGGGTGTCTGCACTTGGTATGCCCTTCAGAATCAGGCTGGCACCCCAGCAGACGGCCTCCTGAAAACCCCCGCCTTCTTGGCCACAGCCGGGTGTCTGGTGCTCTGTGCATCGTCAATAAGAATGGAGCATCTACTCAGTTCAGAAACCGAGCCAGAGAAATAGCACATTAACTAGGGATCTTTATGATGCATCTACTCCAACACTCGCCATGTTCCACTTTGCTCAGCACAGCTGTGTTTGCATTTGTGAAGTTAGAATTGCATAACCACAACAAAAACTAACATTGTCTGTCACCTACCAGCTTTCTTGGGGGTCAGGGCAGTAACAAGAACCTTATCTGCAGGCACACCATATACAGCTATTCCATGTCAGGTGCGAATGTCTTTCGGGAGCCTGAGTCACGCTTATATTTCGAGCTAATAAGGATGTAGCTAGTATGAAGGTATAAATTATCCCTATTAACAGCACATTAATTAAAAACGTTGGCAGCATTACACTAACAGGCTAATGCAGGCTTAGTTTTACTAGCGTGTGGTAGGCAGCCTTCCAACATGATCCCCATGGTTCTTGACTCCTGGTATTTGTATTTTGGGGTAACCTTCTCAACTTGACTGTACCTCGCCAGTTGCGTCTAGTAAATACAATACAGCTAAAGTGTGGGAATGTCATTTTCAGGAGAAGGCTCAGGATCCCTCAGGCCAGGATCTGAGGGTGGTCCTCAGCTAATACCTAGTGAGGGGTGAGGGGCTCAGTCCTGTAGCCCAGGAGGAACTGAATCCTGCTGACACCCATGTAAGTGTGCTTGGAAGTGGGTCCTTTTTTAGTTAGGCCTTCATGGGAGGCTGTAGGCCCAGAGGACACCTTGAAATTAGCTTTGCAATTGACCCTGAAACAGAGATTCTGGTCATTCGTGCTTGGATTCGTGATCCATAGGAACTGCAAAATGAAATCATTGCTTAAACAAAAACACTATGTTGAAAGGAGGCCCACAGCACTGTTCACAATCGCCAAGGTATGGCAACAGCCTAAATGCCCCAGAAGAGATGAGTAGGTAAAGACATTGTGGCATCTATACACAAGGGAATACTGCCCAGAGGTCAAAAAGAGAAACTCATACCCTGGTCATGGGGTATGAGTGGCCATGGGGGTGGTGCTGGAAGGGACTGTGCTAAATGAGGTGAACCAGAAAGAGAGAGAGCAATGCTGGGTAGTTCCACTGATATGTGGAATCCAGGGAAAACAAGCAAAGGCTCCGCAAACTGTCACACCGACTCTTGAATGCAGGCCATAGATTTGAGATACCCAGGAGGGAAGAGGAAAGGAGGGAGTGTAGAGAATGGGGAGGAGAGGTGGGTGGAGAGGTCAGTGGAGTAAGATGGAGGACTGTGGGCACTTTGATGCTGGGAAAACTATGGCGACCACACCTGAAGGGAGGAATCCTATATTGTGGAAAAAAAATAACGATGATTAAAAATGAAACACCATAAAAAGATTACCATGATGCTTAGGTTTGCATGTGTGTACATGCGGTGGGGGTTATTTGATAGGCAGTAGTAGGTAGCTAAAATATAGCCTCTTCAGGAGAGGGGAGGAGGGAAGAAGGAAGAGGACAGGTACATTTAAGAAAAAAAAAATCTGGGTATAAGAGAGCAAGAACCACCATATATTCGTTTTTAATCTGTTTGCTCAAGTAGGCTCTTTGCTTGATCATGTATAAAGTAGCTGTTCACCATCATCTTCCCCAGGCTAGCGTCCAGCGGTTGGTGAACTAGTGGGCATGGATTGAATGTGTTATGCTTTCTTCTCCCATGGAAAATAAAGTTTAATTAGAATGCAGTCATACCCATGTATTTATATGTTTTCTATGGTCCTCTATACTTGCAATGAGTAGTTACAACAGAGATCTTGTCACATAAATGCCTAATATATTTAAAAATTTTTTATGAGCGCCTGATCTAATCAGATATTACAACTCAAGTTACTAGCCAAGGTAGTCTGGATTAATAACTCTCCTCTCTATTTTGATCAACATAGAAAGTAAAATTGAATACTTCATTCTTCATAACATACATCCTCATCTCAATTTTTCATGCCATCGTATACATACATATAAGGGCGTAAAGTGAATTATTTTTACCAGTCAACCAACGAGTCTTCATCAATTGTTCTCCATATGTGAGATGCTGAGAGGTACATATAGATAATTAGGATTTGGTTCCTGCCCTTGAGAAACCTATTACAGAGGTAAGGAAAGATAAGAGTGCCTGGCTCCCCTCTATTTTCTTATCAGTGGGTGCTTGATGGGCTGTGAAATCCCATGAATCCAGTGCTCACATCCAAGGAGTCAGATTCAGCCCTGCCCCTTCCTACTTGGATGCTTTGGCCAAGATGCTTCATCTCTGTACCTCAGATTTTGCAGTTGAGAACAGGAACAATAGCAAATGGGAACAATAGCTGAGGCTCCTTGGAAGGACTGAATAGACCTGAAGGAGCAATTGGGCGGTGCTTGAAAGGGAACAGAGCTGGGCCCCATAAACGCTCACACAGGCTAAAAGGTCTCATCCCTGCACCCATCCTGCCCTGAAAGTTGGGGCTTTGAGGATGGCAGATGAGCGGGATTAATTCATAGTTTCATCAGTGTAGGGCCTTCATTAAAACCAAATGTGGGCATCTTCTCCTGCATCTTCTGCCTGTCTAGAAGCACATAAGAGATTTCAGGCACCTGCTGGATCTTGAAAGACGTTCTGTCCATGGTGGGCTCATTTTCCTGCGACAATTCTTTGTCCTGTCTGAGTTCAATCTTACCTCTATATCCCAAACTTGAATTTTTCAGAAAACAGGCTAAAATTATTTTCATGAATTTGTAGCGAAACAGGAAACAACTTGGTTTTTTTTCCTCCCAAATGCTAACGATTCATTTATGCTTTTATAATTCATAATTGAATTTGCTCTTTTCCATAAACTTTTGTTGAACTTAATTCAATATTATGACTCATGATGGTTCTATTGAAGGCATTTGGTTTATGAGTAACTATTAAAATACTAAAGTGCATGAATTTTACTCAGTTGCTGCTAACATTCTAAAGTATGTCACCACCAACAGTTAGGATTATGTAGTATAGGG
Source organism: Uropsilus gracilis (assembly GCA_004024945.1). Lineage (NCBI taxonomy): Eukaryota > Metazoa > Chordata > Mammalia > Eulipotyphla > Talpidae > Uropsilus > Uropsilus gracilis. The sequence continues at coordinate 404,365 of PVHY01000020.1, forward strand.
CACGGTGCACTATCAAAAATATCTTAATGTATGATTCATTCTGTTCCACACTCTACAGTTCTACAGATACAGAGGTCAGAGAATTTGACATTTTTCCTCAGTGGGAAAGAGCCAGTTAAGAGCAAAGTCAGGTTGGGGGCAGGGTTCTTGGTCGGAATTCATTACCATAGAGACACCATATATTCATTCGAGTTTGAGCTCTCGGAATATTTTTTATAGTACTCTATTATTTCAGCATTCTATTTGCTAGTGTCTTAGATCTAACCATGAACTAGAATATCTGGTTCATTAGAATGCTTCCTGTAATGCCTTGTTGCTGGAAACTTATGCCTGTGGAAAGGGTTTGGAGCAGACAGTCTCGGATACATCTGTATTCTTTTGTCTTTAATCACTGATACTAATTTTGTGTGTAATTCATGGCTAGAGATGGTTTGGGGCAACATTCAGTGCCGTGGATGGTCAAAAACTTACTATGTGACTCCCAACCCCAGTTTGAGGGTTTATTTTGAAGTCTATATTTGCCTTGCTTGTCCTTATATATTCTCTGGTGGTGATCAGAGCTATGTCAAGTAATTTGTAAAAGAGAGATGACAGAAAAGCCATCACAGAATCTGAGCGCTGAGACCACTTTTCAGATCAGCTCATTGATTTTCCTAAATTTTCAGATAAGGGAAGAGATGGGCAAGATTATACTTGGCTACCTGCTTTTAAACCATGCTGCTTCCAGCCATTTCCAAAGCTTGATTAAGCATGGAGGTAGAGGGACTGGTGGGAAGATACAAGCAGTAGCTAACTCAGTATTTATTTAGACTAGCAGGCTTCCTTCCATGGGGGATAAACATCTGTTCTAAAAAAGTAAGTTGGTAGTCCCAACTCATGGCAAATGACTTTAATAAAACCAATACTAAGTTGAAACTGGCACACTTGCTTGGAATTTCTATGACAGGAAAGAAAACCTTTTTTTTTTTTCCAGATAGTTTCTGAATATAGGAACCAGAGAAGTAAGGGCATTAGTGACTTCTTCGGGAGCAGATATGGAATGAGGAAAGTAGAAAGTCCTGGTGATGAACCACTGGATGTAGGTGAACTCCCATGTGCTACTGATCCATATCTGGCCACCCATGTGGTTAGCTGTTAGTGTTTGGATGGGAACTGCAGGTCTTGCTTGGAAGACTACCTGCTTGCCAGACATTCCCAGTCTAATCTTCATCATTTCTCCCCTTGCTTTCTTTTCTAAGTACCCACAGAATATCCACAAAGTCAGCCATGAATTAGACTACAAAATCCATCAATACATTTTTAAAAATGGAGATAGTAAAGCAAACATGTTCATTTGATACTATAGTAAGACTAGAAATTAAAAAAATAAAACCCAGAAAGTAAAAAGTCCTTACTTTTAGGGGGAAAATGTACTTCTCTTGAATGCAAGAGGAAATATAAGCTGAAATTGCAGAGTTTCTAGAAAATAGTAAGAAAACTAGTAAGGTATATCTAGAGTAGTAATCAGAATATTTATATTTAGATTTTCCATCAGTAAACAACAAAATGGATCATAGGAAAGTAGAAGGAAGGGATTATGAAGATGAAAGCAGGAGGAATTAATGTTAGGAAAAGGAAATTGAAAAATGAATACAGTGTAAAATTAGCTTTTTATATAAAATAAGATAAACAAGCTAGCTGCCTTTATCAAGGAAAAGGATATAGATAGAGAAGGTAAGAAGTGATAGTGGGAAATCAACAGAAAGGAAATACTCATAAGAGACTACTTGATTCAACTTAAACATATATATTTCAAAACCTAGACAAAATGGAAATAGTGTAGAAAATAAGACTTACTGAAACTGATCCCAGAAGAAATAAAAAGTATGTCTAAGTAGACCATTTCCCTGCTATGTATTTCTTCCAGGCCTATCTTTTTCAGCAGATTCCTGTATGATTTCTCCCCTTAGAGAAATTAATACGAATTATTTTAGTAACAGATTTTTATATAGCAAACTATCACTGTAGTCTTGAATTAAATCCCACTCAGTCCTAATGTATTATTTTTTAATGCCTTGCTGAATTGTTTGCCATCTAAAATTACTGTATCCATTTTCTTTAAGACAGATTCCTCTGTATTTATTATGTGTGTGTGAGAGAGAGAGATCTCTGCTTTGAATTTGGTATCATTGTTATGTTTGCTTTATGATTTAGAAGGTTTTCTTTCATTTACTAATTTCTAGAATAGACAAAATTTGATCTTCACATTCTCTCTAACATTTGTTGTTTCTGGTATGAGCCATTCTCACTGGAATGAGTTGGTACCTCACTGTGGTTTTGATTTGCATTTCCTTGATACGTAATGATATTGAACATTTTTTCATAATCCTGTTGTCCATTTGCATTTCTTCTTTGGAAGAGCGTCTTTTTCTTCTACCCATGCTTGACCAGGTTGTTTGCTTTTTTCTTTAGTTTTATCTATTTATTTTTATTCTTCCTACACTATTTTTATTGAGTCATGTAAGCATTTGTAGATCTTGGATGGCAGTCCCTTATCTGTTATTAGGCATGCAGATATTTTCTCCCATTCTGTTGGATGTCTCTTTGTTAATAAAATAAAATAAAATAAACGAGGTAAGTAAAATAGACAAAACTGGTTAGAAATATCCACTCTTTCAAGCTATGCTAGAAATCCTGTGTGACATCATCTGGAATCTAGAAAGTTATGAAGTCATCTACTGATGCTAAAGAGATATTTGTCAAATTCAAATTCTTGATAAAATATTCAACAAAATTAATTTTTTTGAAAAGTGTATGCAAAAGTCAGAGGTATATTTAATAGGGGAACACTGGCAGAATGACAGCTAGTGGCAGGGACAAGACAGAGGTGCACACATTGTCATAATCATGCAACATTGTACTCAAGCTGCACAGTGTGGCCACAAGGAAAAAGAACTGGACACGCAACAATTAGAAATCCTTGAATCACAGCTACTTGTGAATGATAGAACTATCTGGACAGTACAAGAGAGCCAACTGAAAAAGTACAAGTATGTGAAGAATCTAATAGCAAAGCATAAAATTAGTATAGAGAAATCAAGAACTTCTATTCATGTAAAAATAACTTCAAATAGCAAGAGAAAAAAATGTGTGAGTAAAGCTAATAGGAAATATGCCCAAACAGAAAAGTTGATTTAAATAAATGAAGACATTCCATGTGCTTGCATCAATTCAATATCATCTGTTGAAATTATTTTGCAGGTTATATTTGTAATTATGATGTGTTCTGATAAATATATAAAATGTTTATCTAGTAAGAGGGATAAAAACTTAGGAACAAGGCCAGTGGAAGAAGGGTTAGAAGGAAACTTTTTTAAAAAGAGTCTTATTTGGTTATTCATGCAAATGTGTTACCTGTTCAGAAAATCAGTATTTTGATAAGTTAGGTGCAATTAAACCTTGAAAGTCTGCAACTTCAGATACTGTTTGTTTGGGGCCTGAAATTCTTACCAGGATACCATCTCTAATTTTCAATAATCATCATTCACTTCTCAAATACAGCCTTGAAACTGAGTTAGCTTAACTGAATTGTGTTGCTCTTCTTTCTATGCAGTAATACATTACCTAAAGTTAATGTGAAAAAATATGAGCTAAGCTTTCTGAAACTCTGCAATCGAGTTATATCTGCCCCTTTAAGTAAGCTGGGTTGTTCATCATGAATTTTCATTAATAGGTCTTTGTGTGTGAGTGTGTGTGCATGTGTGCATGAGTGTGTGTATTCAGCTGCATGAATTCTAAAGAGATAGAGATCATAGATTGTAAATTTGTCTTCATTTATCACAAGTCAGCAAAAGGAATTAAAACTGGGGCGTTCTTAGGGAAAGAATAAATTCCAGACCTCCTGACATTTCAGTTCTCTCCTAACTAGTCCACCACTGGATTCTCAAATTAAAAGTGATACAGCATTCAGGTTACTACTGCATTTATTTGGACAGAGTTGCTAATATTAATACATTGTAGGATTGAGATGAGTCAGCTAAATGTTAGTAATCTGTGAAAATAGACAGTTCTTAAACAGAATGATATTGACAACTCTTGTATTTTAAAATTAAGTTTTAGTAGCCTAGTTCCTAGAATTTGATATTTTTCTCTTGGCATAGTTTCCAACTTTAGAGCTCTTCCCAGATAAATGCTTTTTCCTGCCTTCTTTTTTGGAATTCAGTTTCTCTGGTTATCCGATTTGTCCAGAAACTTGGCAACTCTTTTTTGATAAGTATGAGTCATTCTCTTATATCAAGAATAACAAGAAGCAGGACTGCCAATGTATTTATTATCTCTTCATACAACTGAAATGATGGGAGGGTGGCACGCTGTCAAGTTCACAAGTCATATTTGACCCTTTTCCTTGATACCTACTTGAACATGGCTTCCTAAATGCCAATAAAGGTAAATGAAACAATTTGAGATTGTCTGTCTTCCACAGAAGGCAGATACTCTTTTCTCAAAGGGTTTTGATTGACCTTATGAAAGTATTCAGGTTGTATCTTTGAACATGAGCAAAATACATTGTTGTTCATGGTGCTGCTGCTTCCTAGAAGGACTAGAAATTAAAAAGATGGATGAGACAGTCCTACTATGAAAGGATTTACAGTCTAATAAAAGATACAAATGTTGCGGGTTGTAGTTCAAAGAAAGTTGCGTCTTTAGTCAGAACCTTCCACTCCCGCCATCCTTAAATATCCGGTGTTAACTCAGTAACTACTTTGAAATCTAACCTGATCTACTTTCAGTGGTCCCCATGGTTATTTTGGCCAGTCATTGCATTATTCCAGTTGCTATGCTAAAAATGCTTAACTACTTTCATTGAAATTCCATATCCATCTATCAGGAAGTCCTGTTAGCTTTTCTTCATGCTACATCTAGCCAAATGTGGCCATTGCTCATCTCAGCCCCTCATCCCACATGCCATCCTTCATTTGCGTGACTAGAATAGCCTTCTAATTAACAGCACAGATACTCTTGTCTCTGCTCCTTGCCTTGTTCCCCTGGAGTCTGTCATCAACAGAGCAGCTGCAGTCACCTTTTTGACATGTATTTTGTGTCACTTATCTGTTCAAAACCTTCTATGGCCTACAGTTCATGTAGAATATGAGCTGGAACCCTTCCAATAGTCAGCAAGGACTTATGTGGTCTAGCCACAATAATTACTTGGATTTCATCTACTAGAGAAACTTACTTTAAGCAAACTCATTTATAAGAGAACCTAGTTTTCCAATAATGTAGCTAAATTCAGTGCACTCTGGGATTCTTTTCTCCTTGCTATAACAAAATGCCATTATAAGCCGGGCATGGTGGCTTGTGCCTGTAAGCCTCAGCCTATGAAGTGGCCAGGGATAGGGATCACTGTTCGAGTCCCACCTGGGGCCCATGGCAAGACCTAGTTCCAAAAAAAAAAAAAATAGCTGGGTGTGGTGGCATGTGCCTGTAATCCCAGCTACCTGGGAAGCTAAGACTGGGGATTGTTTGAGTCTGTGGTACCCTGGGCAACGAGAGCCTGAGGTTCCACGGGCAAAAACAGCAAGACTTAGTCTCAAAAAAACAAAACAAAACAAAAAAACGCCATTATTTGAGTATCTGCTGTAATCATTTTAAGTCTTGTGGGCCATACTTTTTCAGTCATAACTACTCATCTCTGCCTTGTTATTACATAAGCAGCTGTAGAGACTCTGTAAATGAATGGCTGTGACTATGTTCCAATAAAACTTTATTGACAAAAATATAGTGGGATGGATTTGACCCGTGGGCTAGATCTTGATGACCCTGTTCTAGAAGACATCAGATCCCTTTGTGGGAGAGGGGAGTTGAAGGGATTTAGTCATGTACTCACACTCAATATCTGATCTAGTTAAATTCAAGGGAGTTCTTCTACTCAAAACTGGTTTAAAATTCTGGATCTGAATCTAGAATTTACCCTAACCCACTGGATAAATCAGTTAACCTCATTTTTAAAAAATGGCAATGCTTTAAACCTATCTCAAAGTGATGATGTTACATTGAGAAAGTATATGTCAAAGGCAGAATATACACATGGATGGCCATTGTCCTTTCCTTGTCCTTCTTCTAAGAAGGTCCTTTGATGCAAGGTGGCTGCCCTTGATTCTGCCCTCATCCCATGAGCTTTGAGTAACCACCAAGGTAAAAGAAGGCTGAAACGTAGTAGCTTGACTTAGCCTGTAGAGGATGCAAGACTACTTGAGAGAGGAAGAGTAAACTAGATTTAACAAAAGGGAAGAGGGTGGAAGAGAGAGACAGGAAAGGCCATGCTGGGGTGGGGTGCAGGGAGAACATTCTAGAAGTTCGAAGGAAGCAGGCTTGGCAGCAGCTCCCAGACACTACTTTATAGACTAGAGATATGGGGAGGAAAAGAAAAAAGGATTTTACGAAGTGTTACTCTGTGTTATAAATATAATTCTCCTACTGGAGTTTTAAGAGAAAGCACAATAAAGACTAAAACTGTAATTTAATTCTTCAATGTAGGACTTGGAATAAAACCATTTTATTGCCTGGCCAGGAGGCAGCCTGGCTTTATAAGGGTTATAGAAGTACAGCACCGAGCATTGAGCACAGAGCATGATACAGGGCAAGAACTTCAGGTGATAATTGTATCCTTTTTGCTCTAGTTTTATACCTGAAGAAGGGGAGGTAAAGGAAAGTTGGGCAGCAAGTATACTTTGGGTTGAATTTTGTATGTAAGGAAGTGTTGCTCAAACATGTGTACAGTGTGGTTAGGCGCTCAGGTTGTGACATCAGAAAGTCTAGAGTTTAAGGCCTGGTTCTGGAGAAATTGCCTAATCTCTGTGCACTCAAGTTCCTGTGCTGGAGATGACAGCAATTGATACATAAGGACATTGTGGGATCAAATTCCATAGCACCTGTAAGGCCCTCAGACAGGAGATGAAATGGAATTAAGTTTATCCGGTGTTAGTCTTATTATTGGGACTATTTCACCTGTGCTGCTGGAGCCAGATGGCCATGACAGAGAGGAGACCCACTGTGGCCACATGTACCATAGTCACCATCACCCGTCTTCATCATCAAGCAGGGTTTCTTTGAGGGCTTAGATCCCGACTTCAAGACTTTGCAGTGAAGACTATAATTGGACACACATCTCTGAGCTGTAGTCTTTGGAACTTGAACTGGAGAAAGGAAACCTTGACAGTGGAATGGGATAAAGGCACAAGAAACCAGAGAGCCACAAAACAGTGATGCTCAGCCTCTGGGCTGGCCATCTCAACAGCAAGTCCAGGGGCGCTCTGTCTCCCAATCCTGGTTTGCAGAGCTGTTCTTAGAGCTTTGATACATTACAGGGACGAGACAGAAGTAGGAGGCCTTTCCATCATGCTAGAGACCGGGAGGAAATCTACCAAGCTCAAGGCACACCCTGGAGCGCTCCACGCGATCTCAGTATGTGCAGATTCCAAAGGCAAATGCTGTACTGAGGAGTAGCGAAGTCCAGCCGATCATCACAACGCTTGGTTTTCTGTTACCTTTCTGCTACCCCAAGTAGAAGATATATTTGCTTCAGGTCATTCATATTTCCTGTAAATGCACCACAGCTTGAAGAGGTTCCAGGCTTAAATCCATTTACCTGAGCCATTTCCAACCGGCAGACTTCAGGGTCCTCGGCACAGTGGAAGTACCACTTCCAATGAGGTGGTCCACCAATGAAAGATCCTGGTGCCATGCAGTGTGTGGACTGCAGTGTTGACGGCTGCCGCTGGTTGTCCCTCATTGATGACGTCAGCAGTAGTGCTGTGGTGCGCACTGCCAGGTAAGCGCTTCGACGTGAGGTTTGATTCAAGAGTCATATGGCAATGGACAATAAAGTAAACAAATCAATCTACCTGCTCCTGGAAGGCCTTGACTGGGGGTATCAACAAGGAACCCTGCAGCAGCCCCCCTGACTCCTGTCTGCCCCCCCCCTACTCCCACCTTGATGCCACCTGAAGAATTTTATTCTAGCTGGTTCTCTGCTTAGAAAGCTCCACTCCCTAAATGCCCCCCATACCTTTGCCTGGCTTGCTTCTTATGGTATTCAGGTCTCTACTTAAACAACCCGTCCTCGGAAGGCTCATCTTCAACCAGCCAGTTGAGTTAGCTCTCCGCCCCCATCTAACATTTCCTCACTCTCCACCACTTTGCTGCACCTTCTTCTCCTTCTTAGCATTGCTACGTGTGCCTCTGTCCTGCATCATATTTTTATCTGCTCATTTGCCATTCATTTCTCTCAATCCCACAAGTGCAAGGAGGATGTAGAGGGAAGCAATTAAGCAAATATCCAAAGAACTAAAAATAAGCACCAAGCTATAGAATCCTCCTTCTGGACTGATTCTGAGAATGGAGCCAATCTAAAAGCGCAGCTGTAGAAGCCAACTTCACATTCTTACAGGCAGCTGTGGCCGTGGAAGAGTCAAGAGAGTTTTGTATAGGAGCCTTTCCTTCCTTTGAATTCTTTTCACCAAGAACGGGCTTCTCACAAGACTGTGATCTGGACATCACCTTTCCAGATTGAAGGCAAGGAGTAAGCCACGGGGAGCTGGGATAAAATAAAGTGGGGCTCATCCCAGGTGTCCTTGCCCAGAGTACAGGAGGGAGCCAGGGACCCCACCACTGGGAGAATAATAGGAGGCTTGGCAGGCACTCCACAGCCACTCCGCAGATGCCTCCGGCCCACCTGCCTCCGAGCTTGCCTGTGGATGTTTATTTGTTTTCAAACCCAGTTTCTCTTAGTCCCAGAATGAAACTTCAGGATCCTGGGCTTTAGCCAAGTAAAAACCTCCTTCTGTCTTTATAACATTCTCGGTGCACAGGTGCCCCCTCTGCACCTGCCCCACCAGCACTGGTGTCACCAGGGCTTAATGCCATCCATTGCCTCCATTTGGAAGACCCTGACACTCCTCGGTGCCTTGACCCTCCTCCCCAAATAGCTCCCTGTCCATCAGGCTCAGGACACTGAGTGTAAACTCAGCTCACCAGAGGGGGAGACCGATTCCGAAAATCCAAGTTGCTAACTCTGTAGGGAGAGCAAATTTGCGGAGAAAGAACTGAGCAGTGCCGTTTCTCCTGCCTCAAGGGCATCAGGATGATGCTGCCCTCGTTTGTGTTCAGTCTCTGCTCAGACAAGCCAAACCATGGCCACGTAACAGCTTTGGGGAATGTACGTAGCAAAGGTAGTCATTCCTGCTGCTAGTTAGCTTTGTTTTTGGCAACTTTCCCATGCAGCAGACCTCACTTGACTGTGTGCTAACCGAATACAATAAGCTGGAGCTCAGCCATCATTAGATGACATAAAATAATACATCAGCGTTATAATGCCAACTCCTTACATTCAGATCCTCAGTAATCAGATTCCTATACCTGTAAAAAGCACTTTGCTCCCTTTCTGCAGGCTCGGGATTACTAAAGTGGGGGAAAAGCTTCTCTGAGGTTCTTTAAAAGTTCCTGCCGAACTTCTTTAGTAGCAAAAAATTTCCCTTATGAAACTATAACATCACTTTCAAATGATAGAAGAGCTTAGTATTGTTCAGATTCAACAGAATACAGACTGTGTTCATGTTTGCATGGAATTATCCCAGCGACAGCATGCTCTGCAGCGAATACTACATGAGGATCGTTGAGCTGTTGACACAGATCATCTGGAAGACATCTTATTAATATTATGTCAACAATAAGCAAAGGAATATGGGAATAGCCTCTCTTCTGTCTTCCATCCATGAACATACTTCACAGCATCAAAATTCACCAAAGGTTATTCTTTATTTGTTGCTGATTATTTTTTTTTTGAAGTAACATTGGTTTATAACATAGAGGTTTCAGGTACACGTCTTTAGAAATCAAGACCTGTATCTACTACACCATGTTCCCCACCAAAAATCGACCTTTCATCCATCACCAAACAGCTGACCCCCACTTAACACCCTGCTTCCTCCTTCCCATCCGATAACCATTATTTTGTTCTTATAGTCTAAGGGTTTCCTTTTGTTTCAGTGGTTCTTTGGTTTTGTTTCCTTATCCACCACAGGAGTGAAATCTCATGATGTTAATTTTTCTCTGTCCGACATGCTTAACTCAGTACAATACTCTCGGGGTTCATCCCAATGGCAGGGTTTCATCTTTGATGTCATAGCTGAATAGTGATTATGTCTTCTTTATCAGCTGGTGTAAACGGACACTCAGTCTGATTCTAACTTTTCACCATGGTGAAGAATGCTGCAATGAACATGGCAGGGCTTCTTTCTCTTGGAGTAAGTATTTTTGTATTCCAAAGGATTTTCCTTTGATTTGAATTACCCATCAAAGCAGAGAGCCCTCCATTCACCTATTCCAGATTGCCAGTGGACACTGATGAAGTAACCAGAATATTCAGATCCCACCTCAAAGAGCTCAGGCTTGGGATGCCATGGCTGAGCTTTGTCTCTCCTTACCACTGCAGGTACATCTTTGTCCTCTCTCTTCTGGGGAACTCGCAAATGAAAATAAGACCCTTCTGCACTTAGGGACATTGGGAGGCAAGATGAGGAGACTGTGATGAGGTGGAAGGCAAAAGACAGTAGAGGGATTGTCTTTATTATAATCATTAAAGAAAGCCCACAGTGCTCTAGGTAAATTTTCTTTTTTCTGGCACATCCTGAGTAGCTTGTGAGCAGAACTCCTTGGTGAGCAGAAAGGAGCTAGGATCACAATCCTAAGGTCCTGATGCCCAGGCTCCATTAGGGAGGAGGCAGGAAGGAGTGACTGGAGATGCTCTGCAATGAGAAAGCAGACTGCTTTCTTTTCCCAAAGGTGAAAGATACAAGGAACATTCAGATGCATTTTCCCTCCCTGCCATATTTACTTGATTAACATGTCACTGAAGAACAAAAGAACAGACGGGAACAAGGGAATGGGGATTTTGTTAATTTTTTTTCTGAGCAGAACTTAATTTGCACACCATGAAGAAAGAATGATCCTTTTCTTGTGTTTGTGACTGTTGAGAGTGTCCTATGCAGAAAATCAATTTCCTTGTTTCAAGTTGGTTTGCCTATTTAATTAGCTTAGAGGCTTAATGGAGACAAACGTGATTAAAATACAGTTTGAGAAAGCTTTCAAAATTGTCATTTATAATATGTAATAATATTTCATCAGAGATTTCCCTCTAGTAATTATGGTGCATTTAGATGTTGTTTTCCTTATACCATTGTTTTATTAGATCTTGGAGGTGATTAGTGTAATAGTCATGTGATAATAGGAAAGAGGCATATTCCCATTATGGTTTAATATATGCAATTATAATATTACTTGGGTTAGAATATTATGTTTAATATGAATCTGTAACTGGGCATTTTATTTGGCTCATCTAGAATTCTTGCATTGAACAATCATTATGTATTTGTCAACTAACTCATTTAAAACCATGAAGCATTTTGAAGATCTAATTCAGGAAATCAATTTTTATAGCTGCTTAACATTGTTTTACCTCAAATTTTTTAATATTGAGTGATCAAAGTTCATTTATCTCTGACAAGAGAGAGAGAAAAAAATGACTTTGACAGTGATTTAAGTTTAGAATCAGAGTAGGTAGGTCAGAGAAAACTTAAATATGGGAGAGAGATAAAATGTTGCGTCTTGGGCTTTACATTATTTTAATCTCCCAGCATTAAAGATAAATTTTACTTTGTTACTTAAATATTTTATTGTATTATTTTTTTATTGATTGCACAGCTATACACACACACACATACATACATAAATTACATCATTGTCTACCCCGAGGTTCTCCCATCACCTAATCACCCGTGAACCATCTTAATATTTTGTGCACTCCCCCTCCCCCATTTTTACCCTCCTTCCCTCTCTTGCTCTATGTTTCAGTTCTGTTGGCAATTTTAAATTTTTCTTGTCTGTTTGTTTGTTTTCCCTTTATCCCTCATATAAGTGAGACCAGTCCATATTTCTCTTTTTCGTGAACAATACAGCCATCCAAAACTGAACAAAGATGAAATGGAGAACTTAAACAGGCCAATCACAAGCAGTCATCAGAACTCTCCCTAAATATTTAAGTATTTGATAATTATAATTTTTTTCCTTCTCACTCTCCTTTAACTTTTGTCAGTCTGCTGTAACTACATTGTCAAAGTATAAAGTTATTATGTGTTATGTCTTGTTCTTTAAGCCATAATTTAGCTTTGGTTCTATGGACATATAAGAAGTACCAGTCCTTAATACTCTGAAGGCACACATACGTAGTGATACTGCTATGTGCTTATTCATTCAACAATCGATGGACATTTGGGCTATACTCAATTTTAAAATAGTGTGGAACATTTAGATACAAATCTCTGTCTAGATCTATGTTTTAATTTCCTTTTGGTAATTGCCTAGGAGTTGTATTGTTGCATATTATGGCAGCTTTATAATTTTACAATACATTGCCATGTTGTTTTCAAATGGGCTTCAACATTTTAGCTTCCCCCCAGCAATATATGCGGACTTCAGTTGTTCCAGTCTCATCAATATTAAGTATAATCAATCTTTTAACTCGTACTATTCCAGTTGATGTAGCTCTTTGTTGTTTTATTTTGCATTACCCTAATGATGAATGATATTGAGTATCTTTCCTTGTGCGTATTGGCTATTTTTATATCTTCTTTGTGGTGTCTACTAAAAATCTTTTTTTGACCATTGTTTTATCAGGCTGCTTCTCTTATTCAGCTGTAAGCGCTCTTTGTATATTTTGGACTTAAGTTTTTGTTCCATTATATGTCTTGCTTGTTGATTTTTCCTGGTCTGTGGTTTGGCCTTTCATCAACTTAAAAACATCAATTTAAATTTATCACTTTTTTTTCATTTTAGGTTGTGATTTTTGTGATTTGTCTGAGAAAACTTTGATGCAAAGTCTCAAAGATTTCCCTTTATGGTTTCCGCTCAAAGTTTATTAATTTTCGCTTCTACTTTAGATCTATGGTTATTTAAGACTCAGTTCAAATCTCATTTCCCCTGTGACTCTTCCAGGAAAAGTTCATCAAGCCCTCCTTCTGTACTTCCACTGCACCATATGGATGGTTAGCTCGGAAGACTTAATCATGATTTATTTAAATGTTCATTTTCCCCACTAGCCTGGGAGCTTCAACACAGTGATAAGTCTTGCTCATTTGTGCATACCAAATAGCCTAGACTCTGCCTAATACATAATAGGCCCTCAAATAACACTTTTAAAGGAATGAATGTATACATGAAAGAATTAATTTATGTCATTCCACAGGTCATATTTTTACAAAGCACTTTCACACTAGCATCTCATTAAGATCTCCCAAGAAACCCATGAAACAATGTGTTACCTCCATGTCTGTAAACTACTATTGAGTCTCCAAAGCCCAATGAATTTGGATCAAACTATTTAGCTTCACCTTCCAAAGTAACTATGATGTTATCCCCCCCAACCTTTCCAGATTTGTGCTGTTACCTTTTACTCATCCCATGCAGCAGTCAAACTAGGCAGTCGCTTGTTCTTCATGTACTTGATTTCTGTCTCTCACGTTCACTGAAGTTGTCTCTTCCACCTTAAACTTTCCTCCACCCCTTTTCTGGTTACAAATATACCACCCCTCTCAAAATAGCCTCCTTCTACTCTGTCTGGACTGAGCAGATAAGTGACCAGGTAAACATGAGTGCCCCTTCATTTACACAGCCATGAGACTCCATCTGTCTTAGCTTAAGTAAAAGAAATGGTGTTTGTCCTTAGTTTTATATGCTTGTCTCTCACTCCTTCTCTCTTGGCCGTGGCATGCTCATCTCTGCTCCCTGTAGCTCTTCACTCTGAATTCCATGTTCAGTCTCCTGTCTGATTAGACCAGGAGGCATGAGCTCTGGTCTCTAACTCCTGGGCTAGCAGGCACTGTTCCTTCATCATCTCCTTTGCACAGGAGATCTCATCCTGCCTGCCTTTGAAGGCTGCTCTGGAAATGGAATGACATTCTGGATGGGAATACACTTGGAAATTTCACATGCCAGATATAAACTCCCATAACCATTATTAACATGAACCTTTAGTTTGAATCCATGCATCTCTCACTGCCACAGTAGAGGACAGATGTGTGAGAGGGAAATGTTTCAGGGCAGGTGTGACTTTGGTGTTTTCCTCCAAGTGGCTGTTGACTCCTGAGTCTCCCTGTAGCCAAGATGAGCCCTGAGCAGGACCTTCTTGTATCTCCCTGCACTTCTGCTTGATGTTGATTTAGACATGTTTGGATTCTTCTGTGTGATGCACAACAACTGCTCATGCTTCCTCGCTCCGGTTTGAAACAGCTGATGGGGAGGGAATGGCTAACTTACCGTGCCTAGTGTACTCAGGTTTTATAGTTTGTGGAAACCTGGCTTACAAGTGGCTGTGGCTGTCTTTACAAGCTCAGGGGTACAGGCAGCAGGCAGCAGGAACGGAAGGTGAAAACCACAGTGCGGTCACTTCCTGTTCTGCCTCCCCAGGGGATGCTGGGAAGGTGTCATCTCTGGGCTGCCCGCCCTCCACTACTGATGGCCTGTCTCTGCGTATGGCGAGCTTTCCCACTGGGGCTCTGTCCCCCCAGTCTTCTCTGTCACATGTCGCCTGCACAGCCCAGTGATCCTCTCCCAAGCCCTCTGGGTTGGCCTAAGACAGAATCTGGCTCCCCAGATAGTTTACTATCCCAACTTCCTCTCATGTGAAAGGTGCAAATTAGTTGTTTAATGACATGAGGAGAGGCTGCGTTTAAAAGAACAAACAAGATTTTCTGAGTTTTGGTTCCTGCTGAGTTGATAAAGTTGCATAATGGGTTACTGAGAGCCCCTACCTCATTTGTTACTTGACTCATTACATTACATCATAGGTATAAATGAGTTCATTACATGACACGCATTACATGACACACTAAGTACCCAGAACCAAGGAAGGAGTTAATACAAGCACCGTATGCTGAGTTGCATGAACGGAACCTACAAAAAATTGCAAAGAACTTGGCTTTAGACTCTTACTATCAAGGTTGTAATCTTCGTTTTGCCACTCCTGAACATACATCTAGGTCACTGATCTCTTCAGGTTTGAATTTCTTCATTAGTAATAATAGTTTCTTCATGAAGCATTCAATAATATTTTATGTATAAATCACTCTAACAGCGCTTGGTACATAGTAAACATAATGGAATTCGTTGTTTTTATTTCTTTCTTAGGTTACTAGAATCTCCTTCCCAAATTATTTGACCATAGCATTCAGGAGCATGGTTCAATTATTCCCAGCTACTCCAGAAGCTTCACTTTGGTGGTGGATCCTTAAAATTAGATTGGAAGGTGGAGGAGCTAGTTTTGCTTGGAATAGATGTGTGAGACTTCTCACCTCACATGGGATCAGTGGAGGTACTGTGCAAGGATGACAAGCAAGGGAATGGGCACGAAGGTGGGCAAAACTCTTATTTTCCAAAGCACCTCTCTCATTTTCCAAAGCACATCTACCTCACTCTAGGGAAAACCAATCTCTAAGATTGTACCAAGTCTTGCAAACTCACAGCGAAGCTGTGATGAATTCTTATCCTGGGTCTTCCCTTTAGGTTAATTACAAAGAGGCAAGCTATCGGGTGGAGAGCTGTGTTTTGTTTGGAGAGGTTCAGAATATTTTGCTGAGAAAAATGACTCTGCCACTTTGCACACATATTTGTGTGTCTAATTATAAACTCAAAGAAGTAATGACTAAAATTACACTTTAGCCCATTTCTCCATATTTCTTTCTCAGTTTTTTCTTTTGACTAAAAGTATAACTTAATTCCCATCTCAGAGGGAGAGCCTAGAAAATATAACCTTAATAAGAGCATGAAACACACACAGCTATCCACAATAGAGAAGACAGAGATAAAGGCACCAATTAGATGCTCATATTTTCTTATGCAAGACAAAGGAGCATATTCATTAGGTACTTTGATCTGTAGATAAAGAAGCTCTGTCTAAAACCAAGGAAATTAGACCTGCTCCACTACACAATTATCTTCTAGCTCCCCAAACTGATCATTGAACCAAAGGCCAAGCCAGCAAGAAATTTGCTACTTGCCTTGACTTGCTGTATCTTTAGTATGGAATCTGGAAGTGACAGCTGTTGTTTCAAAGGAATAGTTCTCATTAATGCCCATAAACAAAAGCTGTCCAGGCCATCTTGATTCATGCCACCACCAGAATTCTTCATATGAAGGTGAAGGCTTAAGCATTTCAGAGATTGAGCAGTGAACACTTTATAATATCCATCAAAATACTGTGGTGACGACTATAGGTTAACACTAGAAAAGTGTAGGGAAAATAAGCAAGAAATTGCTTTTATCAAATTATAGCGCCAAAAGCCAATAGTGAACTGAATTATCTCGTCTCATTTATTCCTTCCTTCAAATTAGAATTTAACTTGACTAATAAGAATGTTTAAAGGCAGAGCAGTACTTTAAACATGTAGAACCACTCATTTAGGTAGGAAATAAAATTTGTTTGGTAGATGAACAAGAAAGAGAGGGAGGGAGAGAGAGTAAAGCATACTAGTTAAGAGCTAGAAAGTTCATTCTCTGATATTTTATATCAACCAAAGAAACACTGTAAGTTAGAAAATAAATCATGCTGTCTTGATGCTGGTCAGCTTTTTCTTTTGAGGTTTTAGCTGTAGGAAATTCTATACTTCTTTATATTGCTTGAACTGGTGGCTTTTGAGTAACATATTTTTTTCAAAAAAGAATTCTCTATCTTTTTGAAACTTGGAATATTATTTGAAAGAGGGATCTTCCAAATGCCTAAATTATCCTAATCATTACAAGCCATGAACTTCTAGTTCTCTTTTCCTTAAAAAATAAACACTTTAGTCCTGCTCACCTGTCTAACGCCAGTTTTCCATCAAACTAAGCAAAAGGTGTGCCCACCTGCCAGGTAAGGGTGTGGACACCAGAAAAGAGGAGTGTCATGTGGGCACCATCGTGGGAGATCTCTCTGGAAAATCTGTCCTAAGAACTAGCAACAGAGGGAGAAGGGTCAAGGAAGTCAGGGTGTAGCGAGTCCAGCGGGACTGCTGGGATGCCCAGGGAAGCAGAGCCCATGCCCCGCACCATGCCAAGGTCAGGGAGCCGCCGCAGGGCCTGCAGGAGTGTATTCCTGTTTCTGGCCCCCTCCTGCGGCTCTGAGTTACACACATCGGACCTATTCTCTTCTTGTTTTCTTCCAAGATTCCTGAGTCCACATATTATACTTTCTTGTAATTCTGGAAATTATTTACTATTTTTTAATCACCTCTTCCCACCTTCCACTTTTTTAGCCCCTTGTGACACCTGTGCTGTCTAGACATAGCAGATGGATTTCATGGCAATGAGGCATGCTGGAAGGATGCTCTCATTCCAGCTACAGAGCTGTCTGGCAGTCCTGACTCTACCATCCTGCCACGGGAATGGGCAGGAGCCCCTCTATGTGAAGGAGGAAAGGGAAACACAAAAGACAAAATGACATCTCTGGTGTGATTCAAATGTTAGTGAAAATGGTTGTCAAGCCCAGTGCCTGTTGCACTTTCTGACACACATAGGCAGACTCAGTAGTTTTGTCTTTGTTCCTATGATATTGCAATGGTTACTATCAAGGTGGTGTCCATGGGAGCTGCTGCTTCTTCAGACGATCCCATGATCTCTAATAATCTGAGCTGGTCCCTGGGTGTTCCTCAGACCTCTTCATTTTCTTTACGCAATCCTCATTTCTTGCATGGTCATTTAAAAGAATGCAAAGTCTAGAAGCCAGGTATACTGGTTTTATACTGCTGCTTCCCACATTAGTGTGATTAGTGACTTCAGGCAGCACCCATTTCTGTAGATTGGGAGTTGGGCTTAGGATGGCCAGGTTCTCTGCTGATGGTCTCGCAAGAATGGTGTCAGGGTTGACCAGCTGTGTTCTCATATAGAGCTTGGAGCCTCTTCCAAACTCACTCCTAGTACTGGCAGAATCCAGTTTCTTGTTGTCAGGGGACTGAGGCATCTGTCCCTGTGGCTGCTGCCAGCCAGGGGCCTCTGTGTGCTCCCTGAGGCAGCCTGTGCTCCTTCTCCTGTGCCTTCCTCTCTCTCCAAGTCAGAGCAGACTCTCCCTGTGCTTTGAATCCCTCTGAATTCCCCTTCTGCTACCAGCCAGATAACGCTTTCTGCTTTTAAGAGCTTGTGTGATTAGATCTGGAACACCTAGACCCGCTCCCTGTGTGAGGTCAGCTGTGACATATAATGCAACACAGTCTTAGCAGCTACTTCTTGTCACGTAGGTTCCAGGAGGAGAGAGCATGGGGTCTTGGTGGGGAAGGGCAGTTTCCACACTGCCTTTCACAGCCCATCAGGAAGCTCATTAAAAAGGGTCTTGTCTTTGAGGCAGACAATTCTCAAGAACTATTTTCTTAAAATCCACAGACTAAAATGTGTTTTCCTAAAAACCTAAGCAAAATAAAATTATATGCTCAGTTGCCATTAATAGCAGCAAATGCAGGTCATCATCACTTGATGAATCATGTAAAAAAATGAGGACTAAGTGTCAATTGTTGACCATCCTCAGGTGAGCATTTATGGGAAGCTAATTCCTAGGGTGTCTGCAATAAAGGATGTGATTCCCTTAGACTCTGCATCAGCAGAGGTAGGAAAGCTAGTCCTCACTGCCCTCTGTCCTCACGGCATCATCTGCCCGAGGAGCTGGGCGACTGAGTGAACACTCCTGACTCTACCTTGAGATGCCTCGTTCTTGAGAGATTATTTCTGACATGCCACTGGCTCATGCAGGGAGGCAGACATGAAAACGTATTTTTTTCTAGCGTTAGGAAGAGCAGATTCTCATTAGCAGAGGAACTGCCCAGCACCTCGCCCAGGCAGATGGACTTCATAAGAGAAAAGCTTCTGACGCCCTTCGGGTAAATGGCAAAGAGGAGGCACTCTTACCTAGGCGATTTCTCTCCTGCCACATCCAATTCGTGCTCTCTCACCACCTAGATGTTCTTGAGTGTAGACCCCTCAGAGGAGTGTAGTATAGATTTCAAGAATGTTCTTGCAATCCCATGTTTCCACTGTATTGTGGTGCTCCTATGTGTGAACTTCCTGAAAGGCATGTTGGTCTTTTTCCCCTAAATCTTTCAGTTCTTAGAGCAAGCCCGAACGATGTTCCAGGTCATGAATACGCATCATTTGGCCCTGTCCCTCTTACTCACATGCCAGTGGCACCATTAGGCATAGGCTCGGTCCAATTTGCCAAATGAACCAGAAAGAACATGTTCAACAGGCTTCAGCAATCATGTCGGTAGCCACTCCACCTGGCTAGTTCTGGAGCTTCAGGTTCAGCCCCCCAGTTTTCTTCAGGTGTTCCAGCTTGACTATGAATGCTTCCCTACTTCACTGGACAGCATTCTGAGTCTTGATTGAACAGGCATGATGAGAGTTAATTAGGGAATCCAAATAATGCTACCAGTAACCAGTACTTATTGAGGGCTTCCTGTGTGCACCACATCATTCTGAGAGCTTTATATAGACTATATAGACAGGGTTTCCACAATGCTGTGAGACATGGCCTGGCAGGAACCCCATGGTAGAGAGTAGTCTCAGAGACCTGGAGATGCAGCCACCTACGGCCACAAGTCAGACGTCTTAGCCTCATCATCTATGCTCTTGGTCACTGATGTGTATGCGACTTAGCACATTTCTGACAGTACATACAGGACAGGAAGCTTCCCAGCTAGAACTCTGCCCTTGAACTAAAAGGTCATCTTGAAATAATTGTTTTTGAAAACACCACAGAGAGCATCCAAAATGCCAACAATCATCTCCCCTGAAAAGCCTGATTTGATTCACCGACTCAAATTATGTGGAATTCAATCTAGAGGGTGTCTGTGTTCAGAAGTCAAGTTGTGAACTGTAAATGGGTCATAGCATGAGGAGTAAATACCTGGGAACAAGAACTGCACAGAAGAAGAGACTAAAATGGCCACCAAGCATGGGGAAAGATGCTCACCAACAGTAACCAGTAGGGCGTGCAAGCTAAGGCCACAGGGAACTACCTCTGAACACCATCTGGATGGTCAGGATGAAAAAGGCTGACAATAATGAGTGTTGACACAGACACACAAACCCTCGACTCACAGATACTGCTAAGGAGCCAAACTGTTTTCGCCAGGTTGGAGAACCGTCAGTATATGCTGCAAGCAAACGCATTCATGCCTGTAGCCCAGCAAGGCCACCCACAGGTAGAGTCTCTCAAGATAGGTGAGTTGGCAGACTGGTCAAGATTCTGTATCAAATGCTCACAGCAGATGCAATGCATGATCTGGACAAGATGTCTATCAACAGAAGAATGGACAACGAAAGAGACCCCCTTCTAGCTGAACAAGCAAGATGGATAACATCTCACAGACATTAAGTTCTGTGAAAGAAACCAATCATCAAGTAAATGCATCATGTAAAACTCCATTTCTAGGAGATACAAGAAGATGCAAAACAATCTGTAGTTAAGTAAGTCAGAGTAGCAGTTACTTCTGGGGCAAGGTGTTGCTTGAGAAGGGGAAAAAAACTGGGGTACAGGAAATACTTTCTAACTTGTTCTGAATTCGTATGTGTGTACATATAGACATTTATTATGTGAGGGCCTATTATGTGTTAGGCAGGGTCTAGGCATTTGGTAGTCACAAACGAACAAGTCTTACTCTAGTGCTGACACTCACGGGCTGGGGGGAAAATGAACTTATTGAGCAGTACACTTCCTATTAGGACATTTTAGGCATTTTTGACATAAGGATTTGTTTCTATCCTGCTAAAAAGGGAAAACACAACTTGTGCATGGAAAACTTTTCACCTGGAATTGATCAACCAGGTCCTTTAAACTCTTTTCTATTTGCATTTCATTTGCATGGTATTCACGGTATCTCAAGGTGCAAGCAGTGTCTTTGTTGATTATTTTTCTTATGATGAGTTCACCGCATAATTCTAGGCATCTCCCAAATGAAAATATTGAGACACTGCACATTTCTTTCCCTGAAAATACTTGTTCTTTATCGTCTATCTCCTGGAAAAACAATAGGTGGTTTGGGACTTGGACATTAGGGAAAGCAAGCATTACAATTTATAGTCACTTACAATGTTTGTCCACACTTGTCATTTGGTTTGGGTGTTCTGATACTCTGGCAATGCAAAAAGAAAATAACATACCATGGCACTGAAGTAGAGTTGCAAAGTAGCATTCCAATTAGGAGCTGAACTTGGATTTCACTATCAATGTAGGATTTTGCTATTGGGTTGACTTGTTGCATATGTGAAAGTCACACATAAAATATATTTGTGCTATACAACAGGTAAACACTGGTTTTACTAGGAATATTTTGACATCTGCTACAGCAGTTCTTTTTATTACAAACATTCTGCAAAATAATAACTTTTTCAACATTGACATTAAAAATATAAAGAGCAAACAAACAAATGGGGATCTATTTAAGTAGGATTAATCTCAAGTCTAGGCAGATTTCAGAGCTTTCTATGGGAGTGTCAGGCATTTATAAGAATTTCGACTCTTACAAAGTCAACACCAGCCTCTGCATTGCTAATGCTGGGTGTCATCTCAGGTGTAAAAAGCAGGGGGACCTAGAGCAGAAGACCTGATGTCGTAGTTGTCCCTGGGCTTCTGGTAGTGACAGTAAACTAGAAAAGCAAGCACAACCGACATTGCAAAGTGGGAGGGAATCTTTCTAAGTGCTCAAACACCTAATTTAACTAATTAAATGATGAGGAGTTTCTTGCCTTGGATGTGGGATCTCCTTCAAGGGGAAAGCCCCAATGTACTGCTAATCATCTTATGACTGCATACCGATACCTGTGTCATACATAGCAAGCTCTGCGCTGGACTATGGGCATGAAGGGGCTTTGCCCTTATGAGGTGGTGGTCTACACTGTTACATTTCCTGGCACTGGGGATGTGGTTCTCATTAAGAGTTTCCAGGGAAGGTAAGTTTTGGTCATTTTCTGAGGAAGTTTGGCAGGAGTTTAAAGAAGAAAATCATCTTTTTTGGTTGACGTCGCTCAAGAGTTAGCACACAGACTATGTCACAGACACCACCACCCTAGAGGTAGCTGTTATGATGACCAGTTCAGCCAAGCATGCATGCAACTGGTCAATGTGCCTAGCTGAAGACACTGGAGCAATTTTTTTTGTATTTCTCTGGCATCTTTGACTAGTTTACCTCGTTCACTTTTTATTTGGGTTTTCTCTCTTCTTAGCTCCTTCCCACCAAGTGAAACAAGGAGGCTGAACCAAAATAAAGCCCCCATTGCTGATCATGAGCTGTGACATTTCCTCTGAGCCAGATTTCATTTTTCCTACTCTTATGTTGGGGAGAAGTTTATCAAAACTGCCACATTCTGCCATGTGCAAGTGGAGTTGAGAATGTTTGGTGCTAGATTGTATTTCCTCCAGTGCCTGCTCTTCTTGTGTTCCCACCAAACTCTTCCCACGGTACTTGCAAATCCTCCTTCCCATAATCCTCAAAACATCAGAGAAACTTCTCATTAGCTTTCTGTTTACCTGCTTGCTGAACATGCCAATTCCACAGCTCCTTTCCCTTAGAGACACACCCTTTCTCTAGTAAATTCTTCTCTAGGCCCCACTGTCTTATCTGTAAAAAATCATAATAGGCCCTGCTTGTTTTCAAGACTTGTTTTGGTAATTAGAAAAACATGTATAAGAGATTTGATGACTGTAAAAATTATGTAAAATTAAGGTGTTATTATGATAAATATTTAGCTTGTCTGCCAACACTAGCATGGATAAGTCTTTTCCTTTAACTGTTTTAATGTTTTTTTCTAGTATGTTTTTTATTTTTGTGGGTCTTGTTTTCAGAACTGCATAGAAATGCACATTTCTATTTTTCATGTGTATTATTTATGTTTACATACACATGCACGTATATATATATATATATATATACCCCTTATATGAAATAGATGAAATATGGGCCTAATGAAGTACTGCATTTTGGAGTTTTTATAGATGTTATTAAGGTAACACTGTAACTTATACAATTATTATATATTATCTTAGTGCGGGCATGCACAAGGGGCATGCATTCTCAAAACTCCTCCCCAGAAACTATTTCCAGTAGAGATACAGGACATCCATCTCACCTGAGTTCATTTCAAGTAAAGAGCAAATTAATACCTCTCCGGAGACCCTCCAAGACCAGAAATTGCCTTGCATGCTTGGATTTGGAAGTGCCTAGCATATCCTCATAATACCTGCATTTGTTTCTGCATAGTGGCCCAGATTTCAGCCTTCAATTTCTTAACTTGCTTCCTGGGTGACATTTGCTAACAAAAGAAGGCTCCTCTCCTGAGCGCCCACCTACAGATCTCACAGACACACAGATGTTACATAAACAGCACCTGCTGATGGATGGTGTCACTGTTTGCTCCTAGAAAATCTTCATTAAATAACACTGGGCCTCTGCTTCTCTCGGCCACATGCATGTCATCAGCTTCCATTTTTGCCGTCTATCTATCTTCATTTCCTCAGCAGATGCAACAAAGCTGATTTACAATTTGGGACTTATTTACTCTCTTTGCATTTCAGAAGGTTCATTTAAATGCTAAGCACTTGGTGTTTTCCTTTAAAGAACTGCTCAGAAATTATGTCTCCGTGAAACACTATATATTTTATAAAATCATTCAATGGAGATACTAGCAACTGCAAGAGGATTTGAGAATCTTTATCAGCCTTCTTGTCTTCTCAGGTTAAACTTGCCACAGGCGATTTTGTCTGCTGTTGAATAATTAATAGAACACATAAGATTTGGACTCATTTCCTAAGCTTTATTATTCATTTTAATGCTACACTGATTTGATTTTAACCCATTTAAATTATTTATTCCAAATCCCATGCAAAAATGTATTCAAACATAAAGATTAATTCACTTAATTAACCTTTTGATTAAAAAAGAAAACCCTAGTACTTATCTATATGGATTTTCCCCTTTGAAACTGTGGTCTGGAAGTTGTATTTCAAGTGACTACTGTTGTGGTCAGTTATGTGACAGAGGAATTAAAGAAATTAACACATTGTACTATTGCCAGCTCTCACCCAAACACCTGCTGAAAAATAAAGGTGTCCTATTGTAAAGCATCAACTTTCTTATTTATTTCCTTATTCCCCTCCCTGTCAGTCAGCTTGGCCTTAAACTGTTTCTGAGGGCCTCAGTGTCTAGTTAGGAAGCCCAAATGGCTTGGGCTGCAGTAGATGGTTTCATTTATTACTCCTGCAACTCTTTTCCCTCCGCTGTAGGCTTCTGTCTCTGAGCTAGAAACAGTGGGAATTCAAAGACCAACAATATATAATCATTGCCCTAAAGGCAAGGCTTGTCTGGTAGAGGCATAAAGAACAGCACTAAAATAGCCACACTAGAAGGCATTCTGGAAGAAGGAACAGAGAGGAATGGAGCCAGTTGGAGGAAGAAGGAGTTTTGTCCACGTGAGGAGATCCAAGACCTTCCATTGCCTTATTTTTCTACCTCCTGAGTTTAGTCAACTTCTTAGCTAAACAAATCTTGATCGTTCTTCCCAAATCTTCAGTGCTCAGATATGGCTGTCATCAATGTCATGTCTGCTAATAATAGCCCTACCTCATCTTTCTCTGTATCGCTGCCTCCATAAAACCATTTGTTGTTTTATGAAGCAGGTATTGAGCCACAAAGCTCCCTTCTCTGACATCCCAGTGCCTCTCCTGATTATCTCTGAGATCTACGTGGTTCTCCGAACAGCTCTGCTTCTTGCCATCCGATCGCGGGTTTTCTTGGTACACAACCATGATCATTTGTTTATGTCCTGTCTAGGGTCACCTTTGTGCTACAGCTGCAGAGTTGAGCAGTTGTGACAGAGACATCGTGACCTAACACCTAAATTATGTACTCTCCGGCCCTCGGCAGACAGTATTTGCTGACTCTTGCACTATATCATCAGTTCCTCGGAGGCAGAGACTGGCTTGCTCTTTTTGAACTACCAGTGCCTGATACAATCAGCGTGCCTGATAGATTGATGAGTGGAATTGATTATAATTAAACTGAATAACGTGATTTATTGACTGCTTCCACAGAGACAAACAACAGCCGTAAAGAGAAATGGATATGTGAAGGATAGTTTCTGAATGAGAGATAAGGTGCCGGTTTCCCAGAGTAGTCCAAAGTGTCATTGAAATAAGAGTCTAAAATGATGAATGATCAGTAAAAAGTATTTGGGTTATATTACTTTGAGCACATATTTTGATGAAATATTTTGTAGCACAAAGCTGAATTTCCCGTTAAGATATTAACATTTCTGCTCATACACGCCAATGACTTACTTCTTTGCTAAACGTTTCCCGATTGTAGAGGTCATAGCCCTTGTATTTAATGACTGTGGTCTTCATTGATTAGAACAACGGTACTTTGAGCATTTACAAGCTAATGCTGACTTTGGTAATTATTCCAATCATCTAAATTGTCACATTCAATTTACGTTCCCTATCAAATTAAAAATAATAAATCAAGGACTAAAATTAATGGCATTTGCTTTCACTTAATGCCAAGATGTAGTAATTGGGACCAGATTTATCATTCATCCTGGATCGATTACGAACTCTGGCTCTAACATATGAAGAAAAAAAGTTTGCAAGGTCCTGAACCCTCGGCAGAATGGACAATAACTCCCTGAAAAGGGAGGAAACGAATGCAACTCATTGTGCTATTGCTCCAGCTTCCTGTGTTGCAAGTGGAGCGGAAAAGGGGAATCTAAGCAGAACCCAACAAACTCCCCAAATTAAGAGATGAGCTGAGGACTTGGGAGAGTCCGCAGAAGCTAGAGGTCACAAGTGAAGTTCCAGAACGGGGAAGAGGAACAAAGGAACAGTGAACTCCAGAGGTCTGAAGAGGGTCCCTCCAGCTAAGTGGAAAATAACTTATCTCACTTGCAGTTGGCATGTTGTAGGGTCAATGATGTAGCCGGGTTTTTGACCCTCTGCCATTAGCCTCCATGACCAATGCCTGTGGGGTTGTGCTCTTCCCATGACTGTGCATGCCTGGCCTAGTGGGTATGTGTAAGTGGAAGCAAGGCTAAAAGGGCAACGTTATGCTGGGGGAGGGGAGAGACCAGAAGTGAGCAAGCCAGATAAGGAGAGCCGGGAGAAAGAGCATGAAGATATTTTGGGGGCTGGGGGGCTTATTTGCCTGTACCTGCCTCCCTGCCTGTGCATCCCCAGAGAGCATGAAAGCCTGTGAAGCCCAGTGAGGGCACCGACATTCTTCTTTAACTGCTAGAGCCAGTAAGAACCTGCCCATGTTACTGGCTGGCAAGATTCGTGCTGTGGACAAGGAGATGGGACTTAAAATCCCTAGTCCTTCCTTTGGGAAGGCTGGAAAGTGGTTTGAATCTTGTCCCTTCACTTTCTGGAGAAAATAACTGTGGGCAAGTTGCTTCACTTCTTTGTTTCAGTATCCCTGCCTGTCATGCAAAACAGACATTTCCTCTTGTCTGCTGTGAGCTCATTTATGTAAAGGGGTTAGCACAGTGCCAGGCATGTAGAAGGAACTCAAAAACTTAACCATGAATGACAAAGGAGAATGGCTAATCCTGTCAATCCAGAGTCAGACGACCTGGGTTCAAAGTCCATGCCGTGTGACCTAGAAGAACTGATTGAACACCTCCGTGCCTTCACCGGGTCATCTGTACAGGGAGGATCATAATAGCACCTATTTCATAGTGTTCCTGGGATATGTGCATTAATATATATTCTGGCACATGAGAAGTATAGTGAAAGCTCTTCCCTGAATAACAGCAGAATTTAAAACCCCAGTTTTCAGGCCTGGCAACACATTGGAATCACCTGGCAATAAAATAATCCTGCAGCTTCGTGCCTCCCGCCAGAGAATTTCATTGAATTTGCCTGTGGAGGAATGTGGGCAAGCTTTACAGACTCCTCAGTTGATTCTAATGGGCAGCAATGGGGGCGACCCCCTGCTCGAATGACACTTCCTTATCTGGCCCATTAAGCACAAGCACTAACTTTCTTTGATGACAGAACCTCAGGAACCTGTGAACACCATCCCCTTATTGTACTTCACGGCTGCTTGGGGCCTCTTCAAATCACAGGGAGCCTTGAACAAACTCAAGGTATTTGTACTATATTAGGGCAATACCCATGGACCGTGACCACTAAGCCACAAGTCTGAGTGCAGTGATGGAATTAAGACACAAAGTGCCTTAGGGACAAGGAAGAGAGTTCCTCTTTACATTTCATGGGGATCCCCGAGGGCTTCGTGGAAGAGGTGGTATCCACTTCAAACAGATTTTGAAAAATGGGAAATGAGTTAGCCTTCATAGTCATCAGTTTTCCTGTTCCTACCAGGATTGCGAAGGCCCCTTCTGTGAACAGCTCAAACATTTAAGATTTTATAGGCTAAATGTATGTGTAGTTTGGAGAATATTTTGCTATTCCTATTTGCTTGAGGTAGGGTCAATTTTGGAAAGCAAATGGAGGTTGCCCTCTTTTTTTGTGAGGGCTAGAAAGCCATTTGCTTTAGGTAAATCATGCAGTTTGATTCAGATGAGAGCTCGTGGATTCGTGAGTCCCACATGCAGCCCTGAGCAATCCTTAGGTTCAAATGCACAAATAGTCTTTAGTGACATGTTAGGATCAGAGAAAAAAAACCACTGGAAAGAAGAGTGTTTTCTGCTGTTTGGGCCCCTGTGGAATCATATGAGGCTGCATCTTTGCCCACCATGACTGTAGAGGGGTCAGATGAGGAGACCCTGGCCAGAAGTCAGGGATCCACTTGCCTCCAAAGCAGAAGAAGCAAGAAGGGGAAATGGAGGTTTGCATGGACACCCTGAGAAACCTCCACATCAGTTGTGATGGTGCTAAGGAAGCAAATCCAGAGACAAGCCTGTCTGAATGCTCCCTCATCTAAACTGTTGCCATAATTACTGCTACTGTTGTTTTATTCCTTTGGTTACCTTGACCTATAAGAAATACCTAGCAGAGAAAAAGGAGTGTAATGCTACTTGATACACTCAGAGAAGTGTAACTGTATAGAATGTTATTAGAGTATCATCCTGTAGGCAGGGCTCTCTGTGGTAAATAATAGCCAGTGAAGGAAAGATGGGTCCTTGGCTCTGTAAGTTCCCTTTGACTTATTTCATATCCTAGGGAAAGGCTGGATGCATTTTCCTCAGTGACCAGACTCTGGAGATGTATACATTCTTTCATGCACATATTCATTGAGCTTATACTGTTGGCTAGTGGCGGGTGTAGGAAGACAGTCAGAAAAAGATCTTTCTGCCTTCATGGAATGCTTTGTTGAGCAAAGGGAAATGGACAGTATACAAAAGAAAATCTAATAAAGCCCAATGAATCATGGCACTTTTATAAGGTGATAAAGTGCTTTTGGGGAAATTTGGGGAAACAAATTTTCAATGAAGTTGAAAAGTTGAGTTGGGTTAAGGTGTTGATGACAGCATGGTTGTGCTGGTTTTGGCCAGAACAGGCATTCATGGGAAGGTAGCATTTGGATAAAGGCTGGGGAAAGGCCATGCAGTCATGTGAATATCTGGGAGGAGGGGAGAGCACTCCAGTCATAGAGAGCAGCCACTGCTGAGGCTCGAAGATGGCGGCCCATGCCTGCCATATTCAGGAAACAGAAACGAGACCGCTTAGCCGGCTCTCTCCCCAGAGGTTGAGATTATTGGGCTGTAGAGCTGTCTTCGTTCAACAGGCTAACCTGACCTTATTCAAATGGTGGCGGTCATAGGGTCCCACGAACAAGACAAAGTGATGCTATGCAAGCATTCTTCAAGTCTGCTTGGGTCGCATTTGCTATTGTCCCAGTGATGCAGGAAAGTGCCATGGTCAAGGTTACAGTCAGTGTGAGAGGAAACTGTTACTCAGAGTATGTAGAAACACACGGAATTATTACAGCCACTTCTGTTTAAAAACCTACCCCAGTGCCCTTACTCTACTGAATTATGGCCGGTTATATATGTGCGTATGTATGACCTGTTATATGCATATATATGTAGTCTCCTATATATATATCAATTTTATAATGAACAGAAACTGTTTCTTCATGTCTGTGTCCTCAGTATATGGTCAGACTCCTCCATAACATTTCATTTTTTCCTCCATGTGTGACATTTTTAAGAACCAAAGACATTGAGGTTGTGTGACCCAGATAGAGTTACCCAGTTCAGTGAAATGGAAGAGGCAAGGGTTCAAAGTGATCTGGAAGCTCAGAAAACTGTTCTGGAAAGATGGCTAAGCCTCACTCAGGCTCGGGCATGGCCTAGGCTGCTTCCCCCACTCATAACACCTCTGTAAAGGTTGCCAACCACATTCTTGAACTGAACTGCCCATGGTGCTCTAGCTCCCTCCAGAGAGAGTCCGCACACATCATCTCTTTGCATTTTTGATCACACGCTCACTACAATGGCTCTTCAATTGGCCGAGACTCTGGAAAACTCAGAAGGGAAAGTTGACCGGAGTCTCCCCCAGACGCAGACATCTGCTAACTGGCCTGCCGACCCCTTGCCAAACAAGCTGGTCTGCCGACCCTTTGCCAAAGTTTCTCTTAGTGTTCAATTTTTGATCTAAGAACTCAGCAGCATCCTGACATTACAAAACAAAATTGTTACCAGCCTCTTTCCGAAACACCAGTCTGACCTCGGAAATCCATTCCAGTCAGCGAGGGATGTACCTGATGCAAGGCGGGACCTGTGTAAGCGGCAGCATGAAAACAGACACCAAAATAAATCCTTGTTCCGAAACTTCTGTGTAGCGCTCTTACGTGTGCAGTTTCTCTCAGTCTCTAGATAGAAACATTCCCAGGGGGCGTGAAACAAGAGCCAATGTGGCAGGACTATGGCCCCTTTTGTTTTACATTCCAAGCTGTGCTGGGCTTGGCAGCTGCTTGAAATGGTCCAGCTGGTCTTAGTTCAGCAGATGGCAGCAAAGTAAGAGGAACTGTTCCGGATGGGAAATAGGGCATCTTGGTTAATAGTGGCTAAAGACGATGCCACTGGATCTTGGTTCCAAGGAGACGGTCCTGGACTTGTCAGAGTTGTCTGCACACTGTGTCACTCCATCTCTCCCCCACCAATGCTCTCATTCACCTCTGCTCTGTCTAGACTGTAGCAACAAGCAAGGACTCAAGAGCCTATGGAGAAGCCACAGAGCATTCAACTCTAATGACATAGAACAGAGGCAAATCATTATTTAACCCCATTCGGCCACACTCTCACAGCCCGCCTGTATGACATCTCATAGCTTTAGATTCAGTTCTGCCTGCTGTGTTCTTGCATGGAGGGAAGACAACAATATACTGAGCCTTTTGTTAGCCACGAGGGCTTTTATGCTCCAAATGGTTAGAACATTATCCATCCACTGGCATCTTGGAGATTGACAGAGATGTGCATTTGACAGAACACAAAACAATTTTCCAGCTTTGAATGGGAAGGTGTGTGTGGAGCAGATACCATGCCGGTACTTCATTTTGCTGTATTTTGGGAAGAGACTGAACTTCTGAAAACCAAACCAAACAAAATCAGATGAACAAAACAAAACCCACAAAAGCTTGGGTTGGCAGGAAGGCAGGACATTAACTTGGAATCAATAAACACAAGTTTCCTACTTGAAATGAATTTAACATTTGTGAAGCATGTTGGAAACCTGCCCAGATTGTCTTCTAGAAAAGCTTGTTGTATAAGTGTCACCCCAATCTTGAGTAGGAGTCCTCATTTCCTGGAATGACCTTTACCACTTCCTACTTCACCTATTTATCTGTTTCATAGATTCAGCTCAAACTACCTCCTTCAGGCCATTTTCCTAACACTGCTCCTTCTCTCCTTTCTCTGCTCCCTTCCTTTCACCCTCTCTTTTCCCTTCCTTTTCTCACTCCATTTCATGCATTATGCATCCCCCTTGCCACCTTGTTTAATCTGAGTATCTGTCTCTGGCATATCAGATTGTAAGACCCTAAGGGCAGGGACTGTGTTTTATTTATCTTCTCTTTCCCCTGGTTCTGGCAAAATGTACAGAGAAGACATTCAAAATGTGTTAGTTGAATAAATGAATGGATGATGAATCACCAATTAAATTATACCTAGTCTACCATTTGATTATAAGTCTTTTCAGCACTCTCTATTCATTCACAACACAACTCTTTACTGAGCAGCTAGTGTGAAGCAGGTATTGTCTTAAATGGCAGACATGTAAACATTACAAATTAAATAGTGTCCCTGCCCACATAAGGGTTAAACTCTAAAATCGAGTATGCTTATAACTGTGTTGGAATGGATTCATTTTTGCTGTCTCAGAATTTCTCCAATAGTTTCATTCTAGAAGGAGATAATGCCACCTCTTATGCATATAGGATGCAGGACTTTCTAGAAGAAAGCAAATACTATCTAGAGACCATTCTGTATTATTATGGGAGACAAGACATTTGGAAATTATTGAAATACTACAATTTTGAAATATTGACAGTGTGGTATCAATTTCCCCTACTCTACTAAAGAGGGATAAGATGATTTACTCCTAACCCAGTAAAAGAAAGTATTGACATCTACTCCATATGCCACATATTAATTTGAGTTGCTGAAATTCCAACAAAATATCTCTTGGTCAGGGAATAAAAGTTCTTAGGAGAACCTTTATGCTTCCTCAGTAGTTTGGATTGTGTATGAAAACATGAACTCTAATACCTGATTCTTCCCGGTTCAATCCTGAAGGCAGTGAGCCAGCTAGAATACATAAATGGTGAGGTTAATTATAGAAAGGTTGATAGTTAAGTTGAATTTCCAGTTAGCAAGGCAAGAAGGTGTATTCTTGGTGGGCCAAATAAATGGGGTGGTAGATAACCACATGTGAATCACCGTGGAAACATATCAACCAAAAGGGTTGTGTATCAGTGAGAAGTTATATGGCATATGATACCAGGAGGAGATAATTAAGAGATTGTAAAACACCAGTCAGAGAATATTGTTCATCCAGGAGTAATGTCGTGTATGGGACCTCCAATTATCCCCAAAGAACTCCAGTTCAACTCATAAGAAAGCAGGCATCTGGAGACTTTCATTAGAGAAGGCAAGAGTTAGAACACACAGTATTGGTCACGGGCAGCTTTCTTTCATCCATGCTTCCACCCTCCACCTAAACACCGGCGATGTCAGCAACAGGAATGGGGAAGGGAATTGGACAAAGATGCAGGAGGACCTATGAAGGAAGAGACTTGTGCCCACAGATTCAAAATCAGGCTTGAACTGGGAACAAGGAAGCATTAAATTGGGCATGAAACTAAAGTTTTGTTTCAAGGTAAATGATTTTTAAAATCTGATCATGAGCTGTCCCAGAGTATTTGTCAGGAATCGTTTAACAGTCTATAAAATTGTAAAATACATGCTTTTAAAATCTTGGTTCTAATGGCATGGTTTGTAGTAACTTGAGCATCTATGGAATTTTTAAAAAATATCTTCCAGGGGACTGAGAAGGCAGAACAAACTGAGGATGCCTAAATGACAGTGATTTAAGGGAAAACAGTCATTATTTATTCAGACTCTCTAGAGTTTACTCTATTCAATAAGCTGTCAACCTATGAAAATCACTGCATGGACACAAACATGTAATAAAATTTGGCTCATCTTACAACATGACTATAACTAAATAATGGTCCATCCAAAAAATATGGTATCTTCTCATCAGGTATTTGATGAGTCTTTTACTATGATCTCCCATCACCTGGATCATTCTAGTCTATGTTCTATGACATTAGGGACAGGGAATGATTGTAACACAGCCAGAATGAATTGAGTGCCTAGTATGTAAAAAAAAAAAAACAAAAAACTGGGCATTAACCATTTAAATAGGAAATGCCTCACCTTCACTTAATTTTTGAAAGTGGTAAATAGTATTATTCTCATTCTAGAAATAGGAAAACAGGCTTAGAGTCGTTGAGTGAATAATGTGGAATCTCTATGATTTAGATCCAAGCATGCCTGTGTTTTAAAATATATCTATATATCAATAAGCTAGAGAATAAGTAAGGGAATAATAGCCTTAAATGAGGAGCTAAGCCAAATAGGTTCTACAGATATCTATAGAATACTCCCCCTCAAACCATAGCATATACATTTTTAAATGCATATAGAGTATTTTCAATAATTATATGTTAGGACACAAGTTAATTGTCAATAGAACTATGATGATTGAAATCATGCCAAGAACTCTTTCTGACCATAAGGCCATAAAGCCAAAAATCAGCTATTTAAACAACAGGAAAACCTGGAGAAACCATAAAAATATGGAGACCAAACAACATGCTGCTTAATAGCTATTGGATTAAATAGAAAGTTAAAGAACAAATAAAAAATACCTCAAGACTAATGAAAATAGGATTTAAGCTATCAGAATTTATGGGATGCATCAAAAGTGGTCTTAAGAGGGGAGAGAATTACAATAGAGGTTCACATTAAGAAATGAGAAAAATCCCAAATAAACAACTTATTATTAATACCTAAAACAACTTGAAAAAGAGGTGGGATGAAAGACCCAAAGTTAGTCTAATGAAGGAAATTATAAAAATAAGAATGGAAATAATAAAAAAGAAATAAAAAAGACTTTCAAAAGATCAATAAATCTAAGAACTGATTCTTCTAGAAGATAAACAAAATCAAAAACCTCCAATTAGGCTAACAAAAGAGAAAAATGCCATTATTTAACACAATTATAATTGAAAGAGGAGAAATCACCACAGATGGCAGAGAAATACAGAAGACCATAAGAGGTTATTATGAACAGCTATATGCTAATAAAATTGATAACCATGAAGAAATGAACAAATTTCTAGAGCAGCATCATTTACCAAGACTAAACCAGGAAGTAAAAGAAGAGTTGAATAAACAGATAACAATCATAGAAACTGAAACACAAATCAAAAATCTCTCCCAAAAGAAAATCCCAGGGCCGGAAGCAAATTCTGTCCACCATTTAAAGAACTTATGTCCGTGCTATCCAAATTATTCCTAAAAATCCAAGAAATGAAAAAGCTCCCTAATATATTTTATGACACATTACCCTAAAACCAAAATTAAAGACAGCTCAGATAAACTACAGACCAGTATTCCTGATGATTATTGATGTGAAAATCTTCAACAGAATTCTAGCAAATCAAATTCAACAAATACTACAATTGTAAAATACATTACAAGCATTTTACATCATGTTCAGGTAGGACTTATACCAGGAATGCAACCTAATAAATGTAAATGAATCGATGTGATATATTACATTAACAAAAGAAAGGATAAAATCATATCATGTCAATAGATGCTGAGAAAGCATTTGATGAAATTCAGCATTCATTTATGATAGAAACTCTGAATAAGGTGGGAATAGAGAAAACTTACCTCAACATCATAAAAGCCATACAGCATAAATCTCCAGTTATATAATAATGGTGAAAAACTGAACATTTTCTCTTTCATATTAGAAACTAGAATGCCATTCCTGGCACCATTTCTGTTTAACTTAGTATTAGAAATTTTAGCTAGAACAATCAGACAACAGGAGATAAAAGGAATCCAGGTTGGAAAAGTGAAACAATCATTATTTGCAAATGATATGATAATTGTATATAGAATAACCTAAAAATTCCAACAGAAAGCTACTAACAACAATGAATTAACAAAGCAGCAGATCACAAAGTCAGCATAAAAGTATCTGTTGAATTTTTATATGCAAGTAATGGGTGAGAGGAAAATGCCATTAAGAAAATAATTCCATTCACAAGTGCATTGAAAAAATCAAATACTTTGGAGTTAACCTAATCAAAGAGCTGATATATAATGAAAACAATAAGGTGTTACTAAAGGATATAGACCATGAAATAGAAATGGGAAGACATCCTATGTTCATGGATGGGAGAATCAGTACAGTCAAAATGACTATGTTACCGAAAGCAATATATGAATTGAATGTAATCTCCATTAAAATACCAACAATATTACTAAGATAAATTGTACAAAAATATTAAAATTTATAAGATAGTATAAAAGCCCTCAAATAATTAATCTGAGAAAAAAAGAAACAGAGGCCTCTCATTACTGGACTTTATACTACAAGGCAACAGTAATTAAAACAATATGATATTAAAATAAAAATGAAACAGAATTGAAAGCCCACAAATAAGTTTGCATATATAGCAATATTCCATTCATGTTCAAGGAGCCACAATCATATAATAGGGAAAGGAGAGTCTCTTTAACAAATAGTTCTGGGAAAAACCCTCATTTGTGAGTCATATTCCTGACAGTTGCGAACCAACCATGTTTAACAAGAGCATCGGAGAAATACGCATCTAAAGAGAAGCCTACTCATTGCAAAAGTATAACCACTGTGAGTTCAGAGTTCAGTATAAAATGATTTTTGATTATACCCTTTTTTTATTTGTGTGAGTTCCCGACTGTTTCTATAGAGATCAGTGATCAGTGGCCATTTATTTAGCAAGAGTTTTGACCAATGAGATGGAATCCTAAAGGCTAATAAGAATGGATAACAGATGTATTAAAACTCAAGCTCCCTGTTTGAAAATAAATGACTACTCTTTTCATAGCAATGAGTGGTTAGAGGCTAAATGTCTTATGTTTTGACATTATCTGCCTGCAATCTGTCACCAATACTTCAGCTATCTATTAAATTGTAAAGTACATGTTTGTGCATCCTGTATTTGAATGCCATGGTATACAGTGATGGCAGTAACTAATTGCTAACAAGGAAATAGGGAAATGAACCTGTTTGGAAGGGGGCACAGAGTAAATTAGAATTTCTATTAAGCAGATTGATTTGTGGTAATATAGCCCAGAAAAAGAGCTGTTAGCATTTCTGACATCTGTAGTCCATTGGAAATAGGAGACAGGACATTGTATTATTTGTTTTTCTAGAAAATAAAGAAAAGTATCAGGTCTAGATCTATCCCATTCTCTTTTTTTTCCCCATTCTCTGTTAGCATACAGAATCTACCATTTCTCTTTGAAGGCTTGGAACATACAGTTTGTATGACTATTTCCCAGCATGCAGTTGATTTCCATCACATTCACAGGCCTCCTCCTCCATGTCATCTTCCAACACAGGAGATCATGTGGAACATGATTTAACATTTCTCATCATTTCAAATATAGTACAACTGAGCATACACTGAAACCAGCAAAAGATGCAGGATCACATCTCAATTATTCTCTGGGACTGGGTTTTGAAGCGACTATTCAACCAGTCTGAGATGGTGTCCACGGAATACTAAATTGAATTCACACATCCTAGAGAATTGAAGCCAATGACTCCATGTGTTCCATGAAAGGGAGAAACAGACACAGCAGCCATGTCAGAAGCATCTCCAAATTCAGCTATGTTTATGGCTGCATTTATGATACAGGTACATTAATGACTGCAGAGCACCCAATACAGAAAAGTTGGTGATGCAAAATAGGTGATGTTTGTGGATTATTATTTGAGGTTCTACAAAATGTCTGCACATCCTGATATCTTCCCTGCCCATCTCTGTCAATCTGCTGCATTTGCTGGCCCTTTCACTATTTTGGATGACTCCACTGTTTGGGAGCTAAGCAACCGCATCACTCAAAAATAGCAGTAGACCCACCATTCATTTACCGTGAGGTACATTGAGGCCCAGCAAAGATTCATGTGTCCGATTTTCTGCACCCTAATATTATACATTCCTTTTTGTTATGTCCTCATTGATGTGGCTTTTTTGTGTAAATTTCTAGGAGCTGAATTCAAACTTTCATCACTGTAAATGACTTTACCAAGCATAGGAACTATGAGAGGCGCACCAGTAAATACTTGACCACACAGCACAAGCTGCATCCATCTTATTCTAATTCCTGCAGCATCATGACCCAGAAACAACAAGGTCAGAAGCACTCAAGTGCTTAGACTGAATTCCTCTGTTCAGTCCTGATTCTCCTCTGCAGCTCAGTGGATGGGATTAAGGAGGCTCCCTATCTATGCAAGATTCTCTCCAAATCAGCATTTAGTCCCTCCTGCATGGCCAACAGGGCCGCAGGACAGCGTGCAACTGTCTTCACAGAATGCCCCAGCCTACAAGGCCTTTGACCAACTGCTTGGATTACTCGTCGCTTGAGGAGATCCCTTACCTTTGGCAGAGATGCCCTGGAGCCTGAACTCTGGGTGGTCATGGTTAAGACCGTGGTGATGCCCAGTGCAACTCTGGCTGGAGCTGCATCCATGTTTATCCAAAAAGAGACCCAGGACAAGATGACGATTAGCAGGCTGGGGATATACATTTGGATCAGATAGTAACCCATCTGGCGCTCCAGGTGAAACTTAACCTCGATGCAGGTAAACTTTCCTAGAAAAAGGAAATGAAGATTTAAAGAAGTCCAATGGGAAATTCTCTCTCCCATTCCAATGCCCCCCCCCCACTTTATTTAACAAAAGAAAAAAGGATCAGGGTAGGTTTGGAAGCTAGCCCCCAAACACTCAACTGATAATGTAAGAGTGAATGATACAGAGTCTTGGATGGAAACCATGTGGTATATTTAATTTTTTAGATCTGTACTTGTTGCAACTGGACTATGTAGAACCTCAGAATTTGCAAGATTGTAGGTCTGACCAGTGGAAATAAAATAATCATGCTGTACGGGTTATAATATATAAGGTACAATGTATAACCTATGGCATAGACAGCACAGCATGTAATAGATAACATTTACCATAATATAGTATTATAGTTAAATCCCTTCTCTCCTATATAGTGAAAGGACTACTGGAAGGGCTCCCCAAACTATTGGATCATGGTGTCTCTATCTTTGTGTTATCAGTAGCAAAAGAAAAAAGATAGATATTTGTAGAAACCATGCCTACAATTATTGTAAACACAGCTTAGGCATCTGGGAAATTGTTTCAGAACATTTAGACTATTCCTCAAAGCTGTTTATAGTTTACCTTGCCTAAAAGAGTACATACTGGAACTTTTTAACCTGATCTTAGGAAGTAGCTATTCCTGCTTCTTTCCTGCCTCTTTTCTTCCTCTTTTATTGTTTTTTTTTGCCAATAAAAACAGCATTTAATTTGGCCCTATTCTCACCATTTATAGGTGATGGTGTCAGATTCTTCTTGGTCATGAAAAAGGTCTTAGAATCAGGTTTGGGTTACTTGGTCAGAAGCAGAGTTGGTCACCGGAACAAGGGCTCGCAGAGCAGCTGCTCAACAAGGGCCCTGGGGCAGCCACCAGACAAAGTAGCTAAGCCTGATGACCTCTCCGCAGCCAGCTCATGTGCAGCCAAAGACCCGGACACTCACAGAAAAAGCGATCAACCTCACAGAGCAGGCGCAGTCTGCCAAGTGCCCCAGATGCCCACTGCCACCTTGGGCCAGCTCCCTGCCCCATGTGCCTGTCAGTCATGCATGATGTTCGAGTCATGCTGGTTTGCATCAGAAGTGCTCACTGTCCCGGCTGGAGAGCGCAACGGCCACCTCTCGGGCTTTGCAAAGAGCGGTGCTATCATTCCTCTCTCCCACTCAGGCCGGAAGTGCAAGTGGACAGAAGTGTAAGTGGATGTGAGGGTTCGGTGGCAGCAGTGGAGTCCAGGAATGGGCCAGAATATGGACTCCCCCAGACCCCTCACACAGTCTCCCCTGCCTCTCTTCGCACTCCTTTGCTATCAGTATCAGGCGGTCAGCAAGAAAATGGCAGATCCCAGATCACTTGTCCCCCTCTCTGTTCTAGGGAAATGATCTGTTGTGCTCATGGACCTATTCCAGAAGATCTAGGGGTCTTATCTATGGAGGGGGGGGTTGAACCAATGCCAGGCCCATGCTCAGGAGTGTCATTGTCTTAGGAAACATGCAGCGACAATGGTGAAGGGGTGTATACCCCAAACTGTGGATGTTGTGCTAGGCTCAGCCACCTGAAGAAAGCTTACCGGTGTTGTAGTGCTTTGTGCAGTAGCCAAGTTCCTTTTCCTCCTTCAGAATAAACTGAGGCAGGGTCAGCCCCTCAGCGACTTGAACTGGACCATCACTTAGCCACTCAAATATCAGGTCATTCATCGTGTACCCAACTGGAGTAAACAAATCAGAGTAAAAAGCTGAATTCATCTTTCTAGGAAAGCTTGAAAGTTTAGGCATGTAAAGGAACTCACAAGGAAACCCATGAAAGCGAATGTGCCCAATCATTTCAAGAGAATTTCAATAAAAGAACTGAAACCATCTTCAGAACTATGCTATTGAAGCCAAAGAAACTGAAGACCACAAGCTGTTTCTGAAAGAAATTGTTCTGTACTATTAGAAAATGGGATCTATAGCATCTATTTTCTTTTGCCCTCTTTATTTACTAGATCTTTCTGAAGAGCAAACAAGCAAGTAAACATCCTTTGAAGACTGTCTTTACTTGAAAGAACTATGTCTATGGCAATCCAGTAAAACCAACCAGTTGGCGGTGACCATCTTAGTATTTCCAGTTAAAATCATTTATTTGAAAATGAGAATTCCCTGGGAGGCTGAGGCTAAGGATCACTTGAGTATGCAGGTTCGAGACTACCCTCTGTAACATAGCGAGACCTAGTCTCTAAAAAATAGCCAGCGACAGGTGCCTGTAATCCCAGCTATTTGAGAGGCTGAGGCTAGGAATCACTTGAGTCTGCAGTTCAAGTCTGCCCAGGGCAACATAACAAGTCCTAGTCAATAGATAGGTAGGTAGGTAGGTAGGTAGGTAGGTAGGCAGATAAATGAAAAAATAGCTGGTGCGTGGCACGTGCCTGTAATCCCAGTTACTTGGAAGGCTGAGGCTGGGGATCACTTGAGCCCATGGATTGGAGACAACCCTGGGCAACATAGTGAAAACCTAGTCTCTAAAGAAACAAACAAACAAACAAAAAGAAAATGAGAATTCATCGTAGGCCTGCCCCAAGTATCCTCAATGCAAAGCTGGCCAGTTAACTTTGCTTTCAGAATGTGGCAGAATGTCCTTCTGATCAGCGCTCAGTTACTTTAGCAAGAGGGGAAGGTTAGATGCAGGTAATGTAGGGGGGAGCTGCAGGCTCTACACATCAAGCACGATCATTTGTGTGAGCATCTCGCTAAGCTGGCCCGCTCATCGCAATGATTAGTGTGAAGTAAAGCAAATTCTCTATTCTGCCAGGTCATTATAATCTATGACTCTGGAACTATCCAAAGTAAAGACCGCCCTCAGCTGAGTAAACCAAAGTAAGCTCTTAGTCATCCACTAGGTTATGATTCTGAAGCGCGCTTCTAGGTCTTTTCACCCCAGAAATGAAGTTGACTCTTCCTTTGGGTATCGTTTCTCCCGGTGGCGACATTTAAACTTCAAATGGGAGTGAGGAAGACAAGAGATAGTATGTGAGGTCTTGATGGGCCAGTAACCTCAGCTTGTTCACTGAGTTCATGGATCTTTGTTTATCTCAAGGTAGTGACTCACCGGAGCTACCCAGAAATCAAAAGCAAAGTTAATTGGAACCTTCGATTCCTCTTTCTTTGGCCACCTTTGCTATGCCAAGCCCAAAACCACAGCAAGCAAAGCGTGAGGAAGGTGGAGCCTGGCCATGGATTGGTGGTCCAGAAAGAGAACAGCCAGCCCGGCCTTTCCCCTGTGGTGCTGCCCGGGTCTGGCTCGGGATCTCCAGCAGATGCTGGAAGCCACCACACGCTCCAGTCCTAGTCTGGTAAGGCTGTTGCCCCGGGCAGCGGCACACCAAAAAGGAAGCGGTGGAGAACGAGGAGGTCACGAGGGGCGGGAAAGCAGAATGGTTCCTCTTCTCCACATTCAAGGTGGAGAACACCTTGCAGCTGCTCTGATTGCTGTGTGTCAGGGTCCTGCCGGGACCCCCTCCCTACTGACCGGGGTTTTTCAAGCCTTGGACGGACCCCATGTGACAGCTGGAGTTGCTCTTCTAAAGAGAAAATAGGTGTTGGGTCGAGGCCTGGGAGAGTTTGGAGCCGTGGAGAGGACACAGAGAAAGAATCATTACGTGAGAGAATGTTTCTGTCAACTCAGTACAAGAAGGGGCGAGAGGGACACTAAGTACACACAGCCTCGTGTAAGTCAGGAAGTCTCATTTTATCGCTGACAGTTTCTGAAAACAAAGACCTTTCGGTATTTTGTTTATCTCTTTAGCAAGTTTCCAGGGAAATCTCCAATGATAGCAAGTGATCAGAAGGGAACCCCGTCGCTCCCTCTTTTTAATTCAGAGTTGATGTGTCTTTTTAGGTTTCTTAGGTTTCTAAACCAAGTGAAAAGTATTCCATT
Source organism: Uropsilus gracilis (assembly GCA_004024945.1). NCBI lineage: Eukaryota > Metazoa > Chordata > Mammalia > Eulipotyphla > Talpidae > Uropsilus > Uropsilus gracilis. The sequence goes on from PVHY01000020.1 coordinate 445,734, forward strand.
GCCCCTGCGGCCTCAAGCCCCTAACATCCCTGTGGCTCAGCAGCACTTACTAGTCTCTGCATTTCACGGACATCAACAGAATGAGCCGGTAAATGGTTCGTCTCTCTTGGCTGAACTCTGATTGGAGGAATCGTCCCTTCAGGTTGCTGCTGGGTTCTGGGAAAGTGCAACTTGAAGCGGAATGACTTAGAGTGGAGCCAGGTCCTCCAGATACTCATTTTGTTCAATGTTGTTTTGTTATGATGTTGATGGGGATGGGGGGGGTGGGTGGTGGTCCTGGCTGATGTTGAATAAAATGACGTTATTCAAGGATCCGCTGTGCCTTGGAAGTATCAACTTAGAGCAGGTGGCAAAGGTGCCAGTGGCATGGGACTGGGGTGGACAGGGAACAGGGTAGCAGCATTTCTCTGCTTCCTCCATCAGGCCCTGGTGTGTCTGCAGTTCATCTAAGGGAGCTCCCTCTTATTCCATCCTGTTCCATAGCCTCTCCTGCCCCTCCCTTCTCCTCCTCCCTGAGTCTTGTCCACAAATCTGTTATCCCTTCCTGCCCAAATTCCTTGGGGGTGATGGTCTGTAGGAGTATAAGGTGGAAATAACTGGGGGATGCCAAAAATAGATTGGAGATATGCCTTAGATAAAAGAACACCTTTGTCTATTCTCGCCCATCTCTGGCACACTAGAGATGGTTTCAGCAAGTCTCTTATCTGTGATGGCAGCCACCTAACCTCCTAGGAATGTCCCAGCGGAGAGACATGTCCCTGAAAGATAAAGGTGTTACCCCCACAGGTGTTTGTCTGCTAGATAATGAATCCCTCATCCTCCTACTCCATGTGGTACATACCAAGGGATCCTGGTTTTTCCTTCATTACTGCCACATTGTAACCATTCATTCACCAGGGTAATTAAGGGGGCCTGGGACTCAGAATAAATGTCTTAGCACATGTTCACTCATCCCCAATCTATGACTCTGTCTTAGCTGGTTTTCAATCTCTTCCATCCATTCTTCTTTTTCCCACCCGCAGCCTCCAACAAAGAACTTTGATTTTCTCATAAGAGTGTGATTCACTATAGGGTGGAATGACCAGTCATTTTCTCAGGAGACTCAGCAAAAAGCTTACTCAACGAGGCTGGTTTTTTTTTGAAGAAGGGTGAGTTACTTGACATTTCATTTTGAAAGGTTGCATGTGCTCTATTGAGTAGACACTTGCACCTGTACCACTTGTCCTTCCATTAGGACCTTGGAGGTGGTTCATATCGGAAGAGAATGAACCCCTCCAGGGCTCTGCTCCATAACAGCTAAAAGAACCGAGTCAAAGTGGGGACTTACAGCTCTCCAGCTGCATGGTGCAGGTCTGGACATCCATCGGGAAATTCTTCAAGTCCATGGGGCAGGATAAGGTCAAGGTGAGTCTTAGAAAAGAAACAGAAATGCAAACAAGATTTAAATCTCTAAGGTCTGAGTCTTCTGGAATAAATCAAAACTGCATTTGACGTGAAACAAAGGGATACTGATTCCAATAATGAAATCTAAGCTCGCGGAGCAATGCTTTCTATTTTCCCACAAGGAGATGGAAGTATCTGGACGTTCACAGTAAACCCTTCCTACTTCCCATCTTGCAGCTTCTAACTCTCATCCCACTCTTCCAGTAGCACTGATCTCAAGTTTATTCTAGAATCAGAATGCACCCCGAGACATGCGAACAACAGGCTATTACCCACACAGACATTCAAAAGAACAAGTTGATACCATTTGAGAATTATGCCTCTAGATAGGTGGACTTTGCTTCGAAAACAGGAGATGATATGGACAGCAAAGCTGGTAGTGGTGAGCAGCTGGCAAATGTTTGACTCACAGTTCTCGTTTGCCAATCCACACAAACGGGTTAACATTATACTGTAGCATTTGTTCTAAAATGTTGAGCGATCTGGAGCCAGTGATTCTTTTTTTTAAATTATTATGAAGTTTATTCCGGTTGACAATTTAGACCATAGACATGTACATGAAATTTCCATAAAAGGGATGAGTGTGTGGGGGGTTAGGAGGGGTGGAGATGGGAGGGAGTGGTCAGGGAGGGAAGGAAGGTGGTGTGTGGTCCCCAGGGAATACAAAGATGTGAAGCACATATATAAAAAAAATTAATTAATTAAAAAAAGGAATTAGTACATTTTCTACGCTGGCAAGAAGCAGCTCTCCTGCCTGCCTGGCACTATGCAGATGGCTCTCTTTTTCTCTCTCCATTCCCTAATAACCCTGTCCCTTTTTTTTAAAATTTAATTTAAATTTTTAAAATTTGCATATATATGTATATTTATATTTCTATTACATTAGTCCATTATTGTGTACCCCGGGGCTTTCCCACTTCACTAACACCTGTGAACCATCCTGATCTTTTGTGCTCTTCACCTCCCCCAACTTCTTCCCCCTCCTCCTCTCTCATGGAGCAAGTGATTCTTGAACTCGCAGCATGAGGAAAGAGCCTTGAACTTGAGGATGGTGACTTGCACATAGCCACCTCTTCACACCCAAGAAAGGCTGCACTGCTCCCTCTTGCCTCCCCACCTCACTTTTCCGAACTCCAGGCATTGCTGAGCAAGCCCTGCATGAAGACACAGATGGGGCTCACACCTCCTTCTGCCATTTCCTTCTTTATGGCTCAAGGAAATGAGCGATGAACGCCTTTCGCTCTTCAAACTTTCTGTACCTTAGAGATGGAAGGAAAGAACTTCAGATTGAGAAGCAGCAGATCTGGGTTCCCTTCTCAGAATTGTCTCAAACTTTCCCTGGTCCCTAAAGCAGATCTTAAACTTGAGAAACTGTCCTTATCAAATGATGGAGCAGGCTGAAGGGAGGCTGATTCCCGTTCTGCTCCAATACTAGAGGCCCTGTTCCAAGCTCATGGATCCGTATTCTGTTCCTATGAATGAATTCGTTGATGACTTGCAGTAACATTGATTCACAGCGCTGTCTGTGACTCGGGGGAAGAGCTTCACAGGTGTGAAGAGGACCTCTCCCCGCCGCACCCATGAACATGGCACCCTACACCATCGGCTCCCTCCTCCTTTGTTCCCACCCACCCCCTTCCTCTCTGGAAGCCTCAGTTCTGCCGTCATAATTCTAGGTTTGTTTCGGTTGAGTTTTGCCTGCGCCTGCGCCGTTTCTCAGTGTCCCATGTGTGATGACATCATCGGGCATTTGTCATTCTCCTTCTGACATGTTCACTCACCCCCATCAGTTTCTCCCAGGTTGTTGCCAATGGCAAGATTTCATCTTTTTTTTTTATATCAGTGAGCAGTACAGTACAATGCTGTGTATATAGACCAAGCCTTCCTCATCTCGTGTTGCCACAGCACTCAGCTGGCTTCTGTGACCGGCTATTGCAAACAGGGCTGCGGTGAACAGAGGAGTGCACGGAGCATTTAAAAGCAATGCTTCTGTAAATTCTGCTCAGAACTCCTCTGTATCCAAAGACCCTCTGATTCTTGCCCTGTTCCCTCAAATCCGCCTTTTCGTGGCACCCATCCCCCCCCTCTCTCCTCGCTCCCTTCTCTGTCTCACTTTATACTTTCTAGACAAGCAAAACAAAAGAAAAATGTAGTGACACACTTAGGTTAAAGAAAGTAAGAACTGGGAATCTGAAGAACGATTAGGCCAATTATCCAAGCCTGCAGTCTTCGAAATCATTGAGATGCAATGATTGGCAAAAGCAAGCTGGAGAGCAGTGCAGAATAATCTCAGTTCTGTGAAAATATGTTTTCAGTCTTAGAAATACACATATCAGTCCATTAAAAAGTAGATCTTTCTGGTGGGTAGGATAATTAGTGTTTTGTTTTTGCCCTTTCTCTATTCCGCATTATCTGTACTGATAAGCACAGGGTGTTGGAAGATGTCTGTCATTCGCATGGTGCTGAAAGATACTATATAATTAGATTTGATTCACTCATCTTTTGCTATTGTAGCGATCATATTATTTTTGTTTAAATGTTTATATAAATGTACAATATTTTACCTTCATCACGAAATAAGTTATCTGTCTTCTGTGACCTAATCTGAAAATACAAATGCCATGTTTACAATGGGAAAAATAGTTTTGGGTTCTTAAAACTGACTTAAAGATAATATTGTAGACAAGAAAAACAGCTTGTGTCAATTGTAGAGTTCATTTGGAGATACAGATACAATTATAGATATTTATATGTTTCCTCCCAGCATGAAGACTTAGTTTTGGAAAAACACAATTTTAATAAAATCAAGGCCATGAACTTTTCCAAGAGCAGAGTAAAGGAGCATCCGTGAGACTCTTGTCGTTAGTCATGTTTTGTTAACTATGACACAATATATTAAGGGGAAAGAGAAACTGCAAGAGAATCGATGGTGTTAAATTGTGATTAGCACAGTGAGAACCTGTTCTTTTTCAAAGGAAGTATTTCCGTCGTACAAAAATAGGTCCACCGTGCAAAAATCAGCTGAGAACAAGTGCATCATTTGAGGGAGTCAAAATCAGGGCATCTGGAAACTTCGTTACACTTTTGAAAAGTTTGCTTTTGAGAAATTAAAAACTGCTAGTGGAGAAGAATACAACTTAGCAGGCATATAGTATGGAGTTGAGATGTGGATTGTTGCTACGGGAAACAACTTCACTTTAATATCCTTAGTCGTAAGCTTGCTGAATAGGAGTCTTCTGTGAACTTGCCACACTTATTTCAGGAAAAGGGTCTCACACAGAATTTGTTCTGCCTTTGGAGAATCCAGAAATCCCACAGAGATGCAGAATTCTTGGGGTCAAAGCTATGAAAGGCATGGAAAACCCCACTGAGAAAATCACCACCACGCCTGAAACTACCCCTGAATTTTGGTCTCAGCTGAGAGCTCTGGGTATTTCCTGTCCTTCTTATTTGTTTCTCTAATTTCCTTTGCAGATCGGTTGGTTACTGGTGCCCAGTGGGTGCCAGCTAGAGGGAGGGAAGGGAACTGGCCTGCAGTTAGCTAAATCATGTCATCAGCTGAGCAAATGGGAGGCTGCTGAGCCTCTAATGGATGATATCTAGTTTCCCCGCACATCTGCAGCTGAAACTGCAGGCCTACCCTCTGCTTCTTTGTCCGGTTCTGGGAAGTGTCTATTAAACGCAGTAAGACACGCACACCTTAAGGTACAGCGTGATCTTTCCGGCTCTATCCACTTGTTGACCAAACCATCCACTCAGAACACTCCCTTGTGCTTTCTGCCCATCCAGAACCTTCGAAAGGCATCGCCGCTGCTTTTCTTGTTTTATTTAAAAACAGGAGCTTGGGGAAACAAACAAGCTTGATGCTACTTTGTTCAAAGCTGCGGAGATTGCACCGGAAGGGATTCACAGGCCATCCAAGAAGATGCTAAGAGGCGACTGGACTTTATCCCCTCTATTCTGGCTCCACACCTGTTTTCAGCGCGTCTCACAGAATGAAGTGTTTCCGTTGAAATGCAGACTTTTGGCTGGCAAACGTTCCTTCCACGTGTCAGATGGCCGGCCTCCTCCTCCCCATCTGAATGCTCAGACCATTGTCCCTGCGGCCAGGGCACCGAGCCTGCCCTTCCTCCATCTGATCTCTGCCAGGCGCTCATTCCCGGAGCATGCGTGCGCCTCCCCCACCGCCACCCACGCCCGCAGATGCATCCAGGGCGCCCGGCTCTTGTGTGCCAAGGGGAGGCATCGAGCCCCTTGCAGAGGCGTGGAGGGCGGGAGCCTTGGCCCACAGTTCGATGTGGAAACGAAGGCATGAGACAGCACCGGAAGTTAGGCTCCGGGCCTGCCCGAGGCCGCTCCGGCTCTGTTCAGCGTGTCTTGCTCACAACCAGCTCTGGGGCTTCTGCTTCCCTTGAAGTTTAGGCGCCGCCGTTGTAGACGGTCTCCGTGGGCTTCGCAGGGCTGGTAATCAAACGTTGGGCATTCGTGTTTCTTTATGTGCTTCTTATCATCCTCCCTTATGACAGAGCCGGATGCAGTCTCGGAGTCTCTGCGTCTCTCTGTCTTACTCTGTCTCTCTTCATCTCTGTCTTACTCTGTCTCTCTGCGTCTCTCTGTCTTACTCTGTCTCTCTCTGTCTCTCTGTCTTACTCTGTTTCTCTGTGTCTCTGTCTTACTCTGTCTCTCTGTGTCTCTGTCTCCTTTCCTGCTGGAAGTTTCTATGTCTCTGAACTTGGGGAAGGTAGCCAGCTTAAAGGATTTCCTCTTCTGGGTGAAGTTTCACTCTCAAAGAAGATGAAAGCCTCAAGTGCAAGTAAGAATGCTTCCTAAAATAGAAACTCCCTGGCCATCTGAGTCCATTGGTGGGAGATTTCTTGCCCCCAGAGAGCTCTGACGTCTGACATCTTAGCGCACAATCCGCTCGCACCCCAGCAGTCTAAGGACAGCTCGCTGCAATGTAGGTCTGTCGCTGCTTTCCTCCTGGTTGTACCTGGAAATTTCTGAGCCACGTGACACTCTAATGTCAGGGAGATTTGACAGGATACATCAAGTATCAAGCAAGAATGTCAGCTTAACCCACCTAGACCATAAGTGAAATTAGCCTGGGGGCAAGTTAGAAGTCAAGTTAAAAGTGCACCATGAATACAACCCACACTTGGGGAGAGGGAGGAAAGAGTGAGGGAGTCAGTGGATTCAGACACTGCCAATCTGGTTGTCTGATCAAGATGCTCTCTACACAATGGGCTGCAAACTCAGATGGGCATAGGTGTCTTCCAAGTGGTACGGTCGGATGCAGATGCCCAGGCCCTGGCGTTGCCACCAGGAGATACAAGCACCAGCAGGAGCCACCCAGCTGGAACCCAGCAGGTCTGCTCAGCAGTTGGCGTTGACACCACACACTTCACACAATCCCCGAAGGCAGTTTCTTTCTTGAAGGGGTCCGTAGTCATGTCATTAGTACGTGACTGCCATGACCTAGAGGTTAATGGCATAGTCACACTACAAGTGTGTGTTCTGTCAGTGGGATCTGTCCCAAGAGTTGTGCATTGATGCTTCCAGTGTTTATTTCATCTCAGTTGTGCTGTTTCTCACCAAGAGAGCGTTGTTTACAGCATCGTGTGTGATCTTGGGGTGTAGGCTCTCATCTCAGGTGCGCATCACCACAGCACACATCAGAACCCTACCCATCCCCACCAGCATCCATGTGGCACACCTCTCTTGCTTCCCCCACCTCTCCGGTAGCCTCAACTCTGTGTTAGACTTCTCGAGTTTGTTTTGGTTTAGTTTTGTCTGTTCCTTTATGTTGTATTCCTCTATGTTTAAAAGTTGTGTCCAAATCTCCATTTAAAGAACCCTTGAAGATCCTGTAAATCAGTCAACATGAAGCCAAGCAGGTAAAAGGTTTCTGTCACTCCCTGGGGGGGGGGTCTAGTGGTGGCTTACATTGATTGTGGAGAGCACACACCTGTCCTTACAGAACTGGCTCCTGAGAGGGCACTGTGGGCCTGGCAAGGAAGTGGGACATACCATCGTCATGGATGCTGCAGACTGGAAACCTGAGGTACCCAAGGATCCAGGTCCACAGAAAACAAAAATAACGAGTCCATGTTTGCCTAGGCAGGAAGAAGTGGATACCCTACAGTCAGATGGCTGCCCTGAACTTCCTTAAAGCAGAGAGAGGGGCCTGATCACACCCATCCCAAGCTGTTCCCATGCTCCATGGCACATGTGGAGGTGGCTTTCTACCACAGGCAAGGATTGAAAACTCCTGATGTGTAAGTCACTAGGCATTTCCACCATCCATCCTTCCTCACACTCCCCCCAACCCCTAGCTGCTCCATCTTCTCAATGACTCTATTTTAGCTAAAGGCTCCCATACATTTAAGATGCAAATCTGGGTAGAGAATAGTGTTTCCAGTGCTGCTAGTCGCTCTCTCCTTCATGTATTTGAGCTGAAGGAGTCCCAGGTTCCCTCCCCATGTCCCCAAGAGAGCAGACATGGCTGCTGGGAGCATCAAAGGGCACAATGAAAGTCATGGCATGGCTCAGAACAGTGCGGCCAGGGCACAAGAGAGAGTGTGTTTCTTTACTGCTGTGTAGGCCAAACCTAAACCCCAGATTGGGCTTCACTGGACAGTTAGACTCACTCCTCTTTGTTAACTGTGAATAAGACTTGATTTTCCCTGTGACCTTGGGATCTGGAGGAGATGGGTGTCTACCTTGCTTGTTCATCCAGTCTCGTTCACCTCTTCCCTGACAAAAGTCTCAGTGGCTGACGAGGAAGCTTCATGTTTACCAAACATCATAAAAGCATCACAGAAAATACCCATATGCGTTGAGCAATCCTCACCGGGGAGGACAGAAATACAATATCAGCTCCCATCTGTGCTTCATCCCTTCAGAAAATGTGCTTGCAAATGGCTGGTCCATGTTAATGAGGTCCAAATATGGATTGCATTCAAACTGGCGAGGAACTGATACATTTGCAGCTCAAACTTTCCAAAGGCTTTGCTAGTTCCCAAACGAAAATGTTTTGAAGGTGTTGAAAAGGAGAGGGCTCGGTGGAACGCCAGGGGAAAGAAGAGTTCAAATTGCCCAGAGAGTCCAATAATACCACCCACATTTTAATTATATTTTCAATTTCAGAATCATTTCACCTCTAGGATTTGTTTCGATGCTTAAACATTAATGAAGATGAGATGTGACTCGCTTACACATGAAAATAAGGAGAACTGTCCATGTCATGGGCATGTCAGAGCGACCATGTCCACAGTCATTGCGTGTTGATGTTCGTAGCTGTTGAGAGGCACTATTGAGCTTGGGTGGGGTGGCCCATCGCTGATTAGATAATGCTTGGAAACACAGATTGAAAACGCATTTGCTCAGTTTGCTCTTACCAGGCAGCTAAACAGGAGGCTCAGCATCAGCTGAGCCACTCATTAAAAGAAGATGCAACCATCACCTCTGCTATAAACGCACCCACGCCTCTCAAAGGGAGGCCGGAAAGAAAGGTGGACACCCACCCTTGCAGCTAAGTATGGAGAGTGACTGGAGCCTGAGTCCAATAGGGAATGTTTATCTGTGGGTCAGGGAGAAAGGGGAGAGCTCCTCCCCCTCTCTTCCCCCTCTCCTCCCCCTCTCCTCC